>ML661353.1:4646353-4702291 GCA_007570785.1 Antilocapra americana | reverse complement strand
GTCCCATGATGCAGGGGTGGGGGTGGAGGTGGGGCAGTGAAAATGGCTTAAATCTTGATCTAGTCAAGAAAAGATAGGAATAAAATTCAAAAACACTACAGAAAGTGATAAGTGGAGATACATTGTTCACTGCACATCTTTTGGTGCCTTTGTGTGCACGCTGAGTCCATGTCAGTCATGTCTGACTCTGCGTAGCTTCTACTTTTTGAGAGGAAAACCTCCCTCTTGTCTGGCTAATTTTGATGCACATCCCTTAACCTATAAAATGCTGCTTAAAATCTTTTTGTTATTTTCCCTTTCTCTTTATTCTTCACTTTGAGAGACCCCATCATAATCCAGAGATTCATCCCACTGTACCAACCCTACCCCCAACACAAAGCTGGCAGAATATGCGTTCAGTAACTGTGTGCTGCAAAAATTAAACACAAAGCCTCCAGCTCCCTCGCCAACGTTCCTACTTTCTCAACTAGATGTACGATTTTTAATGGTAGAAAATCCTCCCAAGGTGCCAACAATCTTCAGGACGGAATGAGCAGAGAAAATGTGGTGGCCGCAGAATTCGCAACTCAGATCTCAGGCTGCTGCCTGCCCCCACTACTGCCCTCTAAACCCACCCCTGCACTAACCAACACCCACATTCCTGCAGGCAGCTCCCAGCCAAGACTGAGAAGAGCCAGGGAACTGACGCAGGCTCATTTTACAAGATGCAAGCCCTTCTCCCAAGGTACCCTTGCACATCACAAGAAAAGAGAACTCTCTTCAGGGCTCCCACCAGCTTCTCTGTGACTGGCTTCATTACTGTGCTGGATGCCTGTGGCACTCATCTTCTGCCATTCCAGACCTGGGGTCTGAATCCAACTGCCTATTGATCAGCAGAAGACAATGAAAGCTACTATCCATCTCTTCTGAACCCAAGCATGTTCAAGCGCTCGTCACAGAGAACTCTTTCCTCTTCCACGTATGAAGACCTTATAGACTTTTTCTTATGGAAGTTACTGACTAGTGGTCCTGTGTCTCTCAGATTTAAGCGAAGTTTATCATCTGTACTAGTCTGTTTATGTCACCATACAGTACACCCTGGACCGAGCTGTTTACAAACAGAAACTTATTTCTAAAAGTCTAGGATCATGAGACCAGGAATTTCTTTTCTAGTGAAGATTCTCTTCCTGGTTTGTAGAGGGCTACGTTCTCACATTATCTCTCCCTTGTACAAATGCAGACAGAAAGAGCATCCAAGCCTTCTGGTATCCTTTCCTATAAGGACACTAATCCCATTGGCCCTACCCTTTTAACTACATTTAATTTTAATTATTTCTTAACTCCAGATACAATCATATTACAGGTTAGGTCCTCAAGACATGAATTCTGGAGGAGGCACAATTCAGTCCATAACACCCCGCACTTTGGGCTGTATTCCCAAATAACCTGGGCCAGAATGGGCCTGAACGAGCAAACCCACTGTGTTAGTACCCACTGGCTGAGAGCAGCTCATGGGAAGTGTAGCCTCAGCAAAACACAATGATGGATCCAGAAGAGCAGCAGCCAGGGTGATTGGTTATTCTGCTCGACACATTGGATCTGAATGGCATTTTCTTGACTGCCACAGGCTATCGATGTACAGCACTTGTCCCTACCATGACTACATTAAGAAGGAAAGCGAAAGAGCCAGCCTTAGCGCCCACTTGCCTTAATAAACTGAAGGATTCCATCTGGGACTCCTGTCTTGCTGAGCTTCCTGAGATACTCAGTGATGTCACTGGTTTGCAGCCCGACGCTGACAGCTGCATACAGGGAGTAGGCAGTTAGTTTGTACTCATGCACATGGGTTGGTCGGCACACCGGTTCCGCAATAGCCACCAGGAAGTCTTGAGCATATTTGTAAACTGGAGAGAAGGCTTCTAAAAAGATGTGGCCATCAGGAGCCTGAGAAACACCAAATGGACACAACAATCAAGGAAATTAATGAGACGATTAGACTCTTTCCCACATTTGTCGTCTAGAAAGGATAAGCTGCCCAGAAAACTAACACCAAGGATACTTTTGTAAGCACATCTTCAGTCAACTGCATACCCGGAGTAGAGAGAATAGAAGACAAAGTTTCCAAAGTCAGTAGCTGCCTCCCACTAGTCTTCACAGGAAAAGCCAACGACCTTACTGGCTATCTTTCTGGCTAGATGACCAGTGAATGGAGAACTTACTTCAAGTGCAGCAAAAAAGCTGCCTAGCAAATATGTCTCATTAACTTTTTCAAAGAGGAATTTAAACGTTACACAATAAATGCCACTATTCCATAGATTAAAGGAATTTCCAAAAACGCGTCGGAACTGAAAAGCAGGGGTCAGTGAGGAAGGAAGCCCAAGGCCAGCCAGCACACTCCATGAGCGCAAACACGCTCACTCAATCTGTGCCTGTGGAAGCTCGCCCTCAGTGGGCCCCGAAGCGCACGATCCTGCATTTCTGCTTGGGCCCCACCAACTCCCGGCCGCCGCTGCGGCGTGCTTACCACCCAGAGGGGTCTGGAGGTGTGGTCGTCCTTCAGCGGCATCTGCAGCCTGTAGTCCTTGGCCCCATACTCATCCACTTTGGTGCCGGACTCGTCCACCTGCTTCCCGGCCGCGGAGGGCACAGCTTCCTGGGTGTCGTTCCCGGGCGCGTCGTCCTCGTCGTCTTCCTCATCCTCGTAGTGCCGCTTCTTGGACTTCTTCTTCTCTGCAGGTATTAACAAGGACACACAAAGTGAGCCCTGCAGGAGCCGCGGGCTCCCCCGCACTGACTGGCCAGTCGCGGGGCTGGGGACCCTGGCTGCCACTGGGCTTGCCCGGCGCCAGCCAGCCCTGGCGCCGACCCCTGGGCGCCTCGGCAGGCCCTCCCTCACGCTGCCCACCCGGCCCGGGGCAGGGCTCTCCGGAGGCCGCGCTCTCCGGAGGCCGCGGCCGACCCCCGCCCAGCGGCCGGTCCCGACCGCCCGCGCCGGCCGCGAGCGACTCGGCTCGACCGCCTCGGAGAAGGCCCAAGCAGCGACCACACAGGAGGAGGGGCCGGCGGGTGCAAGCAGCCCCGAAACACGCCCGCGCCCCGTCTCACCGCGCTCGGCGCGGTCTCTCTTGCCCATGACGGCGCCCGCCGCCGCGGCGGCCGCTCCAGGAGGGACTTCCTGCTCGCACCGGAAGCTCTTCCGGGCACCGCCCAGGAAGTCCCGCCTCCCGGCGTCCGGTCGCCGTGTGTGCAGCTGAGCCGGGCTGCTGAGCCCTCCGCTGGCTCTTCGCCGGTGCAGGCGGTTTCTCGACACTTTCCCTCCTAGTCAATGAAACGTGCTTTGAGTACTTGTTATGACCGTCCAGGCACTGTTGTTTTAGCCCGTGAATCAGGACAGTGAACTGAGAAAAGGTCTTGGCCTTCTGTAACAGAAAAATGTGGGCAGTAAACCAATGTGTTGAGCTAGGAGAAATCAAAGAGAATGACAGTTTGTGCTATTCTGAACGGATGGTGCTAGAATCTCTCTGAAGCGGTGCTACTTGAGTGAATGATCATGAAAGTGGACAATGTCCTATGTAAATACCAGAAAGGAACAGTGTGGACCTAGGGGCCCACTCAGGTTTGGCATTTAAGAGGAGAACCATGGCTGGGAGAGGTGGGGGACAGGACACAGCATAGTGAGTGAAGAGAACTGCTTCTCAAAATGGGATCCCCTGGCTCGTCGACATCATGTGGGAACGAGTTAAAATCAGTTACAAAGGCACAAACACAAAATATCTGAATCATAAAATTCTGCAGGCCATGGCAACAATCTTACCCTCTAGATGTGATGTTCAACTTTGAGAACACTTAATAAAATAATTCAGAAAACTAAGAGCATGGCATCTGGTCCCATCACTTCATGGGAAATAGATGGGGAAACAGTGTCAGACTTTATTTTGCGGGGCTCCAAAATCACTGCAGATGGTGATTGCAGCCATGAAATTAAAACATGCTTATTCCTTGGAGGGAAAGTTATGACCAACCTAGATAGCATATTTGAAAGCAGAGACATTACTTTGTCAACAAAGGTCCGTCTAGTCAAGGCTATGGTTTTTCCAATAGTCATTTATGGATACGAGTTGGACGGTGAAGAAAGCTGAGTGCCGAAGAACTGATGCTTTTGAACTGTGGTGTTGGAGAAGACTCTTGAGAGTCCCTTGAACTGCAAGGAGATCCAACCAGTCCATCCTAAAGGAGATGAGTCCTGTACTCCAATACTTTGGCCACTTCATGCAAAGAGTTGACTCATTGGAAAAGACCCTAATGCTGGGAAGGATTGGTGGCAGGAGAAGGGGATGACAGAGGATGAGATGGATGGATGGCATCACCGACTCAATGGACATTGAGTTTGGGTGGACTCCAGGAGTTGGTGATAGACAGGGAAGTCTGGCGTGCTGTATAATTCATGGGGTCACAAAGAGTTGGACACGACTGAGAGACTGAACTGAACTGAACTGAATATAGAGCCTTGTAGGTCATTGCAAAAGTTTTGGATTTTATTATAGGGAGCTACTGGGTTAATTTTTGAGCAGAGAAATGACAATCTGATTTAGTATTAAAGGGTCACTCTGCACTAGCTGCATTGTTGAAGATGGATTTTACAAAGTCAAGGGCAGCTACTGCAGTGCTCCAGTTGAGAAGTCACTGGCTTTATAAGGGTGATAAGGGTAAAAGTGATGAACAGCGGTTCCATTCTGAATATATGTTAAAGATAGCACAGGATTTGCTGACTAGCTCTGAAAGGTAAGTGAGAGGAGTAAAAGAAAACTGCAAGGTTTTTGACCTGAGCAACTGTAAAAATGATCTACCTCAGGGAAGGTACAGATTTTTTTTTTTTTAAAATAAGGGTGACTGATCAACACTCAGCCTGGTACCAGCCTGCTGCTGGCCAGCACTGGGCACCCCTACCAGTGGGGGACCATGGTCTCTATTGAGAAAGCTCTATGGAGGTATGCTACTGCAAAGTTGGGTAGTGTACTACTTCATCCTGTACTACACCATTGGCCAAGATCCACACCATCCTTCCAGAAACTAAGGGTCCCTGCCATGCTGCACCTTTTCCCAGACCTTGAAAAAACCTAAAGGAACCAATCTGTGGGGTCAGCCCCCAGACCTCAGCACTGTCCTCTCCCAAAGGCTCCCAAGCCACTTCCTCCCACCTCAAAAGGTACAGATTTCAAGAGTGGCTCTGGACATACTGAATGTGAGCAGCTATACTAGCCTGCTTGAGTGCCATGACAAAACACCAGATTATATGACTTGAACAGTGAAACTTATTTTGTCACAATTCTGGAGGCTGCAAATCCAAGTAAGATCCTGCTCTCTTCCTGGCTTGAAGATGGCCACCTTCTTGCTATGTCCTCACATGGGGACTGAGGGAAGGGAAAACTGGTGTCTTCTCTTCACATAAGGAAGGGCACAAGTTTTGTCAGATTAGGGCCTCAACCATATGCCCTCATTTAACTTTTATCACCTCCTCACAGGTTCTGTCTTCAAATACAGTCACATTGGGAGTTAAGGCTTCAGTGTACAAATTCGGGGGACGATGCAATTCATAGAAGCCGCCTATTACATAAAGGAAATGTCGAGCTGACAGTTGGGTGGAAGTCTGGAGTTCAGGGACCTAGAAATAGGTTTGGGAACTGCTATCATATGTCTATGATACTGAAGCTATAGAACTGATTAAAGTTACCCAGGGAACAAATGCAGGTAAAGAAAATGTCTGAGAACATTTTACAGTGAAGAGGCTCATTTCAGGGACAAGGAAGTGATTGATCTTCTGTGTTAGATGCTGCTATCAGCTAAGCAAATTGAAGACTGAAACTCAGCCACAAAATCTGCAATGTAGGTCAGTTCTCAGATATATGACCTTCAATAAATTAAAGCTTTGTTGTTCCCTGCTCTAAATGAATTTCACTTTCAAGAAATGGAGGAAACACCACTAAAATTTTCTTTTGCAGGTTTACATTTTCCCTCTGATTAATCATTTCCATGTGAAAACAGGGAACACTATAGTGAAGGCTATTTAAATCATACCTAACACAACCCTAGCTATCTATATTTTGGTTTATTTTTTTCCCAGGCTTTTTTCCTGTAAGTAGGTGTTTTTTTAACACCAAGATGTTGCTCGGACATAGAACTTTTCTTTTTCTTTTTTTTTTTTTTTTAATCTTCTTAACATAAGCTTTGTTTCAGTTCAGTTCAATCACTCAGTCATGTTTGACTCTTTGCGACCCCACGGACTGCAGCACGCCAGGCCTCCCTGTCCATCACCAACTCCCAGAGTTTACTCAAACTCATGTCCATTGAGTCGGTGATGCCATCCAACCGTCTCACCCTCTGTCGTCCCCTTCTCCTCCTGCCCTCAATCTTTCCCAGCATCAGGGTCTTTTCAAATGAGTCAGCTCCTTGCATCAGATGGACAAAGTATTGGAGTTTCAGCTTCAACATCAGTCCTTCCAATGAATACTCAGGACTGATCTCCTTTAGGATGGGCTGGTTTGGTCTTGGAGAAGGCAATGGCAACCCACTTAGTACTCTCATCTGGGAAATCCCATGGACGAAGGAGCCTGGTAGGCTACAGTCCACGGGGTCCTGAAAGTCAGACACGACTGAGCGACTTCATTTTCACTTTTATGCACTGGAGAAGGAAATGGCAGCCCACTCCAATATTCTTGCCTGGAGAATCCCAGGGACAGAGGAGCCTGGTGGGTGGCCGTCTATGGGGTCACAGAGAGTTGGACACGACTGAAGCGACTTAGCAGCAGCAGCAGCAGCAGCAGTTTGATCTAGCTACAGTCCAAGGGACTCTCAGGAGTCTTCTCCAACACCACAGTTCAAAAGCATCAACTCATCAGCACTCAGCCTTCTTTATGGTCAAATTCTCACATCCATACACGACTACTGGAAAAACCATAGCTGATTCTCACAACTATACATGACTACTGGAAAACATTCAAAAATGAATGTTTAATGAATATTTAATGAAGTTCCAATACTTAGGCCACCTGATGAGAAGAGCTGACTCATTGGAAAAGACCCTGATGCTGAGAAAGATTGAAGGCAGGAGGAGAAGGGAATGACAGAGGATGAGATGGTTAGATGGCATTACCCACTGGATGGATGTGAGTTTGAGCAAACTCTGGGAGATAGTGAAAGACAAGAAAGCCCAGCCTGCTGCAGTCCATTGAGTCACGAAGAGTTGGACATGACTTAGCAACTGAAAAACAACAGTCATAATTTATTTAGTCAAACCCTAATTTGGGGGCACTGAAATAGTTTCAGGTTATCCTATTATAAACTATAAACAGCTCTGTAGAGTATTATCAGATATTAATCTTTAACTGCATCTTGAATTTAAGACAAATTTTGGTAAATAGAAATAATGGCTTGGGAATTCCCTGGCAGTCCAGTGGTTATGACTCTGCACTTCCATTGTGGAGGGCCTGAGTTTGATCCCTGGTTGGGGAACTAAGATCCCACAAGCTGTGTGGAGTGGCCAAAAATAAGAAAAAACAGAAAGAATGGCCTTGAATATACAGCATTTGTTTAAGCTCTAACTGCCAAGCCTGGTTAATTTTCCTGAGGATGAGTTGGTTGGATGGCATCACCAACTGTATGGACATGAATTTGAGCAAGCTCTGGGAGTTGATGGACAGGAAAGCCTGGTGTGCTGCAGTCCGTGGGGTAGCAAAGAGTTGGACATGACTGAGCAACTGAACTGTCTGAACTGAAGTTTAGTAACATATATGGACTTAGAGTTGATGTTGGAATAAGACTTTGGGGAAAGTTGGGATGGGTAAAGTATTTGGTACCTGGGAAAAATATGAATTTTCAGGAGCCATAGGGCAGACTACAATATGTTTGTGTTTCCCACAAAAAGATACTTTGAAACCCTAACCTCCAGTACCTCAGAATGTGACCTTATTTGGAAATATAGTCTTTAGAGGTAATCAAGTTAAAACGAGGTCATTACGGTGGGCCCTGATACTACATGACTGATGTCCTATTTAAAAAAGAAACAGAGAGAGACCACCATATGAAGACAGGAGGCAGAGATGGGTGTTACAGCCACATGCCAAGAATGCCTGGGGCTACCAGAAGCTAGAAAGAGGCAAGGAAGGATTCCCCTACAGGCTTAGGGGGCAGCGCAACCCTGACGACACCTTGTGTGTTGCTGTGTGCTTACACTCAGCCATGTCCCACTGTGACCCCACAGACTGTAGACTCCCCCCACCACCACCCACGCTCCTCTGTCCATGGGATTTTCCGGACCAGAATACTGGAGTGGGTTGCCATTTCCTCCTTCAGGGGATCTTCTGGACCCAGGAATCAAACTCATGTCTCCTGCACTGCAGGTAGATCCTTAACCACTGAGCACCCTGAGAAGCCCACCTTAACCTTGGCCTTACAGCCTCTACAGCCAACACAAGCCAGCCAGTCTGCAGTACTTTGTTACAACAGCCCCCAGGACTGAACATGCAGAATTCAATTTGGGGCTTTTATAGGTATATTTTAGCACATCTGCAATCATAGTCCTACACACAAAACTGTTGGGTCAGAGGATATACAAGACTCTAAGGCTTTTGACTTGGTGTTGCTAAGCTGCCCTCTATATGACAGTGTTAACTTAAATGATCTCCAGTACTGTGGGAGTGTCCATTCTTTACCCTCTGACAGTAGGCTTTTTGTTTTTAGTCACCGTTAATTTCTGATTTAGGTAATCAAAGTATTTAGAGAAATATGCCAGAACATGTTGAGGAGAACATTACAGACTTGTATCTTAGGAAAATTTAGTTGCAATGTTTCTAGGCTGTCTCCTAGAAATTGGTCTCCTAGAAAGTGATCAAACCCTAGGCAGAGGAGAGACAACAGCGTGTCCAAGAAGAGGTGTAGACAAAGCAATCACAGTGGAAATAAATATCAGCTTTATTAACACTCAAAGTGCCATTCATTTATATTCATTCCATAGTCCAGAAGGTTACTTAGAGTAAGCCTTTGCACCACAATCTTTCAAAAAATGAACATGTAAGAAAAAGCAATTTTCATTGTGCTAATTATTGCAGGCCTTCATGCACGATAAATCTAAACAAAGATGTGTGCCAACAATATACAAATTTCCATATAAACAAAGTCATTGATCACTAACAAAATATAAACATGGTTTCTTTCACATTAGATTAAAAAAAAAAAAAGCTATTTACCAGCAAGAAAAAACAAGTACATAAAAACTGTAAAACTCAGAAATTTTATACATTTTTACAAGCACAATTTTGAGTGAACACAAAGTCAAATGTGCATGAAATGTGGCACATACCACACTGTATCTGGCTTCTGATAGGTTTTCCTAATCATATCGGCTCCTTATAACATAAGCTTAGTGACATTCAACTTCAACAGTGGACTCTATTCCTAACATAAGTAATTTTACATGATACTGCACATTAAAAACAAGGTTTTCCTTAAGTACAACAACACTGTTAGAGAATTTAATTCCCAATTCTTTTTCTGCCAGTTACTTAAAATACAAAATATGGTATAAAGACACAATAATGTATGTTTGGACATTTCTAAACCAATTTGTAGTCAATCACAGAGAATCACCATTTTTCAATATATTGTTTTATGAGTGAGGTCTGACCTTGCCCAGTAAGAAGAAAACTGAAAGTTGAAATCTTTGGGGTAGAATAAAGGAAATATTCAAAAACAGTAGGACAGGCCAACAGCATCTGGAGATATAAAAGCCTTGACATCTCTTCAAGATAATTTAGTTTCTCACATTTTTTTAATAGCTCTGAGAATTCAAAGGCTGCTTCAGTGGACAGTGTTTTTGCTACTGCTTAAAACCTTTTTCTCTTAATTTGCATGTCATAGAATTCTCAATGAGAATTCAATGTTCTCTGCAAGAGTATTTTAATCGATAGAAATCTAAGTAAATCTGCAATCAACTGTGGAAATACAAATACATTTTGAATGGTAAAAACAAAACTAAGAAAATAGTTTTGATCAGCCAGCTGAAAATATATTCATATAGTAAATAATCTCTCAGAAAGCTTTATATATATTTAATTATTCTAACTAAACAGTACCCTTATAAAACAAGTTCATAAAAATGTAGAAATGAAAATAAGAAATTATTGGGATATATATACACGTACCTACAGACAGAAAGACATCTCCACACACACGACCCCCACACACAGAGTTACAAGCGTACTTTCAACTTAGTCATGGATTTTAGAACACATATAAAATCAGAAAGTGATGCTGAACTCCTGAGTTCTCAACAAAGATAGAACCATAGATACGTACAGTCTGTAAAAGCATGAAAGCCCATCTAAATCAGTAACAGCAATGCAGTTACTGATGGCTACATCTTGAAAGAAGTTTAAACATAGAGACACAGACAGTAGTTCAATGCACGCATTCACGATGCTCACACATCCATCAACAATTATTGGTCAGAGTAGTAAATCAGTGTACAAATTAAACATCTCCAAAAATGTGCAAAAACGTCAACCTTGATAGGAAAAGAACAGCTCTGTACATAAACTGCCCAGCATTTAACAGATTAAAAACATTTACAGAGAGAAACTAATAGATTTAGAGAATTTAATGGCTACATTTAAAAATGTACATTAGGTCAAAGGGTAAATTTACAAATTGATAATCAGAATTTGTAACAATTAAAAGTTTATTCTCATATTTATCCAAGTTTATTTTTATTTACAATGATATTTGAATAAAAAGAACCATGTGAAATGCAAGAGATGTCAGACATTAAAAGTATTTTTGGTATTAACTCTTTTATAATATTTCAGAATGCAGGGTAGCAAATTTTAAAACCAACAGCAATAGAAAAAATGTAAACCTTTTACTTACTAAGATTGTATTAAAAACAAGTGTTTGTTTTTAAAGAAGTATTCTTATCCATAGACACTGCACTTTCACTTGAACAGGGTATATTGCAAGGGTTTGGCCTACTTTCTTTTGCCCATAAACCTTTCCAGCTTAAATGTTACCACTAGTTCTTTCTTATTCCAGGTGGAAAAAAAGTCTTTGGAAAACTGAGAACATGACAAACCTATTTTGAAGCCTAGGTGTCTAAGAGAGTTGGATGTAATTTTGTTACTTATCTCTCCCCTCCAAGCAATGCTAATGCTAAAATCACCAACAGTTAGTTACACAAGTAAGTGAAAACAAAAGTGCTTTTCAGTATAGTCACAAACTTTACTGTCCTCAACTGGCATTAAGGGACTCAGAAATCCTACTTGGGGACAAATTCTGCATGTATGCTGGAAAGCAGACTTGTCCTTATCTTCCAAAATGTCTATGGCACAAAAAGTCCATAACCCACTTTTCTGCACAACCTTCCTGAAATGCCCCTCAAGTCAGACACAAGTTCATACATGTCAAGACACTGGGAAGAAAGTACGCCACCAACCTGAGGCGGCACGTGTCAACGTGTATGCATACGCGTCTGTGGCCAAGTGGCACTGATGAGATTGGCACGCGCACAGGCTCAAGCCTGTACTGTCTGTCTAGGTCCATAACAGCTGAAGTAAACTCTGCATGTCTGCATGCAGA
Source organism: Antilocapra americana (assembly GCA_007570785.1). NCBI lineage: Eukaryota > Metazoa > Chordata > Mammalia > Artiodactyla > Antilocapridae > Antilocapra > Antilocapra americana. The sequence goes on along the minus strand of ML661353.1, from coordinate 4,690,687 downwards.
CACCGAGCGCATGTCCTCTGACTCGGAGGACAGACTGAGATGCAAACTCACTAGTACCTGCTCGATCACTTTTATACTACTAGCTTACAATTGGGCAGAAGTAACAGTGCTAATCATTTTGGCTATGTGTGCAGAGAATACAAAAGCTTTGGTTTAAAGTGATTCTGATAATACAGATTGTAAATACAAACAAGAAGTCATTAGGCGTAGGGAATAATAGTACTCACTGATTTGACGCCTTTTCTGTTATTGACAAAAATAGCATTACTGTCAATTAAAACACACAATTTTGAAAAATATGAAGAATTACATGAGACTGTAATACAAGCAAAGATTAAATTTATTCATTACTATAGCTATGACTCCTCCCTCAACTTTCTGAAACTAAACCACGTCCACTCTCACTACAGCCGAGAGAAGGCTCTCTAAGCTCCCCTAAGAGCGCACTACCCGCTACAGCTCTGAAAGGTGAGAACAGAGTCGGCTGGCACGGTACTCCACACCTGTTATGGCAGACTGCGGCAGAAGTCACGCAAAGCTAAAGACGACTATCGACTATCAAGTAGGAACAGTAGCTTCACAGCACGCCTTCCCTAGCCAACCAAAAAGAGGTATAAAACAATTTTCCTTTTGAACACTTGGTAAGCTAAGGATGCTTGTTTTGATAATGTCTGGCAGAATTTCTATTCCAAAGAGCTCATGAAGAACTATGCAAAACCAATTACTTTCTATTTAAGAATTATATATAAGCTATTTTACACACATACAAATTCAATTTTAATCTACTTTTAGCAACCAAGAGCTTGGCAATTTACAATAAATACCTTTATTAAACCACTGTTTGTACTAGCTACTTGTGGAAAATGTGCTGGCATTCCAACATCAGTAGGTTATACATATTTAAATTGTTCTTCCAAGAACAGAGACTAATCTAATTGGACATTCACACCTTTCCTTCCTTCCCACCCCTGCCCCAACTCCACACACACACACACACACACACACACACACACACACACACACTCACACACACACATTCTTCACAGAAAAGCTAGAGTTTTAGTCAAAATGCTAGCTTAAAAGTAAGGATTAGAATTTGCTATCCCTGGATTTCTTGCTCATTGCCCTAAGTCTCATTGCCTTAACATTTGTAAACCATTTAAATTGACCTCTTTAGGACAAAAACCACCATTCCAGTTCTTCTTTGAAAACCGTAACTAAACTATGATATGCAAAGAATTTGAACAGTGCCAATGTGATTGAAAAATCAAGTAATCAACCTGGAAAATAATTTACTATGTCTCTTTAGAATTAAAATATCTCTTTCTATCCTTATCTTAGAAATTTATGTCTCGTAAAACTGCAATGTGTCTAGCACAAAACAATGTTAATGTTTCTCTTCTAACATATTTTAAAAACAAGAGGTAGAAAAGGGTAGGAGGAAGCAGGCATTAAGAAAAGTTTAATGGCCAGTACATAGTCTAAGGCCAAATGAACTCCTGAAGCCTACTGATTTTGGAGAAACTTTCACTTCGGTGGGTAATGTGAATTATTATTGATATAAAACAAAATTAAGGCATACAGAGAAAAAGGCACTACGAAAAATTAACAATTAAACTGCTGCTCATTAACATTTTAACCAATCTTAAGATTCAAATAAATATGAACATTACATTTGTAACAAAGGCCAAACTTCATATAAAACAGTAAGATCTCAAGAAATTTTCCTGATCTTAGTATAAATAACACTGCTGGCAGAATTCAATTTCTATCAAATGTTTTGTGTGTTTTAATAATTTAGACCAAAAGAAAATATTCTCTTCTTTAAAAGAAAAAATTAGGGAAAAAAAAAAAATCTGTGTAATGGAATAAATGCCCCCATCACTGGAACTGTCTGAACAGAGGCTGGGTTTTCAGAGGGAGTCTTGAGGGAGAGGTGACCTAACCTGGGCAGATCCCTCCAACTGGGGTGCTTCTACTGTCTGTTATTTCGTTTGTAATGGCCGATGGTTACCCAAAATCGCTTTCCCCTCACAGTTTAAAACATAATTGATGAACTTTTCAGAGTTAGGATATGTCAAAAAAATAATTGTTTGCCCATTTCTTCCTCCTAGACTGTGACCTCCTTAAGGACAAGTTAATTTAATACCTGACGTAATAGGTCACAATATTATATAGGTAAATGAAAAAGACTCACCATGTTAAAGAAAAAATTGATAGATCCCTATACTTGACTGACACTAGGTGATTTTATACCAAACTATTGGTCCCAAATGAAATCACTGACAAAGAACCCTGCTGTGGGCCAAGGAGTTTGCATCTGGCAAATGTCTTTGCTTTTGCTCCCAAGCTTGGTTGTCCCTATAAACTATTCAAATTTTATTTTCTCAGTAATTTCATGTACCTTATTATACTTCCATCTCAGAAATATTACACACCAGACCTGACATATACAAGAGCTGAAGTAGCAGAGAAAGCCACTCTAAAGAAATAATTTCACCTTTTAAATGTAGCTTCTATTGGAAATAAGATAAAGACTCCTTCAAAGCCAATTTCAAAAAGGAAATAAGTTTTCATTTTTCTTTTATAGTTCAGCCTTTGCATTAACATTTCAATCCATGTAAATTATGTAAGGCTGTCATGCCTTTGTCTTCAACCGTTTCTCAGGTTAGAAATATGTTTTATAAATGAGGAAAATTAAAGGTCGTCACATTGAAACTTTCAAAGTCTGTATATTTTATAATACATTTTAAAGAATTATCATCAAAATTTCCATTAGTCATTATGATATTTTTCAACCCTTTTATTCAATATAATTTGTGTGCAATGTAAAAGATCTTGTATTTGGTCCAAGCCTAAGTCATGCCATCTTGAATCTCTCAAGGCCTAAGTAGAAAGGTATATCCTGAAAAGCACATAGAAGACTGCTAGTGAATCTTCTCCAGCACCAAAAAGTCTGCCACTATCAAAGCAGAACGCATTTTAAAGGCACAAAGTTAGCAGTCTGGTCATTTTCCAGCCTCAGCAAAGAAACATTACAGTATAGAAAAATCAGGTTGTGCATTTAAAAAACAAAACACATTTATAGTCATCCTAAAAAGTTCAAATTTCATTTGTTGATCCATATCATTATTAGAAAGAATGGAGTGTTATATTTAACAGCCCCTGATAGATGAGTTCCTTTTCAAAATTTTCTTTTTTAAATTTAATTTTGATCTTCCATACCTCACCCCACTTTAAGCTTTTTCGTTCTAGTAGTTTTTACATATGTTAACTTTTTTGTGGTTTTTGGTACCTGTAACAACTTATATGAAATAAATTCACATCACATTTTTATATAACTCTGTAAACTATTAGTCTATTCTTAAGTCTTTACATAAAGAACAATACTTTTCCATAGCTAACAATATTTTTTTTATAAACAAAGGTCTTACACAGCAGTGTTAACATAGTAGTTTCTTTTCAGGTGATTTTGTCTTCTATAGCATTCTGGAAATAGAGAGAGACTGAAAAAAAGCAAACATTTTGCTCCGGGTTCACAGCCTCCAAGGTTTCTCTTTAAAAAGCACTTGTCTCACACCCTACACTGCTGATTACCCTGACAGACCAAAAATGAGCCAAAAGGAAAGCACAAGCACACAGCACAAGGGAAGGAAAGGCCCACTGGTCCCGATACCACGGTCTTGCTCAAGTAGAAGAGATACCTTCACGCATAAAAGACGAAGAAATTACAATAGATCCACATCCTTGGGGACTATGTTTAACACAAGACTTGGCAGTTGATTTTCTGGGGGGTGGGAGGTAGGCTACTAATTCATGTTCTTCCTTGCAAGCTGCTTCCTCTCATTATATGGGAATAGGAGAAGCTTTAACAGCTGTATTTGTGCTTTGACTTCTTCTCAGACTAGCTAGTGGAATTTCAAATATTCCTACAGGGAATGCCAGATAGGACCTTGATACAGTAAACCAACATCTACTTAACTTCAGAAACAAAGTCTTTTAAAATAGTTCCTAAACAAGCATACCTTTTAGCAGAAAATAAAATACCCAAGTCCCTTATGAATCCCATGAAAGGCATCACATTGAGGGCCTCCATGAAGGATACTATTTTCTAGACCCTTAAAGTACTTAGCCCTTGCTTTAACATGCTGAAAAAATTGCAAGTGGCCAAAGAGCCAGTATCATTCATGTTTTTCAGTAGCACAAGTCCATCAGAGATAGTGGGAGTGTCCCAGTAGTCTCTCTCTGCTTAATGTCCTTGGCTCTTTTGCTAGAAATATCTGGCAGTTTTTAACCTTTGTTTAAAGCAGTTAATACTTTGTTTTAATATGCCTTTCTTTTCCCACAATTATGAATGAACTGCCTTCCGAGGAAAGAATACATACATACAGATGGCTGAGTTCAATAGGCTCCATGTTTAAGTTAATTTTATTTCCAAAATGAAAGTCATTGATTCGGGTGCAATATGCATCTGGTAAGAAAAGGGTTGCTCTTTACTGTTTGTACAGATCATTCACCTTTGACTTGAAGGAGTGGTATCTGTCTTGTAAAACCCTCCCTAGGCACTCCATCACTCTCTGAAATTTACTTTTTGGAAGGAACCTGCTTTGTACGTAGCCATTTTCGGTTTATAACCAGGGCTAGTATTTATTTATCTTAGGTATTCTCAACTTCAGCACTTTTAATATTTGGGGAGGATAATTCTTTGATGGGGGAAGGGAGGTGCTGTTCTTGTGTATTTTAGCTTGTTTAGCAGCATCCCTGGCCATCTAATCACTAGATGTCTCTAGCATGACAACCAAAGATATCTCCTCTTTTTTATGACAACCAAAGATATCTCCAGGCATTGCCAAATGCCAGGTAACATTATCCACACCCCAGCCATGAAAACCAGTTTTACATAGTAACTGTTTTTTGAAGTACTTTAGTACTCTGTGATCCAAAGAACAAGGGTTTTATCTCATGACATTAGCTTTTAAGACACAGATACTCCAGGTTAAACTCTTAGTTCCTAAAGAATGTTTATCTGTGGGGAATCAGAAGCTAGAATCAGAAAGATACAGTATACATGATTTTATTTCTCCTTCCCCTTAATTTTGAGACTTCCCCCTCAGGTAAAGAACACAGTTTAAAACACACTAAACAACACTCAGTTATTTTCATCATTTCTGTTGACTGGCGAATGTGGTCTCTTTTACTCTCACACATTTAATTAGAGCAGTCTTCTGTCTTTTAATTTGGATTTGCTTATTGACTTCACATATCTGCTTTAAAATAAAACAGTATCTTTTTTTTTTTAAGCAGAAAGCTATCCCTCAAGGTTTATAGATTCCAGTAATATGGATCTATTATAGTGTATTTGCTTATTATACTGGTTAGGATTAACAAATAAACATACCTCTAGAGATTCATATTTTCTATCAAGATTCCTACTGAGCAAAAAGCTTGGTAGACAGAGGTTAGGATCTAAAGAATACAGATACAAGAAGGAACCTATATTCTTTCAGTTGAGTACCTATCCTAAACTCAAGTTTAGGGCTCAACCCACAAACGAGAATCTATTTTAAATACTATCACTAAAAACTACAAATTATACATCATGTTTTTCTTCTTGTTTTCCATGTCTCCATATCACTGCCAATCTGTCAGTGACACAGGGAAAGACTCAATCTTTAGGTATTCCAATGATTTTTTTGTACTAAAAAGAGTGACTATGTACTAAAGTGCTGTATGTCTCTGAACCACATCAGTACATTATAAAAATTAAAAAAAAAAAGTTTCAAGTTCTTGTAAGGGAAAAAAAGATTAAATATAAAAAATTTAGGTTACTATATTATTAATAATCAAATTTAACCAAGAATCAAGAGAAATACTTTTCCCTCTTGTCTTTTTTCCCCTCCCCCATCTCTCTTTTTTATAAAAAAAGAAAAAGTGCAGTCAGAGAGAAGGTGAATGAATAGATGGGAGCTGGGTAGAGGCACAGGAGAGGTTACTGGCTGCTAGTGATAGTGCACAAACATGTGCCTTAGAAGATCATCAGCTGACGGTCTCAGTTTTGCCTCTACAAAAATCCGTTTGAGGAAATCTCGAGTATAGTCTGAGACATGAGGTGGCAGCTTTGGGTTCGTTGGCTGAGTGGCGATTTTAAAGATGGCAGCCATTGCTTCAAACTCGGCCCAAGGAGGCTTTTCAGTTAGCATTTCTACCACAGTACAGCCCACGCTCCTAAGAGGGGGAAGAAAAACACCTTACACAAACAACATCATCATGAAAGTCAGTTAGCTACCTACAGAGTGAGAAAAGTGTGAAGTTCATATACATTTAAACATGCCTTGGTCTCCAGTGTAAAATCCCATCACAAGGCTGTTATCACAGACAACTGTAGCTGAGGTCAAGGCCCTCGGGCCCCCTCATGGAGCCTCTCGCCCTGAGGCTGACACGACATGCCTCTGAAGGGCTCCTGCTCTGGGCTGTCCACACCCCCAGCAGCCCTGAGGCGTCTTGGAGCCACTCTAAAGCACCAAAAAGACGCAGGGGTGACTGCGGCCTCAGCTGGCCTGGCCAACACAGTGATGGCCGGGACACCTGCTCCCAGGCACCAGGCCGCCCTCCCAGTACTGGAGGAGAATGCACGGAAGGCACAAATGAAGACAACCTGAGAAAAGAGAGCGTCAGGGCAAGAATGACGTACTTTAGATCGACTGACATGGAGACCTGACAGAAGGAGCTGAAGAAAACAGGGTTTTTAAATTCGAGGAGACATTTTTAAGTGAATTTATGTAATCTTAAGGAAGCATCTTTTTCCAAACCTGATCAATTCCAAACCCAAACAATGAGAAAAAAGTTGTTTTAAAGATAAATATGCCTGAAGTCACTACTGAACTCCCCAGTAGGGATCTGTCAGGGATATAATGCAGTTACAGGAAACGTATTTTATGTATGCAGTCTTGAAGAAAAATTTATGTTTTGAGTCTGCATTTCAATGAATTTTGACAGCTATAGAAATAGATGGGAAACACTCAAATATTCTTCTTGTTGTACCAAAAAGTTAAATTCGTGATAAATGAAATGAATAGTTGTATAATAACTGTTACCAATAAAATGCCTTTTAGTGCATTATATTGACTCTTGGTTGAACCAACAGCCAACTTAAACATCTATGCAAATTTTAAAAAGTGCTTTTCTTTCTGAAAGCCGGTACTGTCTTAGAAGATCTTTCTAAATGTAAAGTAGTGAAAACTGTAGCATATAATACATTTGTATAACTTCAATATTTGATGTTTGTTAAACTCCACTCTGGGCAATCAAAACTGGATAAAAAATAATGAGAAATGAATTGGTGCTTCCCTCCTCCTTTTGCTAGGGCAAGAGAAAAGAAATTTACCATATTTATTTTTTTAACTTTGTGCTTTCAAATTGCTTTGAAGGCATGATTTTTACTGCTTATTACTTTAGACTTGTATTTCTCAAACCTGACAACACTTCAGAAATCTTTGCCTGGGCCCCACTCTGGAGATACTCACATATAACTGTTCTGAGATGGGCTCTGGGTATAGCTAATTTTTAAGCACCAACCCTCGTGCTTCCCTCCATTTCTCAAATGTGTGGAGAGGTCTGAGAACCACTAGACTAACAGGTTAAATTTTTCCTGGGAGACAATCAATTTAAAGCAATACCTTTAGTTTTGTTTCTATATGGCTCTGCTGATGGCTTTGTTACAACTAAATTACTGTGTTATTATCTTGTTAAAAAAACAAGCAGCTTATGTTTGAGCTAAAAACAAAATCCCAAACCTGTACTCTAAACATAAAAATCATTGAAAACAAACTACAATTTAAGTATGTTTGAGCTAAAAACAAAAACCCAAACCTGTACTTTAAACATAAAAATCAATGAAAACAAACTACAATTTAAGCTTTCAAATTTGTCTGGCAAAGAATATTATTTGTAAGTTTTGCTTCATATAATTCTCTAGCCTGCCACTGAATGTAAGTGTTTTTTTTGTCTTTATCTTACAAAGAATAGAAACATTAGAAATTCTTTGTCTTTAGGTGCCTAAAATGAGTACCTATTAAAAACTTTACTCAAAAGAGCTCATGTAAGTAGCTAGGGCTGAGAAGCAGGCAGGAGAGACCCAAGACCTGCACAATGGAAAGGGTCTAGAGAACTGCTGACCTCTCCGGGTGCCCGAGCTCAGGCTCAGGGGCTGGCGGGCAGGGAGAACTTAGTTGAGGAGGAACCAGAGTGACCTTTACTGAGCAGCAAGAGGAGAACAGAGACTCCCTCACTTCTGAGCTCTGCAGGGTCACAGAGAGAAACTTTCTCTGCTCCACTTCAATAAATACCAATAAACACCAAAAGAAAAAAACCACTTCTCTCAGTGGGAAGTGGGAAATGACCGTTTTATGTTCTAACTTAAAATTATTAAGCAATTAAAGGTTAACTGAATTATAAGACTAGCAATAAAGATTAATTACTTTAAAAGTTCATCAGGGAAATAAAATGAAGACAGCTTTCTAATGCTGAAATTTGCTTAAGATGAAATGCTTCCTTTTGAAAAAATGGTTCAAAAGCTCTATTTATTTGGTCGGTCATTAAGCTTCAAAGGGCATAATTAAAATGATATCAATCCTTGTAATCCTGACATCCTATTTCAAAAGTACAAAAAAGAATTTAGGCTCATTTCAATAATTTTCATCCTGAGTGGAAATATGTTAATAAGGTATGTGTTTTCAGGCAAATGCCACATCAAAACCTACCAGATATCTGCTTTTCTGCCATAGCCTTCTCCACTAATCACTTCGGGGCTCATCCAGTACGGTGTGCCTGTGACAGACTTCATTCCCGTCCCTGAAAGACAGATGGTTTGAAGCCGTTTGCTGGCCCCAAAATCTCCTAGTTTGACGTTGCCTGTTGAATCTCGCAGAATATTTGCACCTAAAACAAGAAATACCCTCATTTCATTATTTTTATTGGCAATCTGGAATACACATAAAAGAACAACAGCAGAAAATTACTTAAGACTCTTCAATCTGTCTCCAAAATCAGGCTGCTTTGCACCTCTGAATAGTACCTGGCAGAATGCCAGGCGTAAGGTCAGTGTCTATTAAAAGATTTCTTACATGGAACAATGAAAATTTAGTGTCACTGTGTGTGCTTCAGGACCTACAAAAAGGTTCTCCCCCTGAAAAGGGCTGATGCAAGTGGGAGGTGAGGATGAAAAAGAAGAGAAAGGGGAAAAGGATGGGAAGTTCAGAAAAACAGGACTGGGAAGTTCAGAGAAGGATGATGAAAGCAATAGCAAGTTCTTGGCCCCAGCCTCTCTGTTACAAAGCAAGAAGCCCATGTCTACAGGATGATTTCCCTGTGAACCTAGCCTCTCCTCAGGAACCTCCATAATCAAAATTTCTCCTTCTCAACTTCTATATAGTACATTTTAAATCTATTCTAAACAATCTTCAAGGTTTGTTTTAAAATTTCATTTGCTTCTATAAAAAATTTTTAACTTTATTTATTACAAACTGACCACAACTGCTTAGCTGAGGAAGTGTTTACAGAGTCCTCCACTGTAAAATTACTCTTTCCTCCTTTCCATACTAAGCTCTCTGGAAGAAGTTCACTACGTATAAGGAAGTGAGAAATTATGCTCTAGGCTTAGTAGTTACATATATTATTTGGAATTATTTTGCATGGGAGATTTGTTTCTTCTTTCCTATTTATTCGACCATCCATTTCTATCAATCTGAATACGTGGATATTTACTTTGTACTTTGGGTTATAAGTTAATGACTTTATTATTATTTTTGTTTTGTTTTTGCTCATGTTGTTTACAGCTTTGTCCACTGGGAGCCCTCTCTGTTGGCTCCTGTGTCCCTTTGCCATTAACTCAATCACTGTATTCGTACTTGGCTGGATTTCTGGACTGTTTATTTGTCAGCACTGTCTTACATTCTGGTACTAGAAGATGCTCCAGGTTCACTCTGTGTACCTCCTGCACCAGGTCTACAATCAGCCATTTCTCCAAGGAACACTAGTTCCTTTTAGTGGAGAATGGTATCAGAAACCAACAATCTAGAAGCTAGGTTCATTTATTTTTTATTCTCTATTTTCCTCCTTTATTATTCTTTTAAAAATTTTTTTAAAATATAAATTTATTTATTTTAATTGGAGGCTAATTACAATATTGTGGTGGTTTTTGCCATACACTGACATGAATCCGCCAGGGGTGTACATGTGTTCCCCATCCCGAACCCTCCTCCCACCTCCCTCCGGGTCATCTCCGTGCACCAGCCCCAAGCACCTTGCCTCATGCATCGAACCTGGACTGGCAATCTATTTCACATATGATAATATACATGTTTCAATGCTAGTCTCTCAAAACATCCCACCCGCGCCTTCTCCCACAGAGTCCAAAAGTCTGTTCTATACATCTGTGTCTCTTCTGCTGTCTCACATGTGGAGTTATTGTTACCACCTTTCTAAATTCCATATTTATGTGTTAATATACTGCATTGGTGTTTTTCTTCCAGGCTTACTTCACTTTGTATAATGGGCTCCAGTTTCATCTACCTCATTAGAACTGATTCAAATGTATTCTTTTTAATGGCTGAGTAATATTCCATTGTGTATATGTACTACAGCTTTCTTATCCATTCATCTGCTGATGGACATCTAGGTTGCTTCCATGTCCTGGCTATTATTTATCATTCTTTAAACTCAATCTTTTTACTAGGATTATAAGTCTAGTTTCTTCATATATAAATTATCTCTTAAAAACTACCTTTTTTTTAGTTGTTATATATATTATTTGGAATTATTCTGCATGGGACATTTGTCTCTTTTTTCCTACTTATTCAACCATCCATTTCTACCAGTGTGAATATATGGATATTTATTTTGCACTTTGGTTATAAACCAATGACTTTACTTTTTTTTCTCTGCTCATGTTGTTCCAGCTAAGTTGCTGTTTTTAAACAAGTAATTTATTTTATTGACTTATCTAATTTTAGTTTCTAAACTTTACCTAAAATCTTCGTAACCTTCAGCATATTTTAGATTAAAAAAAAAAAAAGGAGTCCTTATCTGTCTTCTTCTTTTAAAAAAAAACCAAAAAAACAGCCTCTAAGAAGGAATGTGAATAGTGGAGAAAAACCTATATTATAGACTGAAGAGAATGCAAACTGTACATCCTCACCATGAACTTCTGGCCCTGCCTTCTGTTTTCCCAGCAAATTTCCCAGTCTAGTCAATTAAGGCCTGTCTTGAGGACAGAGTCAAAGATTCGTTATCTGCATGCATAAGCCAAAGTATGCCTTGGTACCAGTGATTCTCTAAAACAGCACTGCCTTTTTGATACCTCTCACTGTCCAATACTTAGAGAAGGACTCTGTTAAAAACACACACACACACACACACACACACACACACACACACACACACACACACCCCACTATGTCTAAAATATTTAAGCTGGGGAAGGACAACCAACAAGCCAGTTTTTAATGGCTATCACCTGGGCAGAAACAGTCCCAGGCAGGTCACAGGCAAGGAGAGCTATCTCCGGGGAGTCATCACCAATGCTGAATCAATGCCCATCCATACAAAGGGCTGAGGAGAAAATGTATATGGCAGGTTCCCAATAGAGTTACCTAACTTTTTAAAAACTGACTTTGGATATGTTAAAAGTAAACTGTTAAGGAGACTTTTCAAATACACACAAAAGCAGATAAAATACTGCATGCCCTCCTCACCCAATCCCAGCAAGCATCTGGGCAACCTCTTCTAGCCACACTACTAGCCACTCCTTCCCTTCATATTATCTGGATCAAACTAAAGACATCATGATCAATAAACAGTTCAGTACACATCTTTAAAAGACAAGGACTCTTATCACACATAAGACAATAGACAATAATTTCTTGGTATTATTAAATATATACTCAGAGGTTTTTTTTTTAAATTTTTTTTTCCCAAAAATATCCAAATCCAAACAAGGACCTCATGTTGAGAATCACTGATACATCTTTTAAGTTTTTCCTAAAGTTCCTTCCAATCTTTTTTTTTTTCTTTGCAGTTCATGAAGAATCTAAGTTGTCTGCCTACAGCTTTCTTATTGTCTAGGTTTTACCGAGTCCATCCTAAGGAGTCATTTAACATGCTGATCTGTTCTCTACAAATGTTCCATAATTTTACAATTTGGTAGCTGAATCTAGAGGCTTGATCAGACTCAGGTTCAAAAAGAATTTGGGGGCGGGGGAGGAAACTGCTTTGTAGATATAGTCTACAAATAGGAAGTATGCAATGACAGACTGTCTCTGTGAGGGGATGTTAGCAACCATTAATGTTTAGTGCATATATCTATTAATCCCTTTAGTAGTTGCAATATGGTACTATTCTATCATTCCCTCTTTGTTAGCCAAAATATTTTTATAAAGGTCATCCTCTATTTAGTCCTCAGTAGTATAGTTCATAAAAGAAAGGTCAAATAAAGAAACCCTATTATGAAATAATGAACTGGTTCCCTACTTTTCATTATGAACTCATGAGTCTAAACTTAAAAGTAAGCAACTAGCTTTCCTTTCCCCTTGCCATTTAAATACTGCTTATCCTGGGACTTCCCTGGGGATGCAGTGAATAACAATTTGCCCGCCAATGTGGGGGACACAGGTTCGATCCCTGGCCTGAGAGGATTTCATATGCAGCGGAGCAACTAAGCCCAACTAAGCCCGTGCACAACTACTGAGCCTGAGCACCTGGAGCTCGTTCCCCGCAACAAGGGAAGCCACAGCAACGAGAAGCCCTGAGTGAGGAGTAGCCTCTACTCAACTGCCAACTAGAGTAAGCCCACGCAAAGCAATGAAGACCAAGAGCAGCCAAAAATAAATAAATAAATAAATAATAAAAGGTTTCTCTTTAATTAAAAAAAAGCTCATTATAAAAGTTTAGAAAATACATAAAAAGCAAAAAACATGAAGGAAATAAACAATTACCACTCATCTTGCTTCTTGAAAATAACCATTAGTCATGTGAAAATTGTTCTCTGTCATACATTAATTTTATAAACTTGAGATCATACTGCATATTCAATTTTATATCTTACATTTTTCTTATCAATACATTCGCCTTATCATGTTTTTCTGTCTTTTTGTTCTTCTCTTTAAACTTTTTTTTAAGGAGTCTCAAACTCTGTGACAGGTTTTTGGTCAAGCTGTTTTCACTAAAAATTACTGATTTTTAAAACTAACAAAATGCCACACACAAAACATATGGTCCACAAAAATATTCTTCTTTCCTTCGGAAGGTTTTATAAAGCACTGTTATCATTAACCAGTCTTTGACTATTACTTAAATGGCCAATTGAAACAAACAGCTCTGAGACCGTTCTTCCACCACTGATTAAGACTGGGGTGGCAGGTACTGGGGATAATATTCCTTTAGCTTTCTGAGCTTTCCAGGCAAAGCTGGTGACCTTGCCAGCTCCAGCTGCCTTCCTGTCCACTGCTTTGATGACACCCACAGCGACTGTCTGTCTCATGTCACACACAGCAAAACGGCCCCTTATAAGGTTTTTAAATCAGCTTGCTTCCAGCTTCCTCATGTTACTGGCATGGTCAGAAGAGCGTCCACTTGAGTGGGCAGCTCCCCTCGGTTCCTTTACCTTATTTTGTTATGAAGGCTAAAGAGAAACTGGCTCGAATAGAGATTATCACTAACAGAATAACTCACAAATCATTTCCCTACAAAGTATAGGGAGTATACTTAATTGAAATATACTTGACCTACAACACTATGTTAGCTCTACAGTGTACAACACTGTGATTCAATACTTCTAGACATTATAAAATGGTCACCACCTTATGCAGTTCTTGGCTTTCAGGTTTTGAACTTGACATCTGAGGTCTGCCTAAGCAGGGAAGATCTTGAGGTGAAAAACAGGCTCCTATTTCTTTCAGATCATGAGTCACATTGCCATCCTCCAAGAGTTACTAGGCAGGTCCATTCTGTACATGTGATCCAGCTCCAGCATTCTACAGCAGATTCTCCTCTATGACCAACATGGGTCAGGAATGTTCTCTTTAGTCTGATTATGGCCATACTCAGGGTGTGACATACATAGGAAAGAAGGAAATTCCTGGTACCTCGTAAGAGCTCCCAGAAAGACTGATGAAAAGCTTTTTACCTTGCTTATCAAAGCTCAGTCCTAGGCTCGCTTATTCTCTTAAGTAATGAGGTCCATTTCCCACAGCTTTAAATAAAATCTCAACATACATCATCACTGAAACTAACTTTTGAATGCTTTCTAGATACCAGGCATGATTTTAAGGATGTTATACACATTAACTCATTTAATCCTTATAAGAACTCGTGATCTGTACACTATTATCACCCTCCTTAAAAATGAGGAGCTGAGGATTTCCCTGGTAGTACACTGGATAAAAATTCGCCTGCCAGCTCGGGGGACATGGGTTCAGCCCCCGATTGGGGACGATCCACATGCCTCAGCAACTAAGCCCATGCGCCACAACACAACGACTGAGCTTGTGTACTTAGAACCCATGCTCCAAAACGAGAGAAGCCACCACAGTGAGAAGCCCGTGCGCCTGCGCCACAGTTAAGATTAGCTTCTGCTTGCCACAACTAGAGAAAGTTTGAGTGCAGCAACAAAGATCAGCCAAGTTAATTTTTTAAAAAATGAGGAGCCAAGGCATAGAGAGATTGTCTTGTCCAAGATTACACATGTGGTGATGGATAAAGCCTGAATTTGAATTGGGTGAAATTTAAGCCCCTATTTTTTTTTTAATTTATTTTTAATTGGATGATGTTTTACAGTCCGTGTTGGTCTCTGCCATACAACAACATAAATCAGCCATAAGTATACATATACCCCTTCACTCATGAGTGTCTCTCCCACCCCGCCCCGCTACGTCTCACAGAGCTCCAGGCTGCGATCACTGCGTCATACTGCAGCTTCCCACTGGCTATCTGTTTCACACCTGGTAATGTGTAGGTTCCCACATTACCACCCTCTCCTTACCCCAAGAGCCCCTATTCTCAACCACTATGTTCTAAGCCTATGCACTGTGTATGAAAATATGTCTCATGCTTATGCTCATTGGAACTTTACTGACTCTGTGAAACTCCACAGGAGAGCTTACCTCTTGTAGAAGCCTGAACAAGAGGACTAGTTGGAACTGTTTTCCTATGGCGTTGTAAAGGTAGATGAATTAACTTAAATGTTAAATTTCTTAACCATAGCACATTTTTATTTAAAAAAACCCAACAACTGAGTACTTAAAAAACACCTCATTACTTACCTTTTATATCTCTATGAACAATCATATTACTGTGCAAATAATGAACTCCCTCAAGAATCTGACGGGTGTACTTCCTGGTCACATTCTCAGTAAGAGCTCCATATGCTTTTAATTGGTCCTTAATTGAGCCCTAAGAAAAAAGAAAACAATAGTATGCTTTGAAATGAAAAGTACTGGTAAATATTTTTAAGATTTGTGTACCTATATTTATCTATTATTCTTATTGACTGAATGAAGTGCTTTTCATTTCATTTACTTGAAGTTTAGTTGACATACAATGTCATGTTAGTTTCAGGTATCTAACATAATGACTCAACATTTAAATACATTACAAAATGATCACCAATATGATCATTCCTGGTAATCATCTACCTCTGTACAAAGTCATTACAGTATTATTTGACTACATTCCTTATGCTGTATATTATATCCCATGACTTATTTATTTAAAACTAGATGTTTTAATTTGGAGAATCCTAGTTAATGACTAGAAGGCTCTAACTGGAGAACACAGGAATTCTTAGGAAGGACATTATATGTCATTAATTTAACACAAAACTCTACTCTATTTCTGGACTAGAACTGTGAAAGAATAAGTGGCATAGCTGAAAGAAGCCTTTAAATTATTTTCTGACTGATACCCTTGTTTCTGTGACTGCGCCGGTTCTATCTTCTGTTCCCTTGTAATTAGTACAATTTTTTAAAATTCTCCAGTACCTTTGTCTTGCTTGTTTTTGCCCTGAATACATTCTTTTTTTTTACTTTCCTGCCTGCTCTTCTATATATGTCCTACTTTAAATTTATTTATTTTGTTCTTACTTTGTTTTTTAAAAGACTGCTTTATTGATATCTGAAATTTTACTTCTCAGGAGAAAGAATGGGTATGATTAGAAGATGAGAACACATATGAAATTTTTAAGTTTTTCTTTTATATACTCACCATTTTAGCTCAAAACATGAGAAAAACATATTAAAAAGGAATTTCTAATTTTCTGAAGTCTTTTTAGGCAGGTGCTATTTCTGAGAACAGGGAATCAATCTGAGGTAAGACATAGGCATCTGAATTTTGAAAAAGCTTCTCTGATAATTCCAACGTGCAAATTTGATAATCATCACTTTGAAAGATAGAAATAAAATGCTTCCTGAGGGACAAGATTTTTTCCTTTAAAGAGAAAATATATCCAAATGTTCCTGTCTTTTTTTCAATTCTTGTAAACTGTATACTCTGTCATATAAAAATAGATCCTTGGATTTTGCAGATTTAGCCTTATGCTGTTCCCACTATTCTGAGCAGTCCCTGAAGAGACAGCAAGATGCAGCTCTGCTAGCCCTTCCTTGCAGACATGCGCTGGAAGCCTCAGACAGTGAGTCAAGCAGGCGACCAGGCAGACCTACAACTCCATGTGGCTTACTGTTCAGTCAACTCACTACGTCTCTATTGTTGTCATGGACAAAATAACACAGCTAGAACTGAGCTTTCCAAGTCATGAGCCCCCAGATACTTGTAGGCTGCAAATGACTGTCAGACTTCTGCATCCTCTGGGTCCTCAGGCGGCTAGGCCAGTGGCCCATGGTGCTCACAGCTCTCTCAGTGAAGTCTGTATACCGTTATGTAACATGAAAATGTTACCTTCTTCTCAGTGAGAACAACTGGAACGGGTTGGAAAGCACTGTGCCAGATAAACTGTGTGTGTGTGAGTAAGAGTAACAGAAGTCAACTGCTAATCCAGGTACTGGAAATAAAAGAAACTTACAGTTCTGATATGAAAATAGTTCTAGATTAACTAAAAAATGGAATGCTATGTTTGGGAAAATTGAAGAATGGAATGACATTTCTGGAAAAGCTTGAATCTAGGGCATAAACAGGTCCATCATACCAAATCTACTAAAGGGAATTATACAGAATTCACAGACCTGGAGATTCAGCAACATTTATGTTCAATCCATATATGCCATGGGTTTATCATACATATAATTCATTTAGATTGGCAAGAACCGTCATTAATCTAGTAACATGCTTCTCAAATGCAAGGACCCATAAGCTATACTTTGAAAAGATACCTATCTTTACAAAATCTAATTAAAAATGTGATCTAATACCTTTTCCTGAATAGTCCTAGCTTAGTCTTAAGATTGCTAAATATATGATTACTTACACCTCTATTTGTGACATAAATCGGTTCCGGCCAACTAACCAATTTAATCAACTTTATATTCAATAGTCTGCATCTCTAGTCACATTTATTCACAGGTATTTAATTTACATATTTACTGCACAAATACTAAAGGAAATCTGAATAAGAGAAAAATGAATCACAAAGCCAACATAATACATTTTCATTTTTTAATTTCTTCTGTTATTGTTCAAATACAGATACTTTTAAAATACCATTATCAATATTAAAAAGCATTTTATATTCTTTTTCACTCTCAAATTACTTCCCACTTCCTCCAACTTTGTTACTTGGTTTTCACAATTTTAAATATATATTCTCTTGGACAATGTCGTCATAATTACTTCCACTGAGTGAACTGATATTTCCACTTTTCCCATTACAGACAGTACTAAAATAAAGGTACACAACTTTCTTCTTCATTTGAATTATTTCTGTAGACTAAATTTTAAAGAACAATTTTTACACTGCCAACATAATCTTTGAAAATAAAACAGCAGCAATGATGAATAACAATGATGTCACTATAAACAATTATTCATGAAGATAAAAATCAAAATAAAGTTTACTGTTGCTCTTGTAAGACTGAGGATGGTTAAAACCATTACAGTCAGTTCTCTATATTCTCAGACTCCACATCTGCAGATTCAACCAACTACTCACTGAAAATATTTGGGGAAAAAATTTCCAGAAAGTTCCATAAAGCAAAACTTGAATTTGTTGCACTGGCAACTATTTATGTAGCATTTTACAGTGTATTAGGCATTATAAGTAATTTAGAGATGACAATGTATATGGGAGGATGTGTGTAGGTTATATGCAAAAACTATACCCTTAGATAAGGGATGTGAGCATATCTGGATTCTGATATCTGTGGGAGCTCCTGGACTATTCCCTGGGGATACCAAGGGACAACTGTACTATCAGATACTGGTCCACAGTTTTGTTGATCCGTAAGATTAAACTGCAATATGTATATTTTATTTTACATACAATTCTAATTAGCTTTCCTTAAAGATCCACAAATCTTTTTCTAACATATATCACCTATTATGAGAATGAATGTATTTTTAGGTGAGTAAATATACCACCATCTTGAAAATCATTAGTATTAGAATGTATTCTACATATACTAAAAATAATGTAGAAGGAATGAGTTTTTTTGCAAATCACATTTTCACCTCCTAATGAAATGAATGGCTCAGGCAATTATTATCAATCTGTGTTAAAAACATTTAGGTGGATGATTGAAAAGGAACTGGATATTCCCATGAGCCACTGCTACAATTCAGATTACTTTCTGGTCTTCAGAAAAACAACACTTTACAATGGATAAAACAGGATGTCAATCACCCTAATCAAGCCATCAATCTTAACGTTACTATCAGAACCACCAGAAACTATATGTCTTCTAATGGAATGCACAGCATCATCTGGGATGCATGCTAGTAAAAGTTGAATTTGAATATAATTTAGATTTTAGATCTAACTTGGAGTTTATAGGCAATATGGGGACAAAGGAACAAACTAAATACCACCATGAAGATGTGATCAGAGAAATCTATGAGATGAGACTGTCAACGGAACAACTAGCTTGGTCTCTGTCAAATTTATGTCACCTAAAAATTGTTTTATGTTAAAAGAGGAGTAAGAGACATAGTAGCAAAATGTAATGTGTGGTCCTGAGCTGAATCCTGATTTGGATAAACCAGTTACTGTGTGTTATTTTTAGGTCACTTAGGGAAATCTGAGTATAGACTGTTACAATGTTTATAACCTATTTTAGTATACTTAAGTATTTTAAAAAAAAGGAATACAAAGATAAGTGAAGAAGATAGAAAAATAAAATTATATTAAATTTAAAACTCTTCCAAAATGTCCTTAACATTTTATAATCAAAGTTGTTGCTTTTCTTTATCCTCAACTAAGACTTTAAACAGAATATCTCTAATTTCAAAGGATGTACTAACTTACCCCTGGCATATATTCCATAAATATGGAAAGTGTTTTTTCTTGGGGATCCCTCAAACAGCCATAATACTGAACAATTCGCTCATGAAGCAAGTTTTTCAACAACTGAATTTCACACTCAAGTGCATTTACTTCCTGAAAGACAGAACTTACTGTTAAGTCTTTATAGCAATGCTAGTAAAAGCAAAAAAAAAAATTCAAACATCATGGACCATCAAGGTGATTTCATTCTGAAATTTCCAATTCCCAAAGAATACACATTTTAAAGTCTCTAAACAATAATTCTGTAACAGTCCTTGACAGTATGCTAAACCAACACTAAATCAGATTAGGAATATAACTGAGTACTAAAATAGAAAATCCAGAGTACATAGTAAAAAACATATTATCTATTTTTTCAAATAATTTGCATTGAAGAAAAACAAAAAAATTCTATGGTGTGTTGTATTTATTTTAGTAAAAAAGGTTCTTATAACATGACAAAGTGTCTTGTTCAGTGATTCTTACCTTGCTGGTCTCAGGACTATCTGGGTCAAACTGAACTTGCTTAACCGCCAATTCTCTTCCTGTATCAACATCGTAACAGAGGTAGACCCTGCCAAAGGCTCCCTGGCCAAGTAATTTGCCCAATCTCCAGTTGGTTGGAGCACGAGGTGCTAAAAAAAGAACATTTCCTTAAAACAGGAGTAGCCCAATGGCACACAATGGTTAAGGACTATTGCATTGGTGATATCTTTAATTGAATATGCTTGGATATTAAGGGAAAATCATGTTCATCCAAATTCATAATGATCATCATCTTTGAAAACTAAGAATTCTAAATCCAAACACAGTTCAGATTCCTGTGACTAATTTTTTCCAATGAGATTTTTTTACCTGATTATAAATAGCATCTTTCACTCAATTTAAAATGCTACTGATTACGTAAAATACACTAGTTCTAATCTTTATTGCAGTAATATTTGTAATAAGTTTTTCCATCTGCCTACAGTGTATAAAGCTGAAGACCATCACTCTCTAGACTAATAAGAGGAAATCTTTAAAGTAGCCAGTGGGAGAAAAAAAGCACATTACATACAAGGGAACAAAAGTAAGAAATACAGCAGACTTCTCAGAAAGTATACAAGCCAGAAGACAACAGAGAAACAGTTTTAAAGTGCTGAAAGAAAAAAATTAAAATGTCCAGAATTCTATACCCAGAAAAATGTATGTATCTTTCAAATATAAAGAAGTAAAAGCTTTTCCAGCAAAAACTGAAAGAATCTGTTACCAGGGGACTCATATTAGAAGAAAAGGTTAAAAACAATTCTTCGGGCAAAGGGAATATGATACCTAACAGAATCCTGGATTGACATAAATAAAGATTTATAGAAATAAGCCGGAGGTATATATAAAAGACATTCATCTCTTATTTTAATCACTTTAAAATATAGTTGTCTAAACCAAAAACAGCAGCAATGTAATGCAAGTTGCAGGTGTAAAAGTAAAATACGATAACACTAGCACAAAAACAAGGACTTCAGAGTATACAAATATTGTTGCAAAAAAGCATCCTTGAGCATGAATCTTTTATATACTGCTTACAAGATAAAGGTCACATACTGCACAGTCTGACTTTAGTTACCATTCTAGTTCTACTGCTGCTGCTTCAAGTAAGATATCCTCCACCTCAGCCAAAAAAGAACTATTTCTCATTTTCAGAATATGTCATGTGTGCGTGGTCACTCAATCGTGTCCAACTCTTTGAGACCCCACGGACTGTAGCCTGCTGGGGTCCTCTGTCCATGGGGATTCTCCAGGCAAGATTACTCGAGTGGGTTGCCATGCCCTCCTCCAGGGGATCTTCCCAACCCAGGGATTGAACCCAGGTCTGCCACATTACTGATGGATTCTTTACCATTGGATTCTTTACCATTCGAGCCACCAGGGAAGCCCAAGAATAATGGAGAGGGTAGCCTATCCCTTCTCCAGGGGATCTTCCCAACCCAGGAACTGAACTAGGGTCTCCTGTATCACAGGCGGATTCTTCACCAGCTGAGCTACCAGGGAAGCTCAGAGTATGTCATGGCCTCCTGTGTATGTCTCCTATTTAACCGGTGAATTCCTCCTCACATTAAAGGTCTTGATTAGACACTATAATTATTTCTCCACACATCATTCTCCCCATTAGATTACATCTTGTAGGTCATATCTAAAATTTCTCAGAGCTAAGCATTCAATAAGGATATGTGGAATGAATGAATGAGTAACTGGTAACAATTTTCCTAATAAAAGCGAAAGATAGTAAATCATTTAAGGTAATTAGCAGTAATACCATGCTTTTACCCAACATTATAAACACCCCTAGAAATGCCATTTTTACCTCTTTTGAAAACCTGATCTCACCCTGAGGACTGTCTTCATTATATTTATTCCTACTAATATTATAAAATTCTGCAAAGTCTCTGCCACACATTTCACTATGCCAATTTCTATTACTCACAGCGGCTGGGTGGGCTAATGTCCATTACAGTCAGAGTAGGATTGTCTATGTCACTTCCCCTTCTTCTTATTCGACTGTCATCATACTCCGGGGTAAAGATGCTGCTCCCACTACTAGTGCTTAAGGAGTGGTCAGTAGGACTGAAACTCACAGGAGATCGGAAGCTGGTCCCCTGGGTTCTTCTAGCTCTTGGAAAAGTTTTACGACCTACAAAATGAAAACAGAATTACCTTGCAACTTTTAATAATATGTTGTAATTGAAAGTATTTAAAATTTGTAGCATAAGGAACAGAATTTGTTCTGTGACTAGGATAAGAAACTGAAACAGCAATGATTATTTGATTTTACATTTTAAACTTAAGAACAGTATTTTTAAGAGTTCAAGGAAATACCCTAGCTAACACTGAATCAGGAAAATTAAAAAAAAAAATGTGTAAGCAGAAATGAAAAATGGGGAAAAAAGAAACAGAACCTGAATACAAGTTCAAATAACTTTTGTGTTAACACACTCACACATACATAAAAGCAGACAGAACTCCCTGAGTTTGTATAAAAAAGGAGAAAAATGTATTTTATTTTCATTTTCAATAATGATTTAAAATATAAACAAAAACTGTAAAGTTAATAGGAAGTACTTTTTATCCTTACAAAGGACAATACAAAAAAAAAAGGACAATACAGTATGCATTTCAGCACTAAGGGAGTAATTTTTAATTAATACTCTTTTTAACTACTTGTTTTCTTTCTAAGGAAAGACATGACTCAGCTGGCATAAAGCTAAATCACTATTGTAGTTATGATCCAAAGTTTTTTTAAAAAGTTTTAAGTAGAAAACTAAGTCAAATAGGAACAAACTTATTTTTATTGTTTGCAAGATTTTTAACAATTGTTATTGATTTAATAAACTTACCATCACTATAGTCTTGATGGTGATACGAAACATGATACCTTCTTGGATATGTTCCTCCTTTTCCAAATTTTTCAAAGATAGGGTTATCATAGTCTATTAAGACACATAAGAAAGTTAATATATTGAAAACAATCAAATATTTCTAATTATGAAAAACACATTTACACATTTTTGAGTTTTTAAAAAATTTCTCTCTCCCACCGACCCAAAATATTATTCAATGACATAAATAAATATTTAAACATTTAGAATATGAACAGTCTAACCTGAAAATTCCTGATGATTATCTGGATAGCTCTGTGCCCTAGGCATTCGTGATTTTGGATAGCTCTCTCTATAAAGTAGAAAAAGTCTCATTATCTAAAGAGAAAGTATTTAAGATATTTTTAAAAATCTTTATGCAATATCAATATTGGTATGCATGTGTAGATATAGTTATATAAAATATATACACATAAATATATATATTTTATATATATATAATATATACCTATACACACACATATACAGCACTCACTCTGAAACATAAACTGAAAAAAGGAAACTTTTTTCAAACACTTATTTGATACATGCACACAAAAAGCCTGGCTTTTAAAACTGACCTACAGAGTACAGTTCAAATAGACACGACGGTGCGATCACTCACCTAGAACCAGACATCCTAGAATGTGAAGTCAAGTGGGCCTTAGAAAGCATCACTATGAACAAAGCTAGTGGAGGTGATGGAATTCCAGTTGAGCTATTTCAAATCCTGAAAGATGATGCTGTGAAAGTGCTGCACTCAATATGCCAGCAAATTTGGAAAACTCAGCAATGGCCACAGGACTGGAAAAGGTCAGTTTTCATTCCAATCCCAAAGAAAGGCAATGCCAGAGAATGCTCAAACTACTGCACAATTGCACTCATCTCACACACTAGTAAAGTGATGCTCAAAATTCTCCAAGTCAGCTTTCAGCAATACGTGAACCATGAACTTCCAGACGTTGAAGCCGGTTTTAGAAAAGGCAGAAGAACCAGAGAATAAATTGCCAACATCCGCTGGATCATCGAAAAAGCAAGAGAGTTCCAGAAAAACATCTACTTCTCCTTTATTGACTATGCCAAAGTCTTTCACTCTGTGGATCACAATAAACTGTGGAAAATTCTGAAAGAGATGGGAATACCAGACTATCTGATCTGTCTCTTGAGAAATCTGTATGCAGGTCAGGAAGCAACAGTTAGAACTGGACATGGAACAACAGACTGTTTCCAAATAGGAAAAGGAGGACGTCAAGGCTGTATATTGTCACCTTGCTTATTTAACTTCTACGCAGAGTACATCATGAGAAACACTGGGCTGGAAGAAGCACAAGCTGGAATCAAGACTGCCTGGAGAAACAACAATAACCTCAGACATGCAGACGACACCACTCTTTTGGCAGAAAGTGAAGAGGAACTAAAAAGCCTCTTGATGAAAGTGAAAGAAGAGAGTGAAAAAGTTGGCTTAAAGCTCAACATTCAGAAAACTAAGATCATGGCATCTGGTCCCATCACTTCATGGCAAATAGATGGGGAAACAGTGGAAACAGTGGCAGACTTTATTTTTTGGGGCTCCAAAATCACTGCAGATGGTGACTGCAGCCATGAAATTAAGAGACGCTTACTCCTTGGAAGGAAACTTATGGCCAACCTGGGCAGCGTATTGAAAAGCAGAGACATTACTTTGTCAACAAAGGTCCATCTAGTGAAGGCTATGTTTTTTCCAGTGGTCAGGTATGGATGTGAGAGTTGGACCGTGAAGAAAGCTGAGCGCCGAAGAATTGATGCTTTTGAACTGTGGGGTTGGAGAAGACTCTTGAGAGTCCCTTGGACTGCAAGCAGATCCAACTAGTCCATCCTAAAGGAGATCAGTCCTGGGTGTTCATTGGAAGGACTGATGTTGAAGCTGAAGCTCCAATACTTTGTCCACCTCATGTGAAGAGCTGACTCATTGGAAAAGACCCTGATGCTGGGAAAGATTGGGGGCAGGAGGAGAAGGGGATGACAGAGGATGAGGTGGCTGAATGGCATCACCAACTTGGTGGGTATGGGTTTGGGTAAACTCCGGGAATTGATGGACAGGGAGGCCTGACGTGCTGCAATTCATGGGGTCGCAAAGAGTCGGACACTACTGAGCGACTGAATCAAATGAAACTGAACAGAGTACAGTGGTTAAGAAAGATACGTCTTGGCATTATGGATACATGGAAACACCTGTTTCAGTCCTAGCTCTGCCACTTAAACTAGTTATTGCAACCCTGGCAAATCATCTTTCTGAAATGATTTCCACATTTATAACAAGGAGATAATACTAACTCAGCAGTTTTATTCTGGTCTGTCTCAGGATATTGTCTTTCAAATACTAAGTACTCAATATGTAGCTTTCAGATCACTAGTCCCCTGAATTCCTTAATGTTTTAAATATCCATCTTGAGACAGACATGGGCACAGACAATGGTTTCATATATATGAATAACAGAAAATTAAATGTCTACAATAATAGTTACATTTTCAGAAGCGGCTTTCAAAAACAGTCTCAGAGGAGAGTAAATAGGTACTGACTTTGCATGCTACAGGTGAAAACTGTCCTACTGAGGCCAGGAGAGAAGGAGGACTCATAACAAAAATTCACAGATGCAACTTGACCATGCTTACATT
Organism: Antilocapra americana; assembly: GCA_007570785.1. Classification (NCBI taxonomy): domain Eukaryota; kingdom Metazoa; phylum Chordata; class Mammalia; order Artiodactyla; family Antilocapridae; genus Antilocapra; species Antilocapra americana. Next base: position 4,665,160 of record ML661353.1, on the reverse strand, counting down.
CCTGAACAAAAGTATATTCCTCACAAAAAGTACTTAAATTTTAATTGACAACCAAAACTGGGACATAATTACCAAGAATGTACAGTACTTATAATTTGGTACCACAATAAAAATAATCCTGAACAACAGAAATAAAAGAATCTCCAAAATTAAACCTATTATGAAAAATCTGACAGCAATTTCACCAACACAGGTTTAAAAGTAAACGTACATAAACTCTAAGTTTGCCTTTAGTTTCAAATACAATTTACCAAGGAGGAAACTCAAACTATTATAATCAGAAATCATTTTAAGTAAAAAAAGTACTGAGCCCAATGACTGGAAAAATCAGTTTGCCATAAGTATACTTGAATATAGGAACTACATTCCCTGAATGTAGCACAAAAGAGTTGATAATTCAACATGCTACTAATACATATGCATATTTACCCACATATATTAAAAAACAAAAACTACAATCAACATTACCCATCCAGAGGGCTATCAAGTGATGGACAACTTCCTGAGCCAGAATTTTCAGGGCTGCTTAAAGATAGTGGATCCAGCATCTAGAAAAATAAAAAGTCCATCTTGATTCTACATGAATATAACCAAAGTTACTGTTTTTCTAAAATAGCTCTGTTGAAACACAATTCATGTATCATAAAATTCACCCATTTAAAGCATATAGTGCAGTTCAGTGGTTAATAGCAGAATGTATAACTCTCACCGAAATCGCAGAACACTTTCAGTGCCCAAAAAAGAAACTCCATATCCAGTAGCAGCCACTCCATTTAAATATTTTAAAAGTAGCTGTCCCCGTAGGTGGGCTACAACTGCAAAATTTCCCAATAGAAAAATACGAATTTTCTATATCTTCTGCTCTGGATTATCATCTAAATAATTAAAAGCTAAACACTTCACATAATTTTGTTTAGTGAAAACTGAACAGCACCACCCAAATTGAAATAAATGACACCCTGACTGCTACATTATTAGAAAATATAAACTCCCATAATAATATAAGCAGCCAATGTAATGATAAGAAAACAACAGCAACTCCATAAAAATACTTCAGTACTACAAAACTTTAAAAAAACATTTTAAGGGCTTCCATGTGGTCCAGTGGTGAAGAATCCACCTGCTAATGCAGAAGACACGGGTTCGATCCCTGGTCCAGGAAGATCCCACAGGCCGCAGGGCAGCTCAGCCCAGGCACCACAACTACTAAGCCCGAAACCTACTGAGCCTGTGCACCACAACCACTGAGGCACGCGCGCTCCAGAGCCCGCACTCTGCACCACCGCAGAGCACAGTCCCCGCCAGCAGCAACCAGAGGAAGTCTGCAGCAGCTCAGACCCAGCGCAGCCGAAAACAAAGAAACAAATTAAAAAATACATCTTTTTTAAAAAGCTTAAAAGTTTTTTTTAATGTTTTAGAAAGTAGACAAACCTCAGCTTCACAAAGTTAAATATTTATTAAATTGAATGTTAGTACCAGGATTATAAACAAATGGATTCATTCATTTATGAACATAAAATCAGCCTTAAACCACCCTTCTTTTTATATGAATGCACACAGACACATGTAAATTGGTGGGTATTTTCCTGTATTTCCACTATTTTGCTCACTTAAAAAGGAAGATATGGGATTGGAGAAGAGGTAAAACAAATACCTTCGTCTGTATACCTGCCAAACCACACTATCCCCGGACAACATCCCTTTAAATGAAGTGAAAAATAACATTCAAATTTTGCTTACTTGGTCCATGCTCTCTGGAATGAACTCTCCTTCGCTGTTGATACTGGTAAATGACCCATTCCGGGCAACCTGGTGTAATTCATCTGGAATGTATCCAGGGGGAGGGGAGCTTCTATCTCTACTAGTGGGACCTCAAGAGAGAAAAATTATAGATTTTATAAATTCTAGTGGGGGATCAATTCTTATTTTAATTAAATATACACTCAGAACTTCTGGACTATAGTACTAATGATTTTAGCAACTGATATCCAGTTTTAATTAAAACTTATCAGAGCACTTATGTCTGTAAAACTTCAAATGTTTTTTACTCTTTTCTAAACTCCCACCTTAATGTAATATTCATTTATACTTGTTAGGTAGTATGTTCTTCTGCCTGCCGACAACTGCATTATGAGGTTGATGATACAATGAAAAAAAAAAAGAAAGTCATTCAATCATATCTGACTCTTTGCCACCCCATTATATAGTCTGCCAGGCTCCTCTGTATAAGGAATTCTCCAGGCAATAATACTGGAGTGAGCAGCTATTCCAGGGGATCTTATATTTTTAGATAAATGCCACTGCTTCTTCATTTCCAAAGGTCACCTGTACCCTGATGTATGTTACCCTTCAGTGTAATTTATGAAAGGCATCATGATCTAGTGGAAAGTAAATGAACTTCACAGTCCAACCTCGGTTTAAATTCCAGTTCCAGTTATTTACCAGCTCTGTCTTTGGGAAAGCTAACTAATCTCCATGAGCCTGTTTCCTCATCTGTAAACATGGGACTAAATCTCTCCTTTGCAAGGGTGCGGTGATGGCAAAATTATTCATAATGAACATATGCCGTGCACATTTGTCTACACGATGCTCTTTGAAGTGCCTCTCTTTAATCTTTAGAAATCTAAAGTGAGATTTCCTTCTTGGTCATTTAGCCAATATTAGAATGTTTCCAATTTGGAATGCCGGATTTTATCCTTGGATACTTAAAATTAGGCTTTTGGTGGCAAGCCATATTCCTGAAATTTAAATTTCTTCATAGTTTAGAGAATTAGAAACATTAAAATAGTTCATCTCATTATGCTATGTTTATTAACACAGTTTCTGTGCTTTCCTCCTAATTTTTTGAAATTAAACAAAAAAGAGATTTGAGGAAGTTATGTGAGCATTTGTGTTCTGGTCAGATTTCAAGCAAAATAGGCTCTTGCCTCATGTAAAGGGGTCACTGTAAACACATGTTGGCATTTGTTAGTGAAGAGGTAGGCGCCAAAGAGAACAAAATGATTACCAAGAGATATGCATTAAAAAGATAATTTTCTACACTTGATTCTAAAATTATTAGGAACCTCTGAGCCAGGAATTGATTTGGACTTTGTAACAACTATGATCACAATGTCCCTAATGTTTTTATTCCTTCCATAAGCCCTTATTTACAAAAGAAGATAAATACACTCATTATTCAAAGAACATAGGGAAGAAAAAAGGCTTTGAAAGTTTCTTTATCTCCTTACTTGATAACCTATTTTTTTGAACCTTTGTTAGTACTGGATATTTCAATGGTTGAGACCTCCACACCAGCATATACTCCTGTCCCAAAGGAAGTTCTTCCTCTATCTTTTGTGAAAATAATTAAAGGAAATAATTTTCAATAAATAAAGGGAAAAGATAATGGTCATACCTATCAAAGCCATTTCAAGCTTAAAGAGGTGGCAAGAAGATTAGCAATTTTATACTTTACAATTCCCATTTCTTTTTATGCTGGCACTGAGTCAAACAAGAATATTTATTAGTAGAGTAAAAGTGAGGCATTCAGCAGTTTTAAATGAAAATGAATTAAAACTGCCAATTTAATGTATTTAGCTTGTTCTATCTAATACGACTAAGGTGAATTGGCATTTTTTTGCTTTAAAATGATAGGTACTATAATGATAACAAAAGGGAATACAGAAAGAAATCAATGATTAATAACAGTCATGCTTTCTAGTTTGAAAAGCTAAATGTACTTTAACATCTCTCAATTGTTTGCTGTAGTAATCCCATGATTTAAAGATGAGGACAATGGTCGCTGGTTAATTAGAGCTAGAATTTGAACTCAGATACTTCTAATATTCTTTTATCAAAAATTCAAATAATATAAAATATATACAAATGAAAATAAGCAACTACTCTTATTTTACTTGATTATCTCTGCTGCTCATATTTCTAACACTTTGGAAACCCAAAGTAAGACTTAACGTAAGACAGACACTTAGAAGGATGTAGTCATAAAATGGGCTTCTCTGATGGCTCAGATGGTTAAGGAATCCATCTGCAATGTAGGAGACTCAGGTTTGATCCCTGGACCGGGGATTCCCTGGAGAAGGGAGTGATCACCCATCCTAGTATTCTTGCCTAGAGAATCCCACGGACAGAGGAGCCTGGCAGGGGACAGCGCGTGGGGTCGTGAAGGGTCAGGCACGACCGAGCACACACACTGCAGCAAGTCATCAATAGTTCTGGGGGACCAAGACAGAAGACGAGTGACGAATGCATAAACTGTCTGGTTTGCTCACATGCCAATTTAATCCTTTCTTTCACTATTAACAATCCTCTTCTATCACCAGTCTTAGATTCCCTTCCGCTTTCTCCCTATTCATGTTTTCATCTCCTTCTACCTTCCTTCTTTAAACCCATCTCTCATGTTTGCATGCTACCTTTAATGTCCATATTCAGTGCCCTACTGTTAAAAACATTTATACCAATGTTTTTTGAGCAATATAAGGTTTTTATCATATAAAAATGTAGAATATCAATGTTTTATACAAACGGAACAAGATCCATAGAACTGGCAAGTTCACAGCACCTCTGCCTAGCCTATATCTCTCTAATAGGACTCCTTTAAAAAAACATTGCATTCGGGATCCGTTTTTCTCTTTATCATAAGCTTAATTATAAGTGTATTTTTAATGACTACTAAAGTAATTGCAAAGCATAGCATGCAGATTCTTAGCAATCTTTATTTTGACAGCATTCTTGGCAATAATTAAAACTTAGAGAAAAGCCTATGAACTTATTAGTCCAACCATTAACTTTAATATATTGGAATTACTTTTAATTTTTCCCTTCACTTTATTTTTACAATTAAAACATTTTTTAGGTTTTAATTTATTAAAAATCAAAATACCCTATGTATATAAAGAAAGGAAATATTTAAACTGGTGACTGCTAATCCTGTCAATACTTGATATAACTTTTCAAGGGACATCAGATACCAGAATGTAGTTAACTGAAATAAACTGCAAGGAGTAAAGAGATAAATTATTTATCAGGATTACGTACAGCTGTTGCCCTACATTAAAGGATGGAGATGAAACTGAGAAATAACTCATCTCATGACTTAGATACTAGCTTTCTTACCTACTACAGAAAGTCCTTTTTTCCTCTCTGCTCCAAATACTGTGTTATCCAAATCTTCTAGTGATGGCAATGGCTCTAAATTAGTAGCCTAGAGAGAAAAAAGGAAGATTAATGTTATTCTTCTCCTTCAGGGTTTTAATCAGACTCCTTCCTCTATCAAATACAACCCAAGTATTCTCTCTCTGGGTCTTAGCAAGTTCACTCTTTGAAATTTTAATTCTAGTGTAATTCTTCCCAGGTTCTCAGTTGCTATTAACATCATATGTACAGTGTATTATACTTATTTGTAATTTTGGGCTATATAGTTTTGAGGACCAAGGATACTGAACTACAGCAATTACAATGTGTAAGTTTAAATTTAATCATATTGAAAATATATAAATGATTATCGAATATGCCTATGTTTCATATATTGACTTCTTACAGGCATATATCCTATAATCCTCACTGAAAAAAATTCCCAGTTCATACCTGTGCACTTCCATTTATTACAAGTAATATTTTGAGGCTCTTCATATGAATACTACGATCCAGCAGTTCCACAGCTTTGTCCAAGTCATCTTGGGTGGTTAACGGAATTACCAACTAAACAAAAAGGAACATAAGGAATTGTGTAGCCATCTCATCAGGTCAGGTCCTTCCAGGAGTATTTCCATTATTATGGAATTATAAATCTCAAAATACTTTGCTCTTTGATTTGTCAGTATAATGAAATTCTGAATGAATACATGTATCTAGGTTTTTTTCTTCTCATCCTACCATCACTGAAATCATAAAATGAATATGAATAAATTTTTTGCTTTATTATACATTAAATTTTTCTAGAAAACATATTTAAAGAGTAAAGATCAATTTTCTAGGATATTTCCATAATATTGTTAAACTTAAGTTATAGTCTCTTCACCTCAGAACAGCATTAAGGAACATCTACAAAAACTATATAAAAGTATTATCTTTCACCTGCATTGAAGAAATTTTTATTTTTTAAAAAGTAATAACCAGAGATATGCATTCTCACTAGTGTACTCACTAACACATCAAATACAAGTGAGCATCAGTGACAGATGCCACGGAGGGTGCCACAGTAACATGCCCACGTCTACAGTCCGCCTTGCACTCCTATCTCTGACCCTGGCAACTTCACCACACCATCCAAACAAGTCAGCTAGGTAGGTGAGCCATCCTACAGTAAGCCCTGAATGCTGAAATCTGCTTTCGTCAGTCCTCTTATGGGTCATGTGTTGTAAGGGACAGAAGCACCCAAACAGTCTGGGAGGGAAAAGCGAGGCTCATACTACTTAACAAAATACTGGTTTAAATGTAAATTTACTAGCTCAAGACAACTCTGTCAATAATCTTCAAAGTACATTCCATTTCATTAAAAGGACAGAATAAAAACAAGCAACGATGCTCCACCCTTGTGAGCCTGCATTAACACACACAGGATACAGGCCGTTCAAATGTACAGGCCCAGTGAACTAGCTAAGGGTCTGGTGCAGTATGAACACCGAGCAGACAAGGGTTTGCCCTGAACTAGCAATGAAGGCGGGGAGGGCAAAGAGCAAATTCTTGGTAAATACTGTATAATAAATATCATAGGGTAAAAGCTTCATCCGTACTCAAACCCACTAGTTGATATGGTGTGAACTCATTCTCTGTAGATTTCTTTTATGAAAACTATTCCTTGTTTAAGAAAGGCTGCCAGACACAAATACAAAGCAGGACTAATGTGAATTACATCAAACAGTCTGCTTACCCTCACTCAGTACTTGAAATTATATTCCCAATTTCTGTTCATAACAAATTTTATACTGTTACAACTTATCTACTATCAGGCCCTTTTATTCTCTGAGAATTTTTTTCTAAAAAAAAACAAAAACAGAACATTAACTGATATCAAAAAACAAGTCTGATCTACTTAATTAAATTCCTTTCATTTTTTTTCTATCAATCATGAACCCTTTGTTCCCATCTTTAGTAGCTTTTAAATTATATATTAAACACTAGAAAACATTTTAAAGCAATGATAAGGATTGTTTTGCCAATTTTTCACTTAAGGAGAAAACCTGAATGTTTACTTTACACATTATTTATAATTGGATTGTTTACTTCTCCAAGGAAAAGACACTAGTTTAAATCACAGTAACAAAATATTAGCATGAATGATTCTGCAGCTTGCTAGAGTGAAACCTGGACATTCTGGAGGAGCCTGGAGTGGCACCCTGGTCTATATAGCTCTGATGTAATCTCTCATATGTGCTAAGGGCACCTGTTACAAATTTTAAAACAAGAACTAAAAGTCAAAAACAAGTTTCACTTTTTCTAAATTATACTAAATAAATCACCCAACATTTTCCTGTTTGGTGAATTCACTTCAGTCTCATTCATAAAATCTATTTCCCTCAGGCTTATTACTGGTAAATCAGTTGTATGCTAATAAAAGTAATTTCTGGAAAGGAAACTAAAAACTGAGTCCAAAACCTCATTAAATAGAACCTAAATTTGAAATAAGTGAATTATCTTTTAACTTTACATAGTGAAACATGAAAACTGTTCATAAAAAGGTTCGCCCTCTACCCATCTAAAAAGGGGGAAGTCTTAGAAAATCCACTTACTTTGGCCTGCACATCCCCATCTATACCCTGTGACAATACATACCTGCCTGACACTTTATAAGATTATAAAGATCCAATCCCAGCTTAAATTTCTTTGTTTCAATTCTGGTAAACCAAAATAATTCTTTTAGAACAGAGGATTTTGCATTACACAGAAAAAAAATATTTATAGAACTGAAATAAAAGCAATATAAATGAGTTTTCTGCATGTCTACAGGTCCATAAAACTAATACCTCTTTTAAGTCTTTCCCTAGTACCCACACTGTCCAAGGACATGCACCAGGCTTGCCACTCTGTGAATCAGAACATGGTTAACTCAAAAAATCACAGATTCTCACAGAAACTCAGAGTTGCAGGAAAATGTTAAGCAATGTAATGTTGTACCCTAATGCCTCCTCTATCATACTTTTGCCAAGAGGATACCCAGATATAAACGGCAAAACCACTCTGAGAAATCCTTCAGAAAGCAAAAAGAAGCTGATATGGAGGAATTTCCCAATTTTTGGAAAATGGAAGCAAGTTGCTAAAACCTGGCCAATCAGCTCTATGTCAATCCTCGAGAAAACCCTAAAAAGTATTATATGCAGGCACCCCCTGCTTTCGAGCACATCACCTACGCTCTTCACAGATACTGTTTTTTCACAAAGTGAAGGCTTGTGGCAACCCTGCCTCAAGTCTACTGGCACCATTTTTCCAACAGCATTTACTCCCCTATGTCTCTGTGCCACACTCTGGTAATTCTTCCGAATATTTCAAATGTTTTCATTATTATTAGAATTGTTATGGTGATCTATGACCAGTGATCTTTGATGTTACTATTGCAAAAGGATTATAATTTGCTGAAGCTTACGATGATGGCTAGCATTTTTAACTATAAGGTATTGTTTAATACCACACACTTAAGAGACTATAACACAAGCATAACTACACTGGGAAAACAGACAATTCACGTGACCGGTTCTCCTGCAACAGTCGCTTTATTGTGGAGGTCTAGACTGAACCTGCAGTGTCTGTCTGTAAACAAACTGGGAGAGCGCAGAAAAAGCAGCAGCAACTCTAAGAGCCCAGACAGGGACAATATGAGCAAATCATGTCAAACTAACCTGATTTTTCTTGATAGACATTTAGGCTCATAGGTCAAGACAATATTGTAGTCAATGTACCTTGGCATTTGAAAGTTTTTCATGACACAATTTTAAACCAAACAAAACCAAAACAAAGATATATCTGTGTTCCCCAGAATCATACCATGAGATAAAGATTCAAGTATGCTTACAAAAGATACTAGGAAACACTGGTAGGGTAATCGGGAAGACAAGGAAGAGAGGAGGCCCAGTGGGTGTAACATCCAGCAAGTCAGCACGGTGGGCAAGCGGGGCCCATCCATCCCCACCTCCCACCGCCTCCATGAGCCTCGTATCACCAGTCCCCATTCCCTCCCTGCTATACTTCAGCTCACACCCTACAGCCCTATCTCTGAGAAGCCCTCAGAATCTCAGGGGCTGGCAGCTGGAAATCAAGCCAGCACAGACACAAACCAGTGTCAGGACAGGGCCAGGCAACAAGAGGCGTTCACAGCTAACCAAACACCCAGAAAGGATTTGAAAAACGACATTTTAAGGTATTACTATAGCATGGTGTTCATCACTTTGTTCAGAAATATTGTTTGTTTGGATATGAATTGTTATTCAAAATATTATCTACTTTATAAGTGATATCTTTAGACAAGCCATAGTTACATGTTCTCTTGCTTTAAAATGACAGTAATTCCTTAGAAAATCTAATATTTCAGATAGTTTTATTAGCACAATGCTTTAACATCTGCAAAGTACTTGCATGTTTTCTAACTTGTACTAAACTTCCCACTGTCACTCCATTACCACTGACATTTTTTTCTATTCCTGACACACAAGTCTTTTCCTTCCCAGGATCTCTGTATGCTCTGCTCTCAAGCTGCTCTCTACCATAAATGTTATTCCCCTCAAATTCTTTGTAGGGTTGGCTTTTCATACTTCAAATCTCGACAATTAAATACTACGACCTCATTTAGCTCTTCCTTAGTACTAACCACATAAGACATACACTGCCCTTGCCTTTATCATGATATTTTATGGATTTCCTTCAGAGAACTCACATACTTAATTCAATATTTAATTTAATTCAATTATTAACTGTCTACTTCTACCACCAGTCTATAAACTCCATTGGAGGCTGCAATTCATAAATCATAACCATCATGCCTTGCAAATTCAATGGATATTTCTGAGAGGGAAAAGAAAATAAGTTAACCGATTAACTGAACTGTCCCTAGAAATTTTTAAATCTCAACATCTTGATCTGAGATCACAGGATCTGAAAGAAATCCCAGATTTGCAATCCAAATTTTACAGAAGATTCAAAAGGGATTTCCCCGGAACACAGAGCTCCTCAGTGTCACAGTGAGCCCCTGAGGTCACATGCTGACTCCCAAACATAAACTAACAATCTACTCACATCCTTACCGGCAGGAAAGCAACCCTTTAAGTCTTAACTAACCTGTCCAGCTACCAAAGCCCTGTTCTCTCTGTAGGAAAGTATACAGTATGGAAAGGCAAGAGTTCTTCAGTGAAGAACGCGGCAAACTGCTCAGCAATACACATATCTCCTCCTTGAACGGATCCCCAACTGTCGCACGGCGGCGCCTTTCAGTAGCTTCCAAAGTGAAAAGCCCATTTCAGGACATTAAAGTGGACTATTGGTGTCTTATCCTTCTAAGACACCACATCCTTCGCAAAATCACTACCATACTGTAAAGTGACTAGCCTCCAATTAAAATAAATACATTTATAAAAAAAATAAAAATAAAAGTCGCCTGGCTCACCAAAATAAATAGATAAAATACCACATCCTTATTGATGCCCAAATAAAAGCACAACCATCCTAAATCAATCTCTCAAATAAACACACCATTTTTCCAAAAAAAGAACTGCTGAAAGTTAACGTGCCCATGTTTACCTCATTATTGGTATAATGCAGATCCATAGACTGTCCAAAGGCAATTTTAGCTTTAGACCTCAGGTCTTCCAGTTTAACTGGTCTGGGGAACTGAAGGATTCTATGTAAACAGAATTTCAATATATTTTATTTTCTTATGCACAATTAAATAACTTACTTGTAACAGTTATCTCCTGAATACAGAAATACAAAATCAAGTTAAAATAAATATTACAATGGCTCATTTCTGATCAGGTGCACTAATATTTTAACACAAAGTTCAAGAACTCTGAAGTCTGTTGTAGCCTAATAAAAATTATAAAAAGGAAATTCTCAAGATACTCTGTAGTTTATAACTGGCACTGTTATTTATAAGAATATTAAAGAGTAATGTAAAATGTTCATTTTGGAAGTGATTAAACTTAACTACATCACAGTCATATGATGAAACTGTTAAAAGAATAAAGTTGTTCTTCGGGGATCCAAGTTTTGATTTCTGAACCCTTATCAACTCAATATTTCTGAGTGCATGTGCGCACACACACACACATACAAACATATCATGTAAGCATACACATCCCCAAATAAATATTTTTAAAGAGTTAAAATTTTTTAATCCTAGAATTTTCTTCTTATTTCACAAAGGATTGACTTGCGTTGCCCCTAGGGACCAGGCCTCTAAGCTTGGAGACTATCTACTAGACTGTAAGCTTTGTAACAGGAGGGATTGTGCATATTTCATTTAACTTTATTGCCTTGATAGCCCAGCATATAGTAAGTACTCAATAAACATTGCTCAATGAACTAAATAAAAATTGAGCATATATCCATAAAAGTTGTAAACAGGAAAAAGTAGACAGGACAATACTTGTATGATGTATCTGCATCCCCTACTCCCTTCTTTTAAGTTTACTTATTTACTTATTTTTTAAAGTCCTTATTAAATTTGTTACAATACTGCTTCTGTTTGTTTATGCTTTGGTTTTTTGGCCCTAAGGCATGTAGGACCTTAGCTCCATGACCAGGGATCAAATCCACAGTCCCTGCATTCGAAGTACAGTCTTAACCACTGGACCGCAGGGAAGACTCTCCACCTCTTTTTTAAAAAAAAATCTCTGTGTAAAACATTTTTACATCTTCAGGTTATATGATGTGAGCTTTTTAAAATTCCTTAAGATGGACAGATCTTTCATTAAATTAATGAGACATTAATAATAGAAATAAAATTCTATCCCCTTTAACGTCTATGAGGTCTTGCCAGCAATTCTGTTGTTAACCACCACTACTACCATTCCACTGAGATACAAATACCTAGCTGAAGGGTAGTCTTCCACCTTTGCCAAATAATTTATAGTCAGTCCAACACTTTTCTCAATGTTACTAATTAAATACAGCTCAAATGAGTCAAGTTTTTTCAAAATACTCAAAATTGTGAATTTAAGTCCATACACCTAAAATCTGCATGGTATCTGAAGAGATGATAGATTTATAATGAAAAAAATATTTAATTTATACTGAGTAAAAATTTTTTTAAATGGTAATATTTAAAACTGCATTACACAATGACCTTACTTATTTCCTAATACTGCAAAGTAAAAACATGATTCACTTCTGATGCTTAGCCTGAAATCTGATAAATTCTACCTTAAGTACAAGTACACATTACAGTTACCAACAAGGACTATTCCATTCTCAATTTGTAAGCCACAAGAACCTACATTAGAATCTAAAAAGAACCTCTAATATCTTAAGTAGGACATGCATTTGATGAAATCAATGAACTGACATATAATGCTTCCTTCCTTACCTTTTTTCTCCTCTGTGTTCAAATTTGACTCGGACATCATTCTGTAATGAAATAATAAGTCGTGTCAGAGATCAGATAAATTCCCAGAATTTCTAAATCACTTTTCTTTTTAGTCACTCATTTAAGAAAGAGCAGAGGGGGAAGGAGATTTCAATCAGTGTTGAATCCAGTCAACTGACAGTTTCTACCAAAGAGCTGAGCTGAGAGAATTAGGTTGCTTAATCTGGGCTCAACAGGAAAGAGCACCAAGATCTATTAGTGATGGCATCCCCAGTATGAGACATTTACTAATTCTGTTAGAGGGCAATACAGAATAATACATTTCCACTTTTTATGTTAGATGTTCCAAATAAATTTCATGTGTAAGAATCAAAATTAGGGACTTCCCTGGTGGTCCAGTGGCTAAGACTCTGAGCTCCCAAAGCAGGGGAGCCAGGTTTGATCCCTGGTCAGGGAACTAGACCCCACATGCCCCAACAAAGACCCAACACAGCCAAATAAATAAATAAAAATAAATATTAAAAAAAAAGAATCAAAATTCTTTTCATCTGTAAATATAGAGAATAGTCAATTATTTAAATAAAAGCCACTTGCTTGTGTTACCTGCCTTAGGAATTGGGTGAGATATCTACTCTAGATAGAAGTTACCACATATGAAACAATCATTTAAAAAAAAAAACTGACACCCTTATAGAAAAATGTATGACAAACAACAAAATACTTGATTCAAAAGTATAAAAGCAAATCACTTCAAACAAATCCTCTAGAAGGATATTCAAAAAAAATAATTCTCCAAACAACTATATATTTATTAACATATTACTGAGACAAACACCTGTTTTTTTGGTGATGAGGATTTTGCTTTTCTGGTCTCCTGTAAGGATAAGGCTGGTCGACTGGCCTTGTGAAGAACAGCCAAATCCTGCATGATTGAGTTCAAAGCCTGCTGATCATCTAGGTATTTTTAAAAGAAAACATACACAGAATTGTGATTTCAATATGTACTTATCATAGACATCAATACAAAATTTATAATAAAATTTTATGCATCTAGAACACTTTCAAGGTCTGCATTTGTTATTTTGGTGAAAGAAAAGCTTAGTTATCTAAAAACTGAATATAAGTAACATTAAAATTGCACTATATCAAGCGCCTGCCTCATACTAGGTGTTCACACAGGACATTTATGAGGCAAGTACAGCCATTCTGACTCTTCCGATGTAACATCCTAGGATATAGGTCAAAACAACCCTGTTTTACCAAATTATTTTCTATGACTCCTAAACAAAGCATCAACAAGACATTTAAAATCTTAGAACAAGTGGGGAAAAAATAAACACCTTTCTCTAAATACCATCATTATTTAGCATTTATGTTTAAAGTACAGAATTCCTTTCAGAGTTTTTCTCTTTCATCAGTACTTCAAGACAGGAATAAAGAAACGCTGTATCTGTAGATAAAGGCCTACTGATATTTGGATGTGGTTTTGCTGAATATCTTCACCATAAGGTTCAACAAGACTACTTTAACAGACTAATGACCTCAACCACTAACAACTTAACAGGTATCAATGCAAGAAAAATTCACCTCTTAGAAAAAAGTACCGAATTCATAAAACTGAAACAATCATGAACCATGAACTTTTAATCTTTTCCAAACATAGGAAAGATTTCTTTCTAAGACTATATAAGCATGAGCATCCTAGTAATAATTATACGACCTCTGGACAATTTAACTGATTTTTCACTAGTAAATCAAGTCTACCAATGATAACCAATAATTGGTAAATAAGGGAACTGAGGGACTTTACAGCTTACATTTTACAATGTAACCATTTTGGTAACAATAATTTATGTTCCAGAGCAGTAGTAATTAAAACATGCTTTATCCTGTAGAGGGAGATCATTAAAAAGAATTTGGCAGGTCAATGGCTTTATCAGTCTTTCAAACACATAAACAGCCTATTTCTCTAACATTTAATTTTTTCACAACACTCAATATACTCTGTTCTATAGTGAAACTACTTGCATACTAAAATTAAAATTATGGCTCCAAAGGTTTTGTTAACAAATTCCAGGTGCAGAGAAAATTTTAATCCTTCAAAAAGTATTGTTTGTGAAATAAAACTTCTACATAATACTAGCTTAGCCAAACAGTAACTGAGTCAAAGGGGTCTAACGTAACTACAACACATGTGCTACATATGGGTCCAAGCCAGACTACGTCATTTACTGATAAAATATACATCCTTCCTTAGAAAAAGAATAAGCTGAAAATACTATGAACTGGAGTGAAACTATCTAACTTTCTTATGACAAGTAAGACCCATAATTCTACACTAGGGAGAGGAAAACTTTTAATACTTACACGTATCTAAGTCCCAATTATTTCCTCTTTAAGCATGTGAATTTAGGCATTTTCATTATATTTCATGTGCAAATATGATAACACCAAAATTAATTCTTAGGAAGGCTTTGGCTTAAATCTCTTATCACGTTTACACATATTAACTCAGTATGTGTAATATACTGAGCATATATTACACATACTGAGTTAAAAAAAAATGAATACCATTTTCCATAGCACATGTAAAAAGTAGAGAGAGCCATTTGAATAAAAGTAACTTCTCAGGGAGATGACATGCAACTGAAGGGTTACTTAACTGAGTTCCTTCTTTTTTCTGGTTTGAAGGAGAATCAAATGCTACGTAAGCACCCAACAGGAAACTTACTTTTGATAAGATGTAAGCTAACAAATGCCCAAAGGATCAAGCAAAGTGGTGAACACACACTACAAGCACTGTTCTAACAATTCTCAGACCGTTTTACTCTATTAAGACTCTCTATGGAGGTTACAGGTACCAGGAAGATTAGACAGGTCGTAAAGGTCACAGGACCATGAGCTGACCTACATGGCAGAGAGGGTGCTCACAGGATTCCACAGTCTGATCAAGAGTCACACAGAAGCAGCAGTGAATTTCTGACACACATTAAGAGGACATTTAGTTGTTGAGCACAAACAAAGAAAATGTGGGAGGTAATAATTTCAAATAAAAGATTTATCAGAAATGCTTACTTTATTATCTTTTATGGTTAATTCATTATACTTAAAAAAGTATTTACAGGAGAAAATCTTCCATTAAAATTCAAGGGTCTGTGATGCACCCTTTTAACTACTCACAGTTTCCTGAGACTACCTTTGTAAATGCTTTTAAGCAATGACTGTTCTTTGCATACTATGGAGATAGCAACAAAAATGAAAAGCTGGTATGAATTCAGTAAAAGTTCCAATTTGGAACTGGAGGTGAAGGTGACAAAAGTGGAGCATTTGGACCACCTGATGGCACCACACTCCTGGTTACAAAAAGAGGAAATGGAAGAGAAATTTAAAAAGTAGGAAGGTGGGGGTTTTGCCTACACATTTGCCACAATAGACACACTAAAAGTGTGCTAGCCCTTCCAGTAAAGAACATGGACAAATTTAAGTTCTTTGGCTCTAATGTCATGTATATACATATAAGAGTGAATAATATCTTTGTTAAGCAAGGGATAGGAAAACTCTGACAAAGACAAACATTGGCAAATATATATCAGAATTAAGATATCGGTATAAGATACTGGCCTAAGTTTAAAACCTTAGCTTCCAACTACACGCTCTATTTTTCCCCAGGAGGATAAGACGGGCAATTTGCTCCATTTCTTTCTAGTTTTTCCCTGTCCAATCCCTGCTTCATATTGGAACCTCAGCTCCAAGGAGAAAAGGAGAGGGAAAAAAAAGTACAGAAGAAAACAAAAAGATACATAAACTTAACCCCACAATCCATTCCCATATTTTGGCCTTCCTTTCCATTAGCATTATGACACCACAGAAAACTCACAAGAGTTGTAAAACATATCCTCCTTGAACACCAATGATTTACTCCTCTATTCTGTTATAAAGTTTCATGATTCACTATTTTTATGCAGCTACTTTCTTTAGTCTATCTGTATTACTACATTGTTGAGTAATTATGTAACAATTCATTCCTCAGCATTTACTCAATCTTTAAAAGCCAGGTTTCTTTACCAAGAATTTTATCTGGCCATCAGACTCTCAGAAAATCACAATCCAAAAAAAATAAATAAATAAAAGAAAGGAAAAAAAACAGAAAATCACAAACCATCTTAACAGTTTATTTTGAATGTCCACATCATGTCCTGCACAAATTGGTTATCCCAAAACTGTAAAAGTCAACACAGTTAGTGCTTTAATAGAAAATCTATAAAGTAAATAAATGTAAAACATAATATCAATCTACTAAATCATAAGATTTCTTCCTAAGAAGCTCATCATACACAGAGAGAAAGCCCCCACCCCATATTATCCTTTAATTATAGATGAGAAATGCTTTTAGTTGGAACTCACCCATCATGGCAATCAGCTTGACTACTTGGAAATTAGGGAAATGGTTCTCCCATCAGCATTCTCTGTGGCCTAAGGAGGTAAAAAATGAACACAGTAATAGTAAGAAGAAAGAGAAGAGGGAGCCATTAAAAAAAAAATCAGTATAGGTAACACTAATGAGAATGTACAATATTAATATTTTATACATTTTTATGGGTAAAGTGCCTTATTCTTCCCAGATATTCAATTATTGAGAATGAACTAAAAATCATTATTATTTTATATTAAATTTATTTCAGTATTTTTCAGATTCCTGTCTATCTAAAATAAAGCAAAACAAAATAGAACAATTTTTGACAGTTAAAAAGGTTAAGAGATAATTGAATAAACTCAAGCTCCCACAAGGCAGGGGCACATAAAGATGAATGGAAAAGGTCATGTTTAGAGACAAAAAGGAGGACATCAACAAAGTAGTAAAAGCCTACAAAAATTCTCTCCTCCATAAAAGAAAAAATGATCAGAATCAACACAAAGGAATTAACCAAACGTTTGCAGCCATCTGGGAAACATTCTGTAGTCTCAATAAAAAGAGTAAGCCTTGCAGTGTTCTGACCTTCCCCATTCTTACCTTTCCATCCTTTACTCCCGGCTCCAAATTAGCAATTTAAACCAACAAGCCCAGAGATTTCCCTGACAGTCCAGTGGTTAAGACTCTGCACTTGCAATGCAGGGGTGCAGGTTTGATCCCTGGTCAGGGAACTAAGGAGATTCCTAGGTGGCACGTGGTAAAGAATCCGCTTACCAAAGCAAGAGACATCAAGAGACGCAGGTTTGATCCCTGCATTGGGATATTCCTTGGAATAGGAAATGGCAACCCACTCCAGTATTCTTGTTTGGAAAATTCTATGAACAGAGAAGCCTGGCAGGCTACAGTCCGTGGGGTCACAAAGAGTCAGATACAACTGAGCACATACATACAACTGGGAACTAAGATTCCACATGCCAGAATGTAGCCAAAAACCAAAAAACCCCAACAAGCCCAAAGTCCCCATGAAAATGAGCAGCCTGGCAGCCCCTGGAGAAAGCAGATGGATTCCCCCAAAACTATCATATTTGACCTATCTAATGGTTTGCTGACAGACCCCATTTGAAAGGCTGCCTTTATTTAATCTTACTTAAAGCTTTTCCAATGCAAAGAGCTTGGGGTATTTACTGAAAATCAATCAAGGACAACTGTTACATATCTCAACTGTCAGAGGTTGGGGAAAAAATAGTTGGGGTAGGCAATATATTAAGAAAAAATTTTTTCTAGAAAAGCTGAGGAACGAGATGTCCGTAGGGAACTCTGAAAATCTCCAACAGATTCCTAGAAATCTAGAAGTTATGCAAATACCCAAGGCTGTTGCATAGTCAAGAAAGGCCTAAGAAAACCTTTGGCTTCCACATCTGGCTAACTTTGATGCTTTGTGCAGCATTAAGTGAAAGACAGGTAGAAATGCCTGAGAGAATGTTAAAAGCTAGCCCCAACCCACACACACCCCCCTTGAAAGACTGTGGGACTTAAAGGTTCCAAGTATCTAAGGAAATCTCTGTCTAATCACAAGCTGACAACTAAACTAAGAGCAGTCTACAATGACCACATATGACAGAATACAGACTTTAAAAAATGAGTTCTGTAAAAAAAAATTCATTTGAAGCAATTCTACTCAGATGGACGAAACTGGAGCCCATTATCCAGAGTGAAGTAAGCCAGAAGCAAAAACAACAATATAGTATATTAACGCATATATATGGAATTTAGAAAGACGGTAACGAGAACCCAACATACGAGACAGCAAAAGGAACGCAGATGTATAGAATAGACTCGTGGACTTTGTGGATGAGGGTAAGGGTGGGATGATATGGGAGAAGGG
>ML661353.1:4599188-4646253 GCA_007570785.1 Antilocapra americana | reverse complement strand
GTATGGCAAAAACAATTAAAAAATAAATTAATTAATTAATTAAAAAATGAGTTCTGAAACGTCATCAAACAAACAAATTATAACCAAAAAAAAAAAAATACAGGGGAGGGAGAAGAACCAGATTTCCAGAGGTGGTGCATTATAATATTTTAAATGTCCAGTTTTCAAGGAAAAAAAGACATACGAAGACATCAGTCCATACACAGAGCAGAAGCAATCGACAGAGACCGACCCTGAAGGAGCCCGAATGTCAGGCTGACTAGATCAGCGCCAAAATTCCAGACTCCCGAGTAAAAAGCAAGTGTTCAGCATAAACTCCTTTGTTTGTATAAGCAGTTTAGGCACGGTAAGCGATTCGTGTCAGTTAGGCAGGTGGGAACCCTCCTGAAGTCCTAGTTTTCAGATGCCAGCAATGGGCAGGCCTCATAAGAAATTATTTCAAGGATAAGGAGAAGGTCTACCTTAACTCTTTTCTACACAAGCAGCAGGAGGAAATTAATAGTTAAGTTTAAAGAAACTGCATAAATCAATAATTATAAGCATGCTGTTCGGTGTATATTATGTAGATATAACTCAACAATGACAACAGCACAAAAGACAGACAAGGGATAGAGTTAGAAGCAAAGTTTTGTATGCCACTATAATTAAGTGGCATTAACTCAAACTATATTGCTGTAGGTTGAGATGTTGATTTTAATCCCCAGGTCAACTACTAAAGTAAAAATTTATTTAAATGGCAAAAGAAACAAGAGAATTAAAACAGCACACTAGAAAATATCTATTTAAGAAAAAGAAGGCACTAATGAAGGAATGAGGGACAAAAAAAGATATAAAACACACAGAACACAACTGGCAAAAATGGCAGATGTAACCCTGCTGTATGTGTAATTATATATATGTATATATAAAAGCAGAATGAACAAAGGCAGAAATGCACAGACAAGGTTAAAAAACTTGACAACTCTACACTGTCTACAACAGACACATTTTAGATTCAAGCACAAAATAGATTATAAAAGTAAAAGATTGCAAAAAATATACCAGGCAAACAGTAGCCAAAAGGCTATACTATTAGAAAAATTGAATATATTACAAAATGGTTATTAATGGCAACAAAGGACATCTATAGTGAAAAAATGGCCAACTTATCAACAAGCTACATAATTATAAACACATATGCACATAACAACAAACTCAAAATACATGAAAAAAGATATGAGATAATCAATTAAAATAGGACAGCTGGAGATTTCAATGCCTTATTTTTCAATAAAGGATAAACAAGTAGACAGAAACATCAATGAGAAAATGAAGATTTAAGTAATGCTATTATATGCTATATAGATAAAATAATGCTATTTAGATATAGAGCATATCTATAGTACACTCAACCCCAAAAGAGCAAAATGCACATTTTTCTCAAATGCATGTAGAACATTTTCTAGGACAGATCACATGCTAGGCAATAAAACTTATCTCAGTAAGTATAAATAGATTTAAGAAATATTCTTGGCATATACCCCAGAGAAAAACATGGTCTGAAAGGATACATGCATCCCAATGTTCATTGCAGCACTGTTTTTACAATAGCCAAGACACAAAGCAACCTAAATGTCCATCAACAGAGGAATGGATAAAGATGTGGTTCATATATACAATGGAATATCACTCAGTCATTGAAAAGAATGAAATAATGCCATTTGCAGCAACATGGATGGACCCAGAGATTTTCATAATGAGTGAAGTCAGACAGAGAAGGTGAAATATCATATGACATCCCTTATATGCAGAATCTAAAAAGAAATGATACAAATGAACTTATTTACAAAACAGAAATCGACTCACAGACTTAGAGAACAAACTTATGGTTGCCAGGGGTGAAAAGTAGGGGGAAGGAATAGTTAGGGAGTTTTGGATCGACATGTACACACTGCTGTATTTAAGATGGATAAACAACCAGATCCAAATGTGGAGCATAGGGAAATCTGCCCCAAGTTACGTGGCAGCCTGGATGGGAGAGGGGTTTTGGGGAGAATCGTACACATATAGGTGAGTCCCTTTGCTGTCCACCTGAAATTGTTATAAAACGTTAATCAGCTACAGTAGTGAGTGAATGTGTCAGTCTCTTAGTCCTATCCAACTCTTTGTGACCCCAAGGACTGCTGACCACCAGTCTCCTCTGTTTATGGTATTCTCCAGGCAAGAATACTGCAACCATTCCCTTCTCCAAGGCATCTTCCCAACCCAGGGATCAAACCCAGGTTTCCTGCATTGCAGGAAGATTCTTTACTGTCTGAGCCACCAGGGAGGCCCTAATTGGCTATACTTCAATATAAAAGAAAAACCTTGAAAGGCAAAAAATAAGTAAATGAATGTGCAGGAACAACAACAACAACAAAAAACTATTGGTAAACCATGATCATAAATATTTATAAAATATCTATTAAAACAAAGTATTATCAAGCCCTTCCTAACTGTAGAAGTTTATAACTTTGAATATAGAACTTCAGATAACCATATGCATAAAAGGCAAACCATAAAGCCAGATTTTTCCTCCTTTTGGTAAACAGAATAAAAATACAATTGAATAGAAATAGAAGAAAAAAGATATGCAATGTATGTTCCCTGACAACAATGAAATGAGAAATTGGTAACAGAAAGAAATCTGGGGAATTTACAAACATGAAAATTAAACACACTCCTAAAGAACCAATGAGACAAAAAAGAAGTAACATGGAAAATTAGAAAACGCTTTGAAATGAGTGAAAATTTTAAAACATACTGAAAAGCACTGGATGCATCTAAAGTATAATTTAGAGATAAATTTGTAACTGCTGGGAATTTGCTGGTGGTCCAGTGGTGAGGACTCAGCACTCTCAATGCTGAGTTCAATCCCTGGTCAGCGAAGCAAGATCCCACAGGCCACACAGCATGCCCCTCCCCCAAAATTAGAGACAAATTCATAATTGTTCATGTCTGTATCAAAAAATAAGAAAGATCTCAAATCAGTAACCTAAACTTCTACCTTAAAAGGTGTAAGAGTATGTTAAATCCAAAGCAAGTAGAAGGAAAGAAACAATAAGGATTAGAAATGGAAACAAACCAGAAAATAAAAGCACAAATTTTTTAAATCAAACAAAAAGTTGGTTACATGAAAAGCTCAAAAAAACTGACAAATTTTCAGCTAGATTCACCAAGAAAAAACAGGAGGAGGATTCAAATATCTAAACTCAGGAATTAAAGGAGAATTACTACCAACCTTACAGAAACAAAAAGGAAAAGGGTATACTATGAATAATTGTACATCAGTGAATAAGACCACCTGGAAGAAATAAAGTGACTGATTCAGAAATTTTAAAGCTTTTCACAAATAAAAAGTCCTAAACCAGATAGACGGTTTCAAACACTTAAGGAAGAATTATCACCAATTATTAATATTTTATTACTCTGGGGCTTCCCTGGTGGCTCAGACGGTAAAGCGTCTGCCTGCAATACCGGAGACCCGGGGTTCGATCCCTGGGTTGGGAAGATCCCTGGAGAAGGAAATGGCAACCCACTCCAGTACTCTTGCCTGGAAAATCCCCTGGACTGAGGAGCCTGGTAGGCTACAGTCCATGGGGTCACAAAGAGTCAGACACCATTGAGTGACTTCACTTTCACTTTTCATTACTCTGATAACCAAATCAGACAAAGATAGTGTAAAGGAAAACTACAGATTGATAACTTTGGGAATATAGAAAAATACTAACAAAATACTAACAAATCTGATCCAGAACATTAAAATGTGGGATTCTATGCCAGAAACATATAGGATATATCCCACAAAAGCAAGGTGGGTTCAGCATACAACATCAATGGAACAAAACACAGATAAAAGAAAGATACATAATCACCTCAACAGACAAAGAAACTGCAAGCGCCAAAATACAACTGCCTACTCAGAAGACTAGGAAGAGAAGGCAACTTCCTGCAGCTGATCAGGGCAACCATGAAAAACCCACAGCTAACATCATATTTAATGATAAAAAACTGGATATGTGCCTCCTAAGATCAGAGACAATGATGTCCAGTCTTGCCACTCTTATTTCATATTGTACTAGAGTCCTAGTCAGAAAATGAAGCAAGAAAATGAAATATTTAATAAAAGGAATTCAGACTCAATAAGAAGCAAAACTATACCTATTTGCAGGTGACAATCTCATATACAGAAAATCAAAGTTCACAAAAACAATATTAGAGTTAATGAAAGAGGTCAGCACAGTTACAGGACACCAGATCAACACTAAAAAATCAGTTGTATACCTATGGCTGATTCATGTTGAGGTTTGACAGGAAACAGCAAAATTCTGTAAAGCAATTATCCTTCAATAAAAAATAAATTTTGAAAAATCAATTGTATTTCTATACACAGGCAATGAACAATACAGAACTAAAATTTAGAAATAAATTCCACTTATATTACTATTAAAATAATATAATTCTTAGGAATATATTTAACAACAACAAGACTTGTATGCTGAAAACTATAAAATGCTTCTGAAAAACATTACAACAGATCTAAGTATCTGGAAAGACATTCCATGTTCATGGATTGGAAGAAAATGTTTTTAAGATGGTAAAATTCTCAAAGTCACCTACAGATTCAATGTAATCTCTATCAAACTTGCAATGACCTTTCTTTACAGCAGTGAAGAAAGTGATATTTAAATGTATATGGAACTAAAAGAGACCCTGAAGAGCCAAAACAATATTGAAAAAGAAAAATAAAGTTGGAGGACTCACACTCTCTGATTTTAAAAATTACTACAAAGTTATAGCAATCAAAACAGTGGGTTACAGACATAATGAGAGAGACTGGGGAAACAGAAGTGAGAATTCAGAAATAAACTCAAACATCTATAGGCAAATGAATGCCAAGACAACGGGGGAAATAATAATCATCAATAAATGTTCTGGACAACTAGATTTCCATATGCCAAAACAAGAAGTTAGACTCCTACCTCACACAGTATGCAAAAATTAATTCAACATGGATCAAAGACAAAATGGAAAAGCTAATGTATAAAACGCTTAGAAGGGAACAGAGGTAAAAACACCATTTTTAACCGACCACCCTGCAGAACTTACCTAAAGAGCACAAATTTTAAATACACATTTTACATATGCATTCACCCACATAACCACAACAGATAAAAATATAGACACTTCCAGGACCCATGAGGACTCCCTTGTACCTGTCCCCTGTCAGCCACCATTTCCCCATAAGGGAACCATCATCTTGACATTCACTGCCATAGATTAGTTTTGCCTTTTAACATTTCATGCTAATCAAAACATACAAGACATACTCTTTGTATTTTTATTTTTTATTTTACGTTTTTGGCTGTGCTGCACAATACACAGGATTTTAGCTGACCGACCAGGGACTGAACCCAAGCCCAGGGCAGTGAAGCCAGTGAG
Organism: Antilocapra americana; assembly: GCA_007570785.1. Lineage (NCBI taxonomy): Eukaryota > Metazoa > Chordata > Mammalia > Artiodactyla > Antilocapridae > Antilocapra > Antilocapra americana. Next base: position 4,640,793 of record ML661353.1, on the reverse strand, counting down.
GCCCTCACCACTGGACCAGCATGGAACTGCCGGTACCTGTTTTCACGTGATAGCTGACGTCTCCTAAACTCTTCAACATAATCTGCAGAAGTATTTTATTCACTATCATCACTGTGTAATATTCCATTAAAGCTTATACCACGACTAATTTACCCATTCTATTACTGATGGGCATGAAGGCTGTCTCCAGTTACTGGCTATTACAAATAAAAGCTCTGTGAACCTCTTGAACATGGCTTTCAGGAAACACACACACATATTTCTGTTGGATATATATCCAAGAAGGGAACTCTAAATCTCCAAGACATGCATATAATCACCTTCAGCAGTTATGGAGGAATATTTCTTCAAAGTGACTGTGTTAAACACAGATACTCTCATCAGTAATGCAAGAGAGTTCCAGTTCTTCCACATCCTTACCAACCCTAGCAGTCATTTGGTGGCTACATACATTCTGTAATGTATCACTATAGTTATCACTATAGTTTTAATTCACACTTATCTGGTGATTCATGATGCTGAGTACCATCTTCATTGGTTTACTGGCCATTCTGACATCCTCTTTTGTAAATTGACTATTTAACAAGCCTTTTGCACATTTAAAAATGTTAAATACAAAAACTCTGATGGATATGTTCATTATGGTCTATGTCTATGTCTTATCTTTACACTTTGTTTATGATATCGTCACTCTAACAAATCTAATGCAGTCAGTAAGTATACAGTGGAGAATTTGGGCAAAGCCTTAATGAGGTTATTAAGATTAGCATCACATATAAAAGACAGATGGACATTCTGTGTCTCAAGGTTTAATACTCTAAGAAGGAAACAGCATAAACTAAGCAGCTTTCTGAGACTGTATAACCTAAATATAATTAAAGAAAGAAAACTCACATAAGAGGAGAAACACAGCATTTAAACAAAAACAGAGACTGCATTCCTCAAAAATGTCAATCGGATAAAAGTCAAAGAAGGGCTATGTAAATGCTGCAGATTCAAGGAGTAAAGAGACATAGCAACATGACCATTCCCAAACCTAGACTGGATCCTGCACCAGAGAGAAACTGCTACACAGGCCATTATCAGGTCAAATGACGAAACTGGAACATGTACGGGAATTATTTACTCAGAAAGGCTACATTCCAGTTACTACTGTCTCTGCTATCCTCTTATATTTATGCTATGATAAAAATGTGCATGTGTGTTCTGGTGGTTATTAACTGGAATACAAGACATATTAGTAACGAGTTTTCATCCACAAAACTGGTGGGAATTCAAATATATGGACTGGCTAAAATACCACAGAAACTCTGCTACCCTGCATGAACAAAATATAAAAGTCTATATTCTTTTTTTTTTTAATTAAAAAAAATTCTTATTGAAGTATAGTTGATTTACTACTTGAGTTATTTCTGGTGTACAGCAAAGTGATTCAGTTATACATTTATACACATATTCTTTTTCATATTCTTTCTCATTATGGTTTATCACAGCATACCGAATATAATTCCCTGTAGTATCAGCTCAGTTCAGTTCAGTCGCTCAGTTGTGTTTGACTCTTTGTGACCCCATGGACTGCAGCATGCCAGGCTTCCCTGTCCATCACCAACTCCCAGAGCTTACTCAAACTCATGTCCATTGGATCGGTGATGCCATCCAACCATCTCATCCTCTGTCGTCCCCTTCTCCTCCTGCCTTCAATCTTTTCCAGCATCAGGGTCTTTTCCCATAAGTCAGTTATTCCCATCAGGTGGCCAAAGTATTGCAGTTTCAGCTTCAGCATCAGTCCTTCCAATGAATATACAGGACTGATTTCTTTTAGGATGGACCGGCTGGATTTCCTTGCTGTCCAAGGGACTCTCAAGAGTCTTCTCCTACACCACAGTTCAAAAGCATCAATTCTTCAGCTCTCAGCTTTCTTACAGTCCAACTCTCACATCCATACATGACTACTGGAAAAACCATAGCTTTGACTAAACGAACCTTTGTTGGCAAAGTAACATCTCTGCTTTTTAATATGCTGCCTAGGTTGATTATAGCTTTTCTTCCAAGCAGCGTCTTTTAATTTCATGGCTGCAGTCTTCATCTGCAGTGACTTTGGAGACCAAAAAAAAATTAAGTCTGTCACTGTTGTTTCCCCATCTATTTCCCATGAAGTGATGGGACAAAATGCCATGATCTTAGTTTTCTGAATGTTGAGTTTTAAGCCAACTCTTTCACTCTCCTCTTTCCTCTAAGAGTTCTTCTCTGCTTTCTGCCATAAGGGTGGTGTCATCTGCATATCTGAAGTTATTGATATTTCTCCCAGGAATCCTGATTCCAGCTTGTGCTTCATCCAGCCCAGCATTTCGCATGATGTACTCTGCATATAAGTAAAATAAGCAGGGTGACAATATACAGCCTTGACATACTCCTTTCCCAATCTGCAACCAGTCTGTTGTTCCATGTCCAGTTCTAACTATTGCTTCCTGACCTGCATACAGATTTCTCAGGAGGCAGGTCAGGTGGTCTGGTATTTCCATCTCGTTAAGAATTTTTCACAGTTTGTTGTGATCCATGCAGTCAAAGACTTTGGCGTAGTCAATAAAGCAAAAGTAGATGTTTTTCTGGAATTCTCTTGCTTTTTCAATGATCCAGCAGATGTTGGCAATTTGATCTCTGATACCTATGCCTTTTCTAAATCCAGTTTGAACATCTGGAAGTTCACAGTTCATGTACTACTGAAGCCTGGCTTGAAGAATTTTGAGCATTACTTTGCTAGTGTATGAGATGAGTGCAATTGTGCGGTAGTTTGAGCATTCTTTGGCATTGCTTTTCTCTGGGATTAGAATGAAAACTGGCCTTTTCCAGTCCCGTGGCCACTGCTGAGTTTTCCAGATTTGCTGGCATATTGCGTATAGCACTTTCATAGCATCTTTCAGGACTTTCACAAACCTTTTAGGAGCTGAAATAGCTCAACTGGAATTCCCTGTACTATACCTTGCTTTTTATCTATTTTTTACATTGCTGTTACTGTCAAGTCATGTCTGATTCTTTGCAGCCCCATGGGCTGCAGCACATCAGGCTTACCTGTCCTTCACTATCTCCCAGAGGTTGCTCAAATTCATGTCTACTGAGATAACAATGTTATCCTCTGTCACCCTCTTCTCCTTTTGTCTTCTGTCTTTCCCAGCATCAGGGTCTTTTCCAATGAGCTGGCTCTTCACATCAGGTGGTCAAAGTACTGGAGCTACAGCTTCAATTTTATACATAGAAGTTTGTAACAGTTAATTTCAAATTCCTAATTTATCCCTCTCCCACCTTTTGGTAAACAAGGTTGTTTTCTATTTTTCTATATCTGTGAGTCTGTTTCTGTTTTATAAGCAGATTCATCCATGTCATATTTTAGATTCCACATATAAGTAAAATCATACAATATTTCTCTTTCTGTATATGACTGACTTTACTTAGTATGATAATCAAAAGTCTATTCATGTTGCTGCAAATGACATTATTTCATTCTTTTTTTAAGGCTGAGTAGTATTCTTTTGGGTGTGTGTGTGTGTGTGTGTGTGTGTATACACATATATACATACATATATCTCACATTTTCTTTATCCTTACATCTGTCAGTGGACATTTAAATTGCTTCTATGTCCTGGCTATTGTAAATGTGCTGCTATGAACACTGGGGTGCATCTATCTTTTCAAATTAGTTTTCTCCCAATATATGCCAAGGAGTGGGATTGCTGGATCATATGGCAACTCTAGTTTTAGTTTTTTAAGGAACCTCCATACTGGTTTCCATAGTGGCTGTGCCAATTTACATTCTCTTTTCTCCACATCCTCTCCAGCATTTATTATCTATAGACATTTTTAAAGGTGCACGTTCTGATTGGTGTAAGGTGGTACCTCCTTGTCGTTCTGATTTCCATTTCTCTAGTAACTGGCAATGTTGAACATGTTTTTATACGTCTATTGGCCATCTGGATGTCTTCTTTGGAGAAATGTGTATTTAGGTCTTCTGCCCATTTTTTGATTGGGTTGTTTTTCTGTTACAGGGCTGTACAAACTGTCTGCATATTTGGGGAATTAAGCCTCGGTTGGTCACATCATTTGAGAATACTTTCTCAAGTCCGTAGGTTGTCTTTCCATTTTGTTTTTTGTTCCTTTTACTATGCAAAGCTTGTAAGTTTGACTAGGCCCCACTTGCTCAGTTTTGCTCTTACTGCTGTTTTCTTGGGAGGCTGACCGAGGAAGCACTGGTGCAATCCACGCCAGTTCTGCTTGTGTCCTCTAAGAACGTTCTGCTTGCGTCCTCTAAGGGTTCCACGGCGCCACGCATCATATTAAGTCTCTGGGCCATTGTGTGCTTATTTCTGTCTGCGGTGTGAAGGTCTGCTCTAACTTCACTCATGTACATGTGGCTGTCCAGCTTTCCCAACACCACACTTGCTGAAAAGACTGACTTTTTCCCCTCGTATATTCTTGCCTCCTTTGTTAGATTAACTGACCGTAGGTACATGCTTTATTTCTATAAAAGCCTATCTTCTTAAAGACAGTGCCAAGGCCAGCCATTCATTTTGAGGAGCCTGGTTATTTAATGCCACCAATAAGATTAACCAACTCCTGCCTCTACAATTTTGTTGCATCCGTACATCAACTGCATCTTTCATGCAAGGTATGGCTGAAGTACCTTAAAGATAAGGAAGCTGAGGAGTTCACATGTTTACAAAGCAGATAGCACTTACTCTTTTTGAACTTGATTGCTAATAAATGATGGCAAAATAAAAGCCTACTATATTTGGCAGGATTTGGTCTAAGGTTTACTTTCATTATAAGCCAACAGATTGGAAGAAAGCAGCTGATATTCACTTAACTTCACTGATTAGCCTTTGTTCAATTCACAACAGCCAATTTCGGGCCTCTTGATTCACTTTTACTACATCTAAGAGTCTTACCCCCAAGTCTTTAAGTGGCTTATAAGCTCTACTGACCATCTAATATAAAACATTTCCCTCCCTCAATTAATTTTTTTTACATCATCCTATTTTTGCCTCTTGATAAAACATATCATGATATTAAAATCCTTTTAGTCAATTTACTTACTGCACCTCCATCCTCACTGGCACATGGGAGCCTTAAGAACAGAGACTCTGCTGATATGATTGGTCACTGCACCTCTGATGCACAGAATAGTGCATGGCTCACAGAAGGAGCTCGGTATTCAGAATAAAAGACAGAAAATTAGAAAAAGCAGGAGGTGGAGAATAACAGAAGACAGGAGTTATCTTGCAAAGATCAAAAAACTAACCCTAAAAGAATGGGTTTGGGGGGGCGGGGAGGTCTACACAAATGCTCAGATACTAAGAAAATGAGTAACACATCAGTAAGTCAGTTTTGTACTCCACACTCAAAAGCCAACAAAGAAAAGAAAAAAGAAAAAAAAAAGCTAATAAAAAGAAAAAGGCACTGCTGTAGTATTATAGATTTTAACAGAGATATGTCATTAAAATACAGGTTAAGAAATAGCCCACTGTGTGACATACAGTATCTGCCATACTGTACTCCAACTATCAATAACTTAGAGTAAGTGCATTTCCCCCATCTACAAATAGATTATGAATTGAGATCAAACCAAATATTATATATCTGTGTCTTCACCTAAAAATGACAGTCAAAAGTGGTACTCAATCTAAATGTATCAAACCATTCTAACAAGATTTTAATGACTTTCACATTTATAAGAAATGAATAATGATTAGGGGACTCCATCCTGATACAAATAAATTGTTAGTTAAAAGAGAGCTATGATCAGGAACAAGAAAAGGGTGCCTACTCTTGCCACTATTATTCAACACAGTCTGGAAGCCCTAGCTATGGCAATCAGAGAAGAAAAAGAAATAAAAGGAAGCCAGAATGGAAAAGTAGTAAAACTCTTGTTTGTAAACAACACAATACTATGCACAGAAAACCCTAAAGATACTATCAGAAAATTACTAGAGCTTATCAGTGAATTTGGTAAAGATGCAAAAATCAATACACAGAAATCATTTGCATTTCTATATATGAACAATGAGATATCAGAAAGAGAAATTAAGGAATCAAGCCCATTTACCACTGCAACATAAAGAATAAAATACCTACAAATAAATCTACCTAAGGAGACAAAGAGCTGTATACAGAAAACCATTATGACACTGATGACAGAAATCAAAGATCACATAAACAGATAGAGAGATATTCCATGTTTCTCAGCTGGAAGAATCAATACTGTGAAAATGACTACACTACCAAATGCAATCTATAGATTCAATACAATCCTCATCAAATAACCAATGGCATTTTTCACAGAACTAGAACAAAAAATTTCATTAATTCACATGGAAACACAGAAGACCCCAAATAGCCAAAGCAATCTTGAGAAAGAAGAATGGATCTGGAGGCTTCCTGACTTCAGACTATACTACAAAGCTACAGCAATCAAAACTATATGGTAGTGGCACAGAAAAAGAAATACAGACCAATGGAACAAGATAGAAAGCCCAGACATAAACCCATGCACCTATGAGCACCTTATCTTTGACAAAGGAGGCAAGAATATACATTGGAAAAAGACAGCCTCTTCAATAAGTGGGAAAACTGGAAAGCTACATGTTAAAGAATGAAATTAGAACACTTCCTTACACTTATACAAAGATAAATTCAAAGTGGATTAAAGACCTAAATGTAAGACCAGAAACTATAAAACTCTTAGAGGAAAACATAGGCAGAACACTTCATGACCTAAATTACAGCAAGATCCTTTATGACCCACCGCCTAGAGTAATGAAATAAAAACAAAAATAAACAAGTGGGACCTGACTAAACTTAAAAGATTTTTCACAGCAAAGGAAACTAAAAACAAGGTGAAAAGACAACCCTCAGAATGGGAGAAAAAAATAGCAAATCAAACTGACAAAGGATTGTTTCCAAAATATTCAAGCAGTTCATACAAGTCAAAACCAGAAAAACAAACAACCCAATCAAAAAGTAGGCAAAAGACCTAAACAGACATTTCTCCAAAGAAAATGCATAGATGGCTAATAAACACACGAAAAGATGCCCAATATTGCTTATTATTAGACAAACGCAAATGAAAACTACAATGAGATATCACCTCACACTGATCAGAACAGCCATCATCAAAAAATCTACAAACAATAAATGCTAGAGAACATGTGAAGAAAGGGTAACCGTCTTCCACTCTTGGAGAGAATGTAAATATAGCCACTATGGAAGACTATGGAGAGTTCTTAAAAAACCAGGAATGAAACTACCATATGACTCAAAAATTCCACTACTGGGCATATACCCTGAGAAGACCATAACTGAAAAACACACATTTACCCCAATGTTCACTGCAGTACTATCTACAATAGCCAGGACGTGGAAGCAACCTAGATGTCCACTGACAGATGAATGGATAAAGAAGCTGTGGTACATATATACAATGGAATATTACTCAGCCATTAAAAAAGGAATGCATTTGAGTTAGTTCTACTGAGGTGGATGAATCCAGAGACTATTATCCAGAATGAAGTATGTCAGAAGAGAAAAACAAATATCATATATTAATGTACATATATGGAATCTAGAAAGATGACACTAATGATTCTATTTGCATGGCAGCAATGGAGATGCAGACATGAAGAACAGACTTATGGACATGGGGTGAAAGTTGGGAAGGAGAGGATGGGAGGATGGGATGAGTGGAGAGAGTAGATGGAAACATATACACTACCATATGTAAAAGCAGTGCTAAAAGAAAAATGTATAGCTATAATGAAGTGAAAGCAGTGGTAAGAGAGAAATTTATATCTGTAAATAAACATGTCAAAAAAGAAGATTTCAAATCAACAACCTAACTTTACATTTTAAGGAACCAGAATAAGAACAAACTAAACCCAAAGCCAGCAGAAGAAAAGAAATAATAAAGATTGGAGCAGAGAGAAGCAAATTAGAGGAGATAAATAATAAAAGAAAAATCAATAAAACCAAGAGTTGATTCTTCAAAAAGATCAACAAAATGGGCAAAATCATAGCTAGACTAAGAAGAGAGAAAAGAGTCAAATAACTAAGATCAAAAGTGAAAGAGGAAACATTACAGAAGTAAAAATAACCAGGGAATTCCTTAGCAGTCCAGTGGTTAGGACACCACACTTCCTCTGCAGGAGGTACACAGGTTCAATCTCTGGTTGGGTAACAAAGATCTCATATGCCACAAGGCACAGATGAAAAAACAAACAAACAAAAACTCAAATGAATAAACAAACAAAAATCTCCTAAAAAGAAAAGTCTAGGTCCAAACGGTTTCACTGGTAATAGTCTACATTAGAAGAAATTCTTCCAAAAAACTGAAGAGGAAGGAAAAATCTACTAACGCACCAGATGAGGCCAACATTAGCCTGATACCAAAGCCAGACAAAGTCCATTACAGGAAAGCTACAGACCAATTATCTCTTATGAATACTGATGCAAAAATCCTTAACAAAGTACTAGGAAACAAAACTCATTAAGCAGCGTATCAAAAGGATTATGCATCACAATCCAGTGGGATTATTAAAAGCCAAGGATAATTCAACACATGAAAAAATCAATTAATAAATCACATTAAGGGAAGGAAGGGAAAAATAACAGTCCTCTCAATTGATGCATAAAAAGTATTTAACAAAATTTAACACTCTTTCATGATGCAACACTCAGGAAACCAGCAACGCAAGGAAATCTCCTAAATATGATAAAGATCACATAAAAAAAGCCCATACCTAACATCATAGTCAAGGGCAAACAACTGAGAGCTTTTCCCCTAGCTTTTCCTGTTCAGGTTAGGAACAAGACATAGATGTCCACTTTGCCACTTTTATTCAGCATAGTATTAGAAGTTATAGTAAGAGCAACACGCATGAAAAGAAACAGACTTCCAAATCAGAATGAAAGAAGTAAAATCTTTGAAGGTGATATGATCTTAAATATAGAAATGTCTGAAGATTATGTGTACACACACACAAGGTGCTGAAGCTAAACATATTCAACAACACTTGTGTGTACTGTTACAAAATCAACACACAAAACCAATTACATTTCTACACACTATGAAGAGTCGGAAAATGAAATTAAGAAAATCCCATTTACAATAGCATCAAAAAGAATAAAGCACTTATGGATTAACCAAAGATTTATACATTGAAAACTACAGAATGCTGCTGAAATAAATTAAAACAACACAAATAAATGAAATATATCCCATGTCCAAGACATAGAAGACTTAATACTAAGATGTCAATACTACACAAAATAATCAATAGATTTGATGTAAACCTTATCAAAATCTCAGTGACGTTTTTTGCAGAAACAGAAAAATCCATCCAAAAGTTCATATGGAATCTCAAGGGATCACAAATAATCGAAACAATCCTGAAAAGAAACAAACATAGAGGACTCGCACTTTCTGACTTTAAAACTCACTGTAGAGCTACAGTAAACATAACAACACAGAACTGGCATAAAGACCAATGGAGCAGAGCCCAGGATTATACCCTTGTGTATCTGGGCAAATAATGTTTGACAAGAGTGCCAAGACTATTTAAGAGGGAAAGAATAGTTTTTTAGTAATATGGGGATGGGAAAACTGGATATCCACATGCAAAAGTAAAAAGTACCTGGTACTTTACACCAGATACAAAAATTACCTTAAAATGGATCATAAACCTAAGTGTAAAAGCTAAAACGAAAGAACTCTTCAAACAAAGTATAGAGGGAAACCATTTTTGCAACAATCTCTTGAATGTGACATCAAAAGCACCAGTCAACAGGAGAAAAAATAGATAAATTGGAGTTTATCAAAATTTAAAACACCTCATGGATAAACCCAGAAGACATTATGTTAAGTGAAATAATTCAGGTATAGAAAGGCAAATAAAGCATGATTCCACTTATATGAGGTATCTAAAATAGTCAAATTTATAAAAACACAGAATAAAACTGTGGCTGTTGGGTTGGGGGGGGTTGGCAGGTGGCAAAAATGGGCATTTTTATTCAATGTGTATAAAATTTCACTTATGCTGATGACTAAGTTCTAGAGATCTGCTGTAAAACACATTGCCTAAAGTTATTAATATGGTATTGGGCACTTCAAATTTTGTTAAGAAGGCATATATCACGGGAAGTATTCTTGTTGTTGTTCTATCGGTAAGTCATGTCCAACTCTTTGTGACCCCATAAACTGCAGCACACCAGGCTTCCCTGTCCTTCACTATCTTCTGGAGCTTGCTCAAAGTCACGTCCACTGAGTCAATGATGCTATCTAACCATCTCATCCTCTGCTGCCCCCTTCTCTCTAGGCCTCAATCTTTTCCAGCATCAGGGTCTTTTCCAATGAGTTGGATCTTCTCATCAAGTGGCCAAAGTACTGGAACTTCAACTTCAGCAGCAGTCCTTTCGATGGATATTTAGGACTGATTTCCTTTAAGAATGGACTGATCTCTCAAGAGTCTTCTTCAGCACCACAGTTCGAAAGCATCAATTCTTTGGCACTCAGCCTTCTTTTTGGTTCAACTCACATCCACACAAGACTACTGGAAAAACCACTGCTTTGACTAGAGGAACTTCTGTCAGCAAAGTGATGTCTCCACTTTTTAATACACTGTATAGGTTTGTCATAGCTTTTCTTTCAAGGAGAAAGCATCTTTTAATTTCATGGCTGCAGTTATCATCCTCAGTGATTTTGGACAAAAGAAAATCTGTGACTGTTTCCACTTTTCCCCCATCTGTTTGCCATGAAGTAATGGGACCAGATGCCATGAATTCTGTCTTTTGAATGTTGAGTTCTAAGCCAGTTTTTTCACTCTCCTCTTTCACCCCCCATCAAGGGGCTCCTTAGCTCCTCTTTGTTTTCTGCCATTAAGAGTGGTATCATCTGCCTATCTGAGGTTGTTGATATTTCTCCTGGCAATCTTGATTCCAGTGTGTGCTTCATCCAGCCCAGAATTTTGCATAATGTACTCTGCATGTAAATTAAATAAGCAGGGTGACAATATACAGCCTTGACTCACTCCTCTCCCACCACCAAAAACGAAAGCAGGGAGAGGGACACAAGGAGCTTGGGGGGCACTGCACATTTCTATGACCCCACTGTGGTGACAGAATCACGAGTGTTCATCTATGTCCAAACTCAAAAACTGTATACATTAGATATGTGCAGGTATTTTTTTTAATCAGTTACACCTCAATAAAACTTTAAAAAATTTTAAACTTCTGTGCATCAAAGGACACACTGCGCAGGGTGAAAAGATAATCCATGGAATGAGAGAAAATATTTGCAAATCATTTATCTGATAAGAGGTTAATGTCCAAATTTATCAGTTACTCTTACAATTCAACAAAAAAACAAGACTAAAAAATGGACAAAGGACTCAAGTCATTTCTCCAAAGAATATCACTAATCATTAGGGAAACAAACACAAATCAAAACCACAATGAAGTATCATCTCACACCCATACAATGGCAACTGTTAAGAAAAATGAAAATAAATGTTGGCAAAATGTGGAAAATTTGGAACTCCTTTATACTGTTGGTAAGAATGTGCAGTCACTATGGAAAACAGTATGGTGGGTCCTCAGAAATTAAAAACTAAGTTACCATGTTGTGCTGTGCTTAGTCACTCAGTCATGTCCGACTACTTGCAACCCCAAGGACTGCAGCCCACGAGGCTCCTCTGTCTGTGGTGTTTCTCCAGGCAAGAATACTTGAGTGGGATGCCATACCCTCCTCCAGGGGATCTTCCCAACTCAGGGATCAAACCCAGGTCTCCCACAGTGCAGGCAGATTCTTTACCATCTTAGCCACCAGGGAAGCCCAAGAATACTGGAGTGGATAGCCTATCCCTTCTCCAGCAGATATTCCCGACCCAGGAATCTAACTGGGGTCTCCTGAATTGCAGATGGATTCTTTACCAACTGAGCTATCAGGGAAGCATATATATATAATGGAGAATTATTCAGCCTCAAAAAGGAATTAGATCTTTACATATGCTACAACAGAGATAAACTTTAAGGACATTTTACTAAATGAAATAAACCAGTCAACAAAAATACAAACACTGTATGATTCTACTTATTTAAGTCAAATTCATATAGACAGAAAGTAGAACGAAAACTGAAAGGAGCTAGGGTCAGAGGAAAAGGTGGAGTTTAGTTTAATGACTCTAGTTTCAGTTTTGCAAGATGAGAGTTCTAGAAATGGATGGTGGTGACGGTGAAATATACTAGCAATATTATGTAAGAATGCTAGTATATTTAATGTCACTGTACCACACAGTTTAAAAAAATAGTGAAGATGGTAAATTGTACGTTATTTGTATTTTACCACCATTTTAAAAACCTGCTCCAGTATTCTTGCCTGGGAAATCACATGGACTAAGGAGCCTGGCAGGCTACACAGTTTATGGGGTTGCAAGAGTCAGACATGACTTAGCAACTAAACCACCACCACAATTTAAAAAAAACACCAAGAAAACCCCCCAAAACCCTTATGTCTTGCAAAATTCCAACAAGACTCAGCTCTAAAACCTAATGATCCTACACTGTCCTCTCCTTCAAATGCAACCATTTACTTTTCCAATGTAGGATCTTACTGTGTATTTCAAATGATCTACTAACATCATAAATGTCTCCATTTCAAACGCTTTGAGGATTACTATTCAGTAGTTTCTTAAAGAACAAACAAAAAACACTTTATTAAGTGTCTACTCACTATGTGCCACATATACTGTAGTAAACAAATCCCTGTACTCTTGGGGCTTACACTTTAATGAGGAAGACAAACATGTGACTACAAAGTGTCAATGAAGAAAACGAATTCAGTGAATGAGAAAACATGTAAAACCTCTAATAAAACTGAGAAAGTATTAATCTTAAGAAGACTTAAGAGTGGGAAGACTCTCAAGGCTGAGAAAAAGCCCACGCAAATGTCCAAAAAGCTCAGCATGTTCCAGGAGCTATAGGAAGAACGGTGTGATCAGTATTTTACAAAGCAAAGAGGGAGTGGCAATAAATAAACTGAAAATGTAAGCCAGACCTACAAGGGAGTTTATAAAGGAATCTAGACATCACATATTAGACAACAGAAGGCCGATGATGGCTTTAAGCAAAGATAAGACATCGTTTGACTCGAGGTTTTTCTGTTTGGTTGGGGTTGGGTTTTGTTTCGGCTTTCTCATCTGTTCTTAAGTGTCACATTGGCTGCTCAGTAAAGAGCCAAAACGTGTGTCAGGCACAGGCAGGACACGTTATAAATTCAAACACTGAGTGTTAGCTAGTTTGTTCATTTGCTTTGCTACATATCCATGTTATACAACATGAGTATTCATATTGAGCAAAAAATGCTTAAAGTTAAAAACATATGTTGAGCAAAAAAGCAAACAAGAAAGAATCCTTACAGTGTGTTTTCATCTGTAAAAGGGGGGAGGAGTAATTTTACAGAGCAGAAATACAATACACACTACCTCAGCCAGGTGACCAAGATCAACGTCACAGTGATAAAATCATGTTTATGCTGTTGTCCAGTCACCGAGTTGTGTCTGACTCTTCGCAACCACGTGGAGCATGCCATGCTTCCCTGTCCCTCACCATCTCCTGGAGTTTGCCCAAGTTCGTGTCCATTTATTCGGTCATGCCATACTCAGCCTTTAATACGATGTTATAAAATGTGATGCAAATAGCACTTCATCTTTGTGATCTTCCTCTAAGCACTCAAAAACTAAGTAACATAAGAAAACATTAATCAAAATGAAATCTGAGAGACAGTCAATGAAACACCTGATCAATATTCTTCAAACCTGTCAAGGTCATTAAAAACAAGGAATGTTTGAGAAACTGCCACAATCCAGAGGAATTAAGGCATTATAAAAACCAAATGCGATGTATCCTCAATGAGGTCCTGGAAAGGGGAAAGGACAATGAAATCTTAATAAAGTATGAGGTTAATAATGATGTATCAATATTGCTTGGAGAAGGAAATGGCAACCCACTCCAGTGTTCTTGCCTGGGAAATCCCATGGAAAGAGGAGCCTGGCAGGCTACAGACCAAGGAGCTGAAAACAGTCAGACCCAACTTAGCGACTAAACAATAAAAACAATCAATATTGCTTCCTTACTTGTGACAGATGTATACATAAGATGCTAACACTAGGGAAACTGGATACAGAGTACAAGAACCCTCTTCGCTATTTAAAAGCTTTCCTGTAAACCTAGAATATTTGCAAACACAAAAAATTATTTAAAGAATGAACTGTAAGAGGAACAGAGCAGAAAAACTAGTTGTAAGATTACTTAAGGTCCAGAAACAAATAATGATATATTAAAGTGTTTAGAATAATATGGCAGCAGGGAAGATGCAGAAAAAAGATGGATTCAAGGCATATTATAGACAGAATAAAAAGAACTTGGGGGGTTTCTCTGGTGGCTCAGTGGTAAAGAATCCACCATCCAATGGAGGAGACAGGGGTTCGTTTCTGGTCCAGGAAGATTCCCCATGCTGCAGAACAACCTAGTCCATGCACCATGACTACTGAGCCTGTGCTCTAGAGCCCGAGAACCAGAACTACTGAGCCCACATTCCGCGGCTAGCGAAGTCCACGTGCCCTAGAGCCTGTGCTCTGCCTGTACACTGCAACAAACAGTAGCCCTGGTCACCATGGCTATAGAGAAAAGGTCTGTGCAGCAACAAGACTCACCACAACCAAAAATAAATGAATAAATACAATTATTTAAAAAAAAAAAAGAATTTGGGACTTCCAGTTAATGCAGAATACTAACGTCAGCAAATCCTCTTCTCCAAAAATAAGAATAAAACTGAACAAATTGCCAAAAACTGTTCAGGGATTTGGAAATTACCAAAAGATAAATAACAAATTGAGAAGCACTTATTCATGGAAAACTACCAGACCCTCAGGTAAAGCAGTGGGAGTCAGTAGATTCCCAACACTAACCCAGCTTGGACTATATAAGAACTTCCAACAGTTTTGAAATTCAGCAACTCTTGCTAGAGGGGGTGACGTGATTTGGAGTGAAAGCCAAAAAAGTCACATTAAATACCGACTCCAACAATAAAAGGAAAAAACACGGTAAAAATGAATGGGGAAAACCAGTAACTCTATTAGGAGGAGGAGGAAGAAAAGTGTCTCAACTGAAGGCAAAGGCAGACTGGGCAAAAACCAAAAATCAGAGAGCCACAGAAGTGCGCAAAGGACTCTACAGATCTCTGGCACACACAGACATGAATGCACAGACCCAAAAGAGCCAGGAACAAAATGAAAACTAAGGTCCACTTGGCGACTGCCTTGAATTTATGCTCTCCAATTCATACACATCCACCAGAAGGCAGCTGAAGTCATCTTTAGGTTTGGGGTATTTGAATGCAACCTCTGCCCAATCACTGACTGACCACTAAATTACACAATTACAGGGTAACCCCTAGGCAATCTGGCTTAAAAGATACAGACAGAAAAACAAACAAAAAATAACTAAGCAAATATAATAACAGCCCCACAAGCATGGGCAACAATGTATTCCACAGATTAAGTTAAATTTAAAGTTGGTTTTAAAGAGACACAGATATATAGAACAGTCTTTTGGACTCTGTGGGAGAAGGTGAGGGTGGGATGATTTGAGAAAACAGCACTGAAACATGTAAATTATCATATATGAAACGAATCGCCAGGCCAGGTTTGATGCATGAGACAGGGTGCTCAGGGCTGGTGCACTGGGATGACCCAGAGGAATGGGATGACCCAGAGGGATGGGATGGGGAGGGAGGAGGGAGGGGGGCTCAGGATGGGGACATATGTACACCCATGGCTGATTCATGTCAATGTATGGCAAAAACTACTACAATATTGTAAAGTAATTAGCCTCCAATTAAAATAAATAAATTTTTTTTTAAAAAGTTGGTTAAAAAAAAAAGGCCCAATCCAAAATGCCTACATTATCTGTCTAGTTTTCAAAAAAAAAAAAAGTGAGGCAAAGCAAACAAAGAGTAAAGTGGGACCCACACTTAAGATTTTTTTTAAAAAGCTGGCAGTATAGGCAAACTCTGGGTAGGTAAAGATATTGGAATTTGTGCTTAGTCGCTCATTCATGTCCAACTCTTTGCAACCCCATGGACTGTCGCCTGCCAGGTTCCTCTATCCATGGGGATTCTCCAGGCAAAAATACTGAGGTGGGTTGCCATGCCCTCCTCCAGGGGATCTTCCCAACCCAGGGATCAAACCCAGGTCTCCCACACTGCAGGTGGATTCTTTACCACCTGAGCCACCTGGGAAGCCTAAAGACTTCAAAGTAGCTATTATAAATATATTTTAAAAAATTAAAGGAAAATCTGGTGAAAATTACTCCACAAACAGGAAATATCAATAAATAGAAACTATCAAAAAAGAACAAAAATGCAAATTCTAGAGTTAAAAACTACCATATCCAAAGGTAAAATGTATCAGATGTACTCAGTAAATCTGAGACAGCAGAAGAATTAAACTCCACAAAAGGATCAACAGTAGTCAACTAATCTGAAGAAGAGAGAGAAAAAAGACCAAAGGAAAATTAACAGTCTCGGAAACCTATGAGACACTTAGTAGACCAACACTTACTGTGCATCCCACAAGGAAAAAAGAACAATGTAGACAGAAAAAAATATCTGAAGAAAACAATGGCTCCAAATTCCATGAAAACCAGGAATCTAAAGATCCAAGAAGCTCAATAAACCCTAAACACAATAAATATCAAGAGATCTACACCTAATCTTTTTAAATACCATTTGAAAAATCTTAAAAAAAAAAGAGAGAGAGAACCAGACCTATATACACATTATAGTTAAACTACAGAAAGCCAAAGATAAATAAAATCTTAAAAGCAGAAAAATAATTCATCTTGCTACAGGGCAAAAATACAATTAACCACTGACTTCAAGCATGAAGAACTGAGTCAGGAGAAGGTGCAATGGCAAGTGTAATGAGAGAAACAGCACAAAATATCAAGCAAGAATCACATATTCAACAGACTATCCTTCAAAACAGAAGATGAAACAAATATATTCCTAGATAAACAGAAACTGAGAGGATTCTTTGCAAAAACTGCCTTATAAGAAATACTAAGGGGGAGTTCTTCAGACTGAGAAGTGACATTAGAGGAGGTAACTCAAATCCAGCAGACAAAATGAAGAACACACAAAAGAATTAAACATAAGAGTAAGTTCAAAGATTAGTTTTTATTCCTCCTCTTAAGCTCCTTAAAAAAATTTGACTGTATATAGCTAGTTCACACACACACACATCAATCCACACATTAATGGCTAGTGGCAGATTACACATTCTTTTCAAGCACCCATGGAACATTAACTCAGGTAGACCTGGGCCACAAAATAAATTACAACACATTTTAAAAAATTAAAATCATATAAACTATGTTCTTTGATTATAATGGAAGCAATGCAGTAAGTAATAACAGAAAGACAACAGGAAAAATCTCCAAACATTTGGAAGTGAAACAACATACGTAAAGAATAATCTGCAGGTAAACGAGAAAGTCTCAATAACTAACCCACATGTTGAATAATATAAAATACAGGTAAGGAAGTGATAAGAAGAAAATTCATAGCACCACACTGGGGGGTTGCTATTACACCCACCTCCCACCACGCAACAGTTGCCCTATCTGATGTTCTCTGGGCTCTTGAAAACATGGCAAGGGGTGAGGTTAAGAATGAACTCTGTGGTGCGGAACTGGAATTGAAGGTATCATCATGAAACCACAGTTGTGAAATACGTCGAGAGACAGGTGTACACAAACATACACATTTGTACCCGTATGCCTTTTACAGCTCTGTCTATGGAGACCTGGAAGCAATTACATCCTATTCACAATGAGTATATCTGCTAGACACCAGTTTCTGAATATCAGTCTCCACTAGGAGGAATGAGGGCTCCTTGAAAACATGGGTTATTTCCACGTAACTGCAAGGTAACCCCAGAACATCTTACTGTGCCAGAATATAAGTATACAGAGTCATGGGACATGTCAAAAGGACTCAAAAACCACTCTAAAGGGGCTCCCACTGGCCAAATATGGGATAATTTGGGTTTCAAAACAAATAATAACAACAACAAAAAAAGGGAACCCACAAGTTTACAGATACACAAAAAATCAATCAGTAAATGGGAGAAGAGAAAGAAGCCTTATCTTTTTTTGACATTCAATCAAAGCATGGGTATTTGAGTGTTAATTAATAAATTATAATTGATGAAATTATAAGATAATTAGTTGGCAATCATCAATAATAGTAATTCAGCCAATAAAAATCAATAACTGCTAAAACTAGTGGGTGAAGTGATAAGGAATGAAATACTCAGTCTCAAAATAGTTTTCCCCCTGATATTTATTAATTATAAAGGAAAAGAGTATTTTTTAGTGTAGAAATCTGGCAGAATGCTTAAGTGATCAAGATCACAAGTAATGGGCAGATTAAAATCATTTGCACCTGATAGGAAGTACTGAGAAGACTATCGTATCACTTCTGTAATGTTTCTATCAAAAATATGTAACCTAAATTGAATCATAGGGGAAACATAAGACAAAGCTTAACCTAGGAACATTTTAAGAGTCAACTATTTTATAAATTTCAAAACTGTCAAGATCATGAAAGTCAGGCAAACATGAAAGAATTGTTCCAAGATGGAGAGATATTCCATGTTCCTGGGTAGGAAGAATCAATACTGTGAAAATGACTATACTACCAAACACAATCTACAGATTCAGTGCAATCCCTATCAAATTACCAATGGCATTTTTCACAGAACTAGAACAAAAAACTTCACAATTCATACAGAAACACAAAAGACCCCAAACAGCCAAAGCAGTCCTGAGAAAGAAGAATGGACCTGGAGGAATCAAACTCCTGACTTCAGATTATACTACAAGGCTACAGTCATCAAGACAGTATGGTACTGGTACAAAAACAGAAATATAGATCAATGGAACAAGATAGAAAGCCCAGAAATAAACCCATGCACCCATGGGTACCTTATTTTTGACAAGTTCAGTTCAGTCGCTCAGTCGTGTCCTTTGTGACCCCATGAGCTGCAGCACACCAGGCCTCCCTGTCCAACACCAACTCCTGGAGCCCACCCAAACTCATGTCCATCGAGTCGGTGATGCCATCCAACCATCTCAACACAGTTCTTCTGTGTATTCCTGCCACCTCTTCTTAATATCTTCTGCTTTTGTTAGGTCCATACCATTTCTGTCCTTTATTGAGCCCATCTTTGCATGAAATGTTCCCTTGGTATCTCTAATTTTCTTGAAGAGATCTCTAGTCTTTCCCATTCTATTGTTTTCCTCTAATTCTTTGCACTGATCACTGAGGAAGGCTTTCTTATCTCTCCTTGCTATTCTTTGGAACTCTGCATTCAAATGGGAATATCTTTCCTTTTTTCCTTTGCTTTTCACTTCTCTTCTTTTCACAGCTATTTGTAAGGCCTCCTCAGACAGCCATTTTGCTTTCTTGCATTTCCTTTTCCTGGGGATGGTCTTGATCCCTGTCTCCTGTACAGTGTCCTTTTTGGCAAAGGAGGCAAGAATATACAATGGGGCAAAGATTGCCTCTTTAATAAATGCTGCTGGGAAAACTGGAAAGCTACATGTAAAAGAATGAAATTAGAACACTTCCTAAGAACATACACAAAGATAAACTCAAAATGGATTAAAGACCTAAATGTAAGAACAGAAACTATAAAACTCTTAGAGGAAAACAGGCAGAACACTTAATGACATAAATCAAAGCAAGATCCTCTATGACCCACCTCCTAGAGTAACGGAAATAAAAACAAAAGTAAGCAAGTGGGATCTGATTAAACTTAGCTTTTGCACAGCAAAGGAAACTATAAGCAAGGTGAAAAGACAACCCTCAGAATGGGAGAAAATAACAGCAAATGAAACAACTGACAAAGGATTACTTTCCAAAATATACAAGCAGCTCATACAACTCAATACCAGAAAAACAAACAACCCAATCAGAAAGTGGGAAAAAGACTCAAACAGACATTTCTTCAAAGAAGCCATACAGATGGCTAGCAAACACATGAAAAGATGCTCAACATTGCTCATTATTAGAGAAATGCAAATCAAAACCACAATAACTTCACACTGGTCAGAATGGCCCTCATCAAAAAGTCTACACACAATAAATGCTGGACAAGGTGTGGAGAAAAGGGAATGCTCTTGCACTGTTGGTGGGAATGTAAACTGATACAGCCATATGGAAGATGGTGTGGAGATTCCTTAACAAACTAGGAATAAAACCACCATATGACCCAGCAATCCCACTCCTAGGCATATACCCTGAGGAAACCAAAATTGAAAAAGACACAGGTATCCCACTGTTCATTGCAGCAGTATTTACAATAGCTAAAACATGGAAGCAACCTAGACGTCCACTGACAGATGAATGGATAAAGAAGTGGTGGTACATGTACACAATGGAACATTACTCAGCCATTAATAGGAACACCTTTGAGTCAGTTGTGATGAGGTGGATGAACCTAGAATCCATTATACAGAGTGAAGTGAGTCAGAAAAAGTAAGATAAATATCGTATTCTAATGTATATATACAAAATCTAGAAAAATGGTACTGAAGAATTTATCTACAGGGCAGCAATGGAGAAAAAGACATAAAAGAACAGGCTTATGGACATGGGGAGAGGGGAGGAGAGGGGAGGATGCATGGAGGAGTAACATGGAAACTTACATTACCACGTGTAAAATAGACAGCCAACGGGAATGTGCTGTATGGCTCAGGAACCTCAAATAGGGGCTCTGTATCAACCTAGAGGGGTGGGATGGGAGGGAGATGGGAGGGAGGTTCAGAGGGGAGGGGATCTATGTATACCTATGGCTGATTCCTGCTGAAGTTTGACAGAAAACAGCAAAATTCTATAAAACAATTATCCTTCAATAAAAAAATCAATTGAAAAAAATAAAACATGAAAAAACTATTGCAGAACGAAAAACACTAAAGAGACACTAAAAACAAAATACGGTCCCAGGCTGCATTATTTTGCTAAAATGGACATTACTGAAGCCACTGACAAAACCTGAATGGGTTCTGTGGATTAGATGATTAATGCTGACTTCATGATTTTGATGGTTGCATTCCAAATATGTTAAGAAAATTTCCTTGCTGACAGCGATTACAAACTAAAGTGCTCTGGGGTCACAGGGCCTCGGCAATTTACTATCAAATGAGAAGAAATTCCTTTATAACCACTTTTGCAACTTCTAAAACTTTCCAAAGAAAAAATTTTAAACAAAGTTGGGAAAATAAACATTAGTATTCCTCCCCAGTCTTTACCATCACAAGGAAAAAAAAAAAATCTCTGCTTTTCTAGTTGTTCAAGAGAAAGATTTGGGGACAGCCTTGATTCCTCTTATTCTTTCTTTCTACATTCCAACTGATCAGCAAATCCTGTTAGCTTTTCTTTAAATTCACATCTCCACTTCTACCATTCCATTCCAAGGCAGGATACTATCTCTTGCCTGGGGTTATCTCCGATACATTCCCGTCTAATCAGCCTGTTTTCACTCCAAACCCTCATACAGTGATGAAAGTTAATTTTTTTTTTTTAAGTTGGTGGATAAATAAACTGTGATACATTTGGGCAATAGAATACTCAGTGCTAAAAGGAAATGAGCTCTCAAGCCATGAAAAAGACCTTAAAGGAAACTTAAAAGAAAATTACAAAGTGAAAGGAGCCAATTTGAAAAAGTTATATACTGTATGCCTCCAACCATACTACATTCTGGATAAGGCAAAACCATGGAGACAATCAAAAGATCTGCTGCTACCAGTGGCAGCCAGGGAGGGAGGGGAGGGGTGAATAAGTGGACCACAGATTTTTTGGACAGTGAAACTATTCTGCATGATACTGTAATAATGGTAGATAGGTCATTAAACATTTGTCAGAACTCATACAATAAATAACACAACAAGTGTACCCTAATGTAAACTATGAACTTCAGTTAACAACATATCAATACAGGCTCATTAAAGGTAACAAATGTATCACACTAATGCAAAATGTTAATAATAGGGAAAACTTGGAGCAAGGGAGAAGGTAAATGGGAACTCTATGCTCAATTTTTCTGTAAATCTAAAACCTTAAAATTCCTTTTCACCTTCGGAAAAGAGGGTAGGGGGAAAAAAAACACAATGAGATTCCAAAAGAATGGTCATATGAAGTGTTGGCAAGGATGTTGTGCAATGAAAATGTTCACAGTGCTGGTAAGAATATCAAATGTCCAATGGTATAACGACTTTATGAAAGAGTTTGGCAAAATCTTACAACCCACCCATTCCACGCCTATATATTCACTCGAGAAAAATGAAAGCATAAGTCCACACAAACTGTTCACTGTGTTGTTCAGTTGCTAAGTTGTGTCTGATTCTTTGCAACCCCAAGGACTGTCCACACAAATACTTGTACACAAATGTTCATAGCATTACTGCGTGACTGCCCCAAACTGGAGACTCAAATGTGAACAGTTAATCAATGATAACAAAAAGCACATCACCGGTTGCCGGGGACAATAAAAATTGCCGGGGACAATAAAAAGAGGCAAGACAGCGATGGGACTACAGAAGGGCATGAAGAAGCTTCTAGGGGTGGAGGATATGGTCACTATCTTGATGAGGTTATGGTTTCACATGTACACATATGTCTGATTTTACCAAATCACACACCTTAAATGTGTAGTCTGTCAGTTATCTCAATCTAGCTACAAAATTTTATTCTATACTAGCACTGCAACTATGACTACTGACCTTAAGCCAATTTATAAGTTACACAAGTCTCATTACCTTACGGACACCTCTTGCTTTTGATTTGCAAAAATATTACACAGAGCAGTAGCCCCTTTATTTGCCAGACTACAAATGAATTCTGACTTTAAAAAATAAAATCTGTCATCATTTGTCAGACACACCCCAATTTCAGGTATTCAAAAATTCTAAAGACAATTTCAAAGGAGTATTTCCCTAACATTAGTCACTTCCAGTTAGGAAGAACTGGGCAGCTGGAGAGGGAGACCTGCATTGTTTATCTATTCAAGTTTCTGAACTTTGTACTGGATTATCCACTCAAAACCACATAGAATTCAAATTTAAAGAGAATTCTAGGGATTGCCAGGGGTGTGGGTGTGATCCCTGGGCAGGGAATGAAGATCCCTCATGACACATGGCATAGACAAAAAAAAAAAAAAGCACGCGCTTTAAAAGTGTTTCTCAAACATTTTAAGTAATTTTATAAAATAACAAAAAATACATAGCCTCCTAGGATGACTACATAGTTATAATCATCACCAGACTGTCATGGAGATTAAACAATTCAATGTTTATAAAGTGCTTAGAATGGGCCTTGCATATTGGTAATAAGTATGCATGTTTGTTAAAAGTAAGTTGATATCTAATGAGTTTTGTTTTTTTTCCTCTTCCTTAGTTCTTAAATCATACTGAGACTACTGGGGGATTTTTTAACTTTTTAGAAACTTTTTATTTGTACTGGAGTATAGCCAATTAACAATGCTGTGACAGTTTCAGGTGGACAGCAAAGGGCCTCAGCCATACATAAACATGCCAAGGAATTTAAGTGTCTACATACCTTAATTCTTTTCTACATTTTATTAAATGGATCTTAAAGGAGAAGGAGGTAGCTCTTCAGTCAACACTCATAAGAAATTTACGCTTTTATTAAAACTCTAAAATTACTGCAGGCTGATGAAGAAGTATCTGTCACTCCCTGATATTTCTATCAGGTACCAGAGAGAAAAAAATGTCATCAGTTTACCAAAAATATCTCTCAAAATTCATTGATAATAATGATGGCTCTCAGCGCCCAATTCCTCATCTATAAAATGGGAACAGTAACTGTACCTATTTTATGTGAATATTATAAGGCATGAATGAAATATTGCTTGTAAAGCACTTTGAAAAATAACAAAGCACAGTGAACACTCAAAAAATAATAAGAGCTAAGTTTACTTATTTATTATTAAGTTCAGCTTTGGAACTCAAGGCAGTCTTATTTGCAATCCACTCTTACCTGCTACATTATATTGCCTTTCATTTGCTCAACCAACTCTTAGCCCATGCCTGCTGTGTACCAATATGCTCCACCTGCTAATCTCCTGGATTTAAAAAAGTAACAAAATATCAAATTCTAAAATATTAACGTCTCTTTAAAATTCTAAAATCTACCCAAAGCTTAGAAAGTACGCAGACAAGTATAGCTGAGACTGGTAGAGTAAAACGATGGCCAGGGTTATAGTCAAAATAGGATTATGATGAGGATACTCATGTTGCTGGCAGGAGTCAAACACTTTCTACTGCTTGTCATATGAATCAAAGCTGCCAAGAAATATGAAATATAGTACTTCTCCGTCAAAACTCTTTAAGTTAGTATATATTACTGGGAACCTCAAACTCCAAGATAAAACCCTAAGGCTGGGCTTCCCTGGTGGCTCAGTGGTGAAGAATCGCCTGACAGTACCAGAGACAAGGATTTGACCCCGATCCAGGAGAATTTCACATGCTGTGGAGCAACTAAGACTGTGCTCTGGGCCCGGGAGCCACAACTACTGAATCCCACGTGCCCTAGAGCCCATGTTACTCAACAACAGAAGCAACTGCAACTGAGAAGTTCACACACCACAACTAGAGAGTACAACCCTCACCACAGCTAGAGAAAAGCCCATGGAGCAAAAGGCTCAACAAAGGCAAAAGCCAACAAGCCAAAACAAAACCCAAGGCTACCCAGGTTTCATAAGATCAACTCCCAAAGTCCCTTTCAAGTTTTGTAAAAAGGGTATGTGTACCAGGGCTTACCTGGTGGCTCAGACGGTAAAGCATCTGCCTACAATGCGGGAGACCCAGGTTCGATCCCTGGGTTGGGAAGAGCCCCTGGAGAAGGAAATGGCATCCCACTCCAGCACTCTTGCCTGGAAAATCCCACGGACTGAGGAGCCTGGTGGGCTACAGCCCCAAGAGTCGGACATGACTGAGCGACTTCACTTATGTGTACCAAATTTATACAGTAAGAGCTCCAAGAGGGCAAGAAACTACTTACAAATCTTAATGTCTCCCACAGCACCTAAAAGCACTTTGTAAATAGTGAGGCCATTAACAAAACCTTAAATCTTAAAAATTGAATCTCCTACCACAGCATAACACAGTACACACGTTTCACTCAATCCAATCTACCTGCCTTTCCCAAAGGACTGGATAGATCCCACTTCCTGGGCCTTGGCTTCTGTTCATCCCTTGAACGCCTATTTCCCCTTCTTTAGGAATTTTTACTCCTCACTTTCATATCAGAATAAAGTTATTCATGCAACCTTTTCCACGTAACTGCCACTCTGCACACTTGGCACCCCATTTCCTCCATCTCGGATCATGATCTCCTACATATCCAATTTGAAATTTCTTAAAAATTTTTTGTGCACTATGGCTTTTGTCATGTTGTTATTAGGCTAAGCTGACATCTAGGTATCCTTCATTCCTGTAAAGTCAAAAGTACTACTGCTTTTTTAAAATAGAGCTTCAGTATTTGAATATTACTTCCTATACTTTTGTATTTAACATTATTTTATATTTTATAATAATATATTATCTATAACATTCCCATGGTACTTTGTACATATTTCACTGTATCATACTCATCTGTACATAAGTAGGGTAAACCATAAATCCTAGTTAGCTAAGGACAATCCTAGTTTATTTTTGTTGCTCCAAGAGTATTATTAAAACAGCATCCTTTCACTCTCAAAAGTAGCCTAGCTTGGATAACAAATTATGTATAGTGCTTAGTCACTCAGTCATGTCTGATTCTTTGTGACGCCATGGACTGCAGCCCGCCTGGCTCCTCTCTCCATGCAATTTCCGAGCAAGAATACTGGAGTGTGTTGCCACTTCCTCCTCCAGGGCATCATCCCATCCAGGGACTGAACTCAAGTCTACTGCACTGGCAGACAGATTCTTTACCACTGAGCCATCTGTCTAGGCTGGTCACAGCTTTTCTTCCAAGGAGCAAATGTCTTTTAATTTGGAAGAAAATTTATGACCAACCTAGACAGCATACTAAAAAGCAGAGACATTTATCTTTGCCAACAAAGGTCCATCTAGTCAAGGCTACGGTTTTTCCAGTAGTCATGTATGGATGTGAGAGTTGGACTATAAAGAAAGCTGAGTGCCAAAGAACTGATGCTTTGCACTTTGGTGTTGGAGAAGACTCTTGAGAGTCCCCTGGACTGCAAGGAGATCCAACCAGTCCATCCTAAAGGAGATCAGTCCTGGGTGTTCATTGGAAGGACTGACATTGAAGCCAAAACTCCAATACTATGGCAAAGAACTGACTCATTGGAAAAGACCTTGAAGAAAGAATGAAGGAAGGAGGAGAAGGGGGAAAGAGAGGATGAGATCGGTGGATGGCATTACTGACTCTATGGACATGAGTATGAGTGAACTCTGGGAGTTGGTGACAGACAGGGAGGCCTGGCGTGCTGCAGTTGAGCGACTGAACTTTTGAGCCAGCTGGGTGAAAAGTGAAAGTGAAAGTCACTCAGTTGTGTCCACCTCTTTGTGAACTCATGGACTATCCAAGGAATTCTCCAGGCCAGAATACTGGAGTGGGTAGCCATTCCTTTCTCCAGGGGATCTTCCCAACCCAGTGATCGAACCCAGGTCTCCTGCACTGCAGGCGGATTCTTTACCAGCTGAGCCACCTGGGAAGCCCTAGCAAATTATGAGGTCGGATATGTCTGTCTCCCTCCCACATCAGAATGGAGCTCTATAATTATAGAAACAATGACCAATTTATTTATCTTCAGTGCTAACACACAGAAGGAAGTCAAACAGCTTAGTAATAATTGTGCACACGAACAAGTAAAACTCAACAACAAGACTTATTTTGCTGATTCCTAAGGCATTCTTAAGATTTTCAATAAACATTAGATGAATTTAAAAATTAAAATAAGAAGAAAAAATAAAAACCATTGTGAAGATTTCCATTAAAAGGTCGATTATATACTCTAAACAACACAATAAAAAATTATTATTAATAAAACATCCAGGGACTTCCCTGATGGTCCAGTAGCCTTGCCATGCAAGGGATGTGGGTTCAACCCCTGGTTGGGGAACTAAGATGCCATGTGCTGTGGAACAACTAAACCCGTGCACTTTGGAGCCCACATGATGCAACAAAAACCTGATGCAGTCAAATAAATAAGTACATATTAAAATAAAAAAATTCTGAGTCAAAAATAAATAAATAAAGCAAAAATACTTTAAAAAAAAATCCATACAGCCTTTTAGGTCTGATTATATAGTAGAAAACAGAATGGAATGATATCTTCAAAATGCTGAGGGAAAAATAACTGCCAATCTAGACTTTCAATCACAATTAAAGTATCTTCAAAAACAAGAGCTAAAGATTTTCAACAAACAAAAACTAATTTTTCACCAACAGACCCTTAGTCTAGGAACTTCAACAGGATATAGTTCATGGCCACTCTCGCCTTCAAGATGGCCCACACTTCACGTGGACTGTGTTTTTCTGTAAATAAAATACTCTTCTTACCTATCACTTCGTCTCTCACTGACTGCTTTCTGTGATGAGACTTCAAGAATCTGAGCTTCATTAAGGCAAAATGCGGTGTGTAATCTCAGTTAAAAGACCATGGGTCTTGGAACTCTGCTCAACTATGTGGCAGCCTGGATGGAAGGGGATTTGGGGGGAAAATGGATACATGCATATAAATGACTAAGTCCTTCCACTGTTCACCTAAAACTATCACAACATTGTTTGTTAATCAGTTATATCCCAATACAAAGTAAAGTTTAAAAACAAACTAACAAAAGACCATGGATTTTGGACTTCCGTGGTGGTCCAGTGGTTAAGAATTCACCAGCCAATGCAGGGTACATGGGTTCGATCCCTGTGCTGTGCTTCCTCTCTCAGTCATGTCCAACTCTGCAATCCCATGGGCTGTCCATGGGAATTCTCCAGGCAAGAATACTGGCGCGATTGCCACGCCCTCCTTGGGTTTGATCCCTGGTTCCAGGCTCAATAGGTTTGGCACATGGACTTGGTTGTTCTGAGACATGTGGAATTTTCCCAGGTTCGATCCCTGGTCCAGGAAAAGTCCACATGCCACAGAGTAACTAAGTCCATGCACCGTAACTATTGAGCCTGCATGCCACAACTGCTAAAGCCCTTGCACCAAGAGCCTGTTCTTCTCAAGAAGAGAATCCACTGCAATGAGAAGCCTGGGCACCGCAATTAGAGAGAAGCCCCCACTCACCACTAGAGAAAACCTAGCAACAAAGCTCCCAGGGCAATGGAGCACAATAAGGAAATATTTCTAAAAAGACCACGGATAAAGGATATACTTCACGAAGTAGGAAAGTGATTCCAAGAGAACAAAAGCTAGCAAGAAATTGGTGAAAAAGTGAAAAAAAGAGAAACTTCACTTGCATATTAGTTGTTTTAAAATAAAAATGCTTAATTCAAAGAACCTGAAAATAACAAGGTAGAATTATTATACTGAATTGACTGATTAATCAATTAATATACTGAATTAAGTGATTCACCCTAGTGGCCTTCTTCTGGAAGCTTATCCCTTCTACCAACACAACTTCCAACCACCCACTTGATTACTGAATGTCACCAAATTAGCTCAGTGTGGTCCCTCACCAAAACTGATGGTCCAGAGGTGCACAACCGGCCCAAGTAGGAGCAAACATGGACAATCTTTAGAAACTAAAAGTATGAAAGTTGCTTCAGTCATGTCTGACTCTGCAACTCTGTGGACTGTAGCCTGTCAGGTCAGTTCAGTCACTCAGTCGTGTCCAACTCTTTGCAACCCCATGGACTTCAGCACGCCAGGCCTCCCTGTCCATCACCAACTCTCAGACTTTACTTAAACCCATGTCCACTGAGTCGGTGATGCCATCCAGCCATCTCATCCTCTGTTGTCCCCTTCTCCTCATGCCCTCAATCTTTCCCAGCATCAGGGTCTTTTCCAATGAGTTAGTTCTTTGCATCAGGTGGCCGAAGTATTGGAGTTTCAGCTTCAACATCAGTCCTTCCAATGAACACCCAGGACTGATCTCCTTTAGGATGAGACTGGTGGGATCTCCTTGCAGTCCAAGGGACTCCCAAGACTCTTCTCCAACACCACAGTTCAAAAGCATCAATTCTTCAGCGCTCACCTTTTTTTATAGAGCTCAACTCTCACATTCATACATATAGCTACTGAAAAACCATAGCCTTGACTAGACGGACCTTTGTTGGCAAAGTAATGTCTTTGCTTTTTAATACACTGTCTAGGCTGGTCTAACTTTCCCTCCAAGGAGTAAGCGTCTTTTAATTTCATGGCTGCAATCACCATCTGCAGTGATTTTGGAGCCCTAAAAATGTCTGCCACTGTTTCCACTGTTTCCCCCATCTATTTCCCATGAAGTGATGGGACCAGATGCCATGATCTTAGTTTTCTGAATGTTGAGCTTTAAGCCAACTTTTTCACTCTCTTCTTTCACTTTCATCAAGAGGCTTTTTAGCTCTTCTTCATTTTCTGCCATAAGGGTGGTGTCATCTGCATATCTGAGATTACTGATATTTCTCCTGGCAATCTTGATTCCAGCTTGTGCTTCCCCAAGCCTAGCGTTTCTCATGATGTACTCTGCACAGAAGTTAAATAAGCAGGGTGACAATATACAGCCTTGACATACTCCTTTCCCTATTTGGAACCAGTCTGTTGTCTATGTCCAGTTCTAACTGCTGCTTCCTGACCTGCATACAGATTTCTCAAGAGACAGGTCAGGTGGTCTGGTTATTCTCATATCTTTCAGAATTTTCCACAATTTGTGGTAATCCACACAGTCTTTGGCATAGTCAATAAAACAGAAACAGATGTTTTTCTGGAACTCTCTTGCTTTTTTGATTATCCGGCGGATATTGGCAATTTGACCTCTGGTTCCTCTGCCTTTTCTAAAACCATCTTGAACATTTGGAAGTTCACGGTTCATGTACTGCTGAAGCCTGGCTTGGAGAGTTTTGAGCATTACTTTACTAGCGTGCGAAATGACTGCAATTGTGCGGTAGTTTGAGCATTCTCTGGCATTGCGTTTCCTTGGGATTGGAATGAAAACTGACCTTTTCCAGTCCTGTGGCCATTGCTAAGTTTTCCAAATTTGCTGGCATATTGAGTGCAGCACTTTCACAGCATCATCTTTCAGGATTTAAAATAGCTCAGCTGGAATTCCATCACCTCCACTAGCTTTGTTCACAGCGATGCTTCCTAAGGCCCACTTGACTTCATATTCCAGGATGTCTGGCTCTAGTGAGTAATCACACCATTGTGATTATCTGGGTCTTGAGGATCTTTTTTGTATAGTCCCTCTGTGTATTCTTGCCACCTCTTCTTAATATCTTCTGCTTCTGTTAGGTCCTTACCATTTCTGTCCTTTACTGAGCCCATCTTTGCAAGAAATGTTCCCTTGGTATCTCTGATTTTCTTAAGAGATCTCTAGTCTTTTCCATTCTATTGTTTTCCTCTATTTCTTGCACTGACCCCTGAGGAAGGCTTTCTTATCTCTCCTTGCTATTCTCTGGAACTCTGCATTCAGATGGGAGTATCTTTCCTTTTCTCCTTTGCTTTTCACTTCTCTTCTTTTCACAGCTATCTGTAACGCCTCCTCAGACAGCCATTTTGCATTTCTTTTTCTTGGGGATGGTCTTGATCCCTGTCACCTGTACAGTGTCACGAACCTCCATCCATAGTTCATCAGGCACTCTGTCTATCAGATCTAGTCCCTTAAATCTATTTCTCACTTTCACTGTATAACCGTAAGGGATTTGATTTAGGTCATAACTGAATGTTCTAGGGGTTTTCTCCACTTTCTTCAACTTACGTCTGAACCTGGCAATAAGGAGTTCATGATGTGAGCCACAGTCAGCTCCCGGTCTTGTTTTTGCTGACTGTATAGAGCTTCTCCATCTTTGGCTGCAAAGAATATAATCAATTGGTGTTGATTTCAGTGTTGACCATCTGGTGATGTCCATGTGCAGAGTCTTCTCTTGTGTTCCTGGAAGAGGGTGTTTGCTCCATGGAATTCTCCAGGCAAGAATACTGGAGTGGGTTGTCATTTCCTTCTCCAGGGGATCTTTCCAACCCAGGGATCAAACCCAACTCTCCTGTTTTATCTTCTTTTAGTTTTGCTTCCTTTTGGTCTTTACCCTACTGGGGTCTTTGGGAACTGTGAGTATGTGTAACAGCATCTACCATACCTCATCATTTTAGCTTAGGCTGGATTTGAAGAGCCAAAACAGGAAAACACTTAAGGAGCCCTCAGACTCACAGAGAAATAAATTAGAGCTGCTGTTTCTTTTAAGCTTTGCTTTTTTCTTATTTTTTTTAAATGTAATCTCTCCTTTTATCAACTTTCATCATTTCATACTGTAAGCAAGTCAAATCACTAAAGGTAAACAACCTTATGAATCTACTGAGTGTGAAGAGAAAATGCCATGGTATAGATTATGGAAGAGGAGGGAGACACCTAACTCTAGGGGTTGATAGTTGGTAAAAACTCAGGCTTTGTTGTACAGTAAGTGTCATTTTGTGTTACACAATTACTGGATACTAACTGCTTGCAGTGATACAAGCATAAGCAATCCTTCAAAATCAAAATCAAGGAACTACAGACAGACTATCAAAAGCAGGTAGGTACCAACTTGTCTAAATGAAGTGCTGCATGCCTTGATGATGCCTCCTCCTGTTTCTGCTATCTGAAATGTTTCCTCCTTTCCTTCTCTTCTGGTCTAAACAAGGACCCAGTTTCAGCCTCCCCTACTCCCTTCATCTGTCCATCTTTCTAAATGATAAGAAGTGAAAAATAACCTCTGAGGACTGACAGTGTACTAGGAATTTTATATTACAACTTTTAACCTTAACTACACCCTGGAGTAGGAAATGCCAACCTACTCCAGTATTCTTGCCTGGAAAATCCCATGGACGAGGAGCCTAGCGGGCTACATTCTACAGGGTTGCCAAGAGTTGGACATGAGTGAACAAAGGAGCATGAGCACGCTGCAGTGGCAGCATCTGCTGTCTCTCCACTCATCATGACACAGTCATTTGTCTTAAAGTATATCATCTTATTTAACACCTTCCCAAACTTGGTACTGGAGAAGGAAATGGCAACCCGCTTCAGTAGTCTTGCCTGGAGAATCCTGGTGGGCTGCTCTCCATGGGGTCCCACAGAGTTGGACACGAGTGAAGTGACATAGCATGCATGCGTTGGGGAAGGAAATGGCAACCCACTCCGGTATTCTTGCCTGGAGAATCCCAGGGAAGGAGGGGCCTGGTGGGCTGCCGTCTATGGGGTCCCACAGAGTTGGACACGACTGAAGTGACTTAGCAGCAGCAGCAGCTGCTGCAGCAACCTTGCTATATGCTTACATGTGTCCTCTGCAGCTTGATTACTGCATTCTCAACTATAGGAACTATGTCTTCTGCTTCACTCTTATCTCCATTCATCTTCTCTACTTCTCCCCTCTCTTTCACAATACACCCTTCCCATTTCTCAGTCTGTCCTCTCTACTACCACAATTACTACTAATAATAAAAGGTATTATTTATATTATTTTACACTGTGCTGACAGTCTGCTAAATAGAAAACATTTCATTTAATCCTTACAATAATCCCTAATGTAGGTATTATCTTCCCATCTCACAGAGGAAGAAAAAGGCTTGGAGATTTTAAAGAACTTGCTCTCTCACAGAAGATGAAATATCACTGTGGACTGCCACAACGATCACAGCCCTCCCTGTGATTTCCCACCCTCCACTCTCACCCTCTGTGACAGTTTGTACCACGACAACTTTTAAGTTCAAACTACATTTCCAGATCCTCTTCCCACTAGGTTCCTGGTTAGAGATGGTCAAAGACGGAAATTACTCTCTGAAGATTATGGTCAGATGGATGTAGAGCTGACAGAGTATTTCACCGTGTCTCTGCTCTCCCCCGTACTCCATATAGCTCTTTCTTATTGTCAACCCTACCAACCAAACTTCAACTTCAGGCCCACCATCAAAAGCTTGCCTGAAGAGCACAGAAGACGTAGCTATGTAGAGACAACACTTTCCACCAGCTCTACCGTGTGGCCCCACACTTCAGTAGCTGGGTCTAACCAGCTTCTCAGATTCACCCGCAAACTCTGACTTGCCCACTCACCACTGCTTCAGGAGGCTGATTAGTGACTTCTCTTACCAACTCTGGTTTCCAAGCTTCTCTCACAGCTCCGTTAAAGTCTTCTACCTTTCATGCAACTACTCAAGCCTTCCCTCCACCTACTGACCAAGATTTCTGCAACTTTCCCCTTAGAGGTCTTCCTGCATAACCAAATCTAAGCCACTTAGTCCTTTCATAATCTCCAATCAAGCCTTCTTTTATCAGTTCTGAGCTTGCTCATCTTTGAAAACAGGATGAAGAGCCCTCATTCTATGAACCATATCATCCAAACTTGATCCTCCCATCTGCAAAACAGCAAGATTTATATAAGAGAAAACACTAGAGTGGGTATCAGATTAACCAAAGTGTTAGTTGCTCAGCCGTGTCCAACTCTTTGTGACCTCATGGACTGCAGTGCACCAGGCTCCTCTGTCCATGGAATTTTCCAGGCAAGAATACTGGAGTGGGTTGCCAATCCCTTCTCCAGGGATCTTCCTGACCCAGGGATTGAACTCAGGTCTCCAGCATTGCAGGCAGTTTCTTTAACATCTGAACCACAAGGGAAGCTCTAGTTCAACAAATGCCAATACCAATTTATAACCTAAGAACAAAATAAGCTAAGAACATTTAATGTACTTCTAAGCTTTGGTTAGAGATGTGAAGATGGGAGAAAAGAAGAATAAAGAAGCAGAAAGATTCTGAGAAAAAATAATTTGCTGGGACTTTCCTCCGGTCCAATGGTTAAGACTACACATTCCCTATGAAGGGGGCACAGGTTCAAATCCTTGTTAGGGAACTAAGATCCCACACGGCCTTGAAAAAAAAAAAAAAATATATATATATATATATATTATATATTATATATATAAAATTTTTTTTGCTGATGTATGGTTTGCCCCCAAATGTTTTTTCCATTGGAAAGTTAAGAATTTTTTTTAAATGTAATTATTTGGGGCTTATCCAGTACATCCACCAAATTATTTTAAAATTTCTAGTGGGCATAGAACCACAGGTAAAACTTTTCCAAAACTTTTTTGTTTTTCTTTTCCAAAAAGATCTTCCCTCCCTTTTGGCTAAAGCATTTCCAAAAATGCATTTCACTAGTTTTGGGTGCCCACCCATGAGAGTGATTTAGTTCTCTTCTAGAATTCAATGGTTACTGTCCTGGATTTTATCACTAAAATATCATTGGGTGATTCTGATTTCAATCATCAGCCCTGAAGGTATTCATCTACTCTTTCAACAAGTATTTACTGAGAACCTACTATAGATCATCACAGTTCAACATAAGGTACCTGGCTATAATATATCGTTAAGTAAAAGATGTCATTCTGACAAATTAATCACATTTAAACAGAGCTATTTATCTTTAAAATGCTGCCCTGTAACAAATATCCTCTGGAGAGCTGTCACCTTAAGAATTTCCCAAGCAAGAAAACTTGAATCTCTTTGGACTCTACTATTTCCTATGATGCTGTGGATCTCACAGAAGCATAGATAGGTCCTTAAGAAATCAACTAGGGGGGCTTCCCTGGTGGTTCAGTGTTTAAGAATCCACCTGGTAATGCAAGGGACATCAATTCGATATCTGGGAGGGGAAGATCCCGTTTGCTGCAGAGCAGCTAAGCCTGTGTACCACAATGACTGAGCCTGAGCACTAGACTCCATGCGCTTCGACTACTGAGCTGACGCCCCTCCCAGCCGTGCTCCACAACAAGACAAACCACTGCAGCAAGCAGCCCAGGCACTGCAGGAAAGAGTAGTCCCCACGCAGCAAAAAGACCCACCAGAGCCAAAAAGCCTTCTAAAAAAAGAAATCAACTAGGGCAACTTTTTCAAATCCAGAAATGTTGGACTTCCCTGGTGGTCCAGTGGTTAAGAATCCACCTTGCAATGCAGGGGGTGCAGACTGGATTCCTGGTTTGGGGACTAAGATCCCACATGGTGTGGAGCAACTAAGCCGGAGCTCTGCAAGTACTGAGCCCGCAAACCACAACTATAGAGTTCGTGTGCCACAAAGAAAGATCTCACATGACACAGCAAAGATGTGCATGTACCTGCTATGTGCTAAGATAACGTTTTTAAAAAGTTACTGAAGTCGCTTTGTCACAGTCAACTTCTAATTAATGACAGATTTAAGACTGAATTCAGGCTTTCTACCTACTATCAGTGTTCAACAAACAGTATGAAATACAGTTTGCAATCTGTGTATTCACTTCAGGAACATTCTAGGCAAGAAACTCCTCAGGTACATCCCTGAGTAAACCTTCTAACCCTAAGGCAGTATGCAACAGTCCATAACCACGGGACAAAACTTTGAGATGCTGATTAATACACATTACATGATCTCAGAACACAAAATTAATCTACTCTTTCTCAAATCATGGGGAAAGATTTCTAAGGAAGGTATATGGTGGTTTGAGGGTGAAGTCAACAGAATGCAGTCAGGTACTGCTAACAGACTAAATGATTAATGATACACCATCTCTCAGAGTAGATCTTTATCAACACTAAGGCTGAGCTAGCTACCTTCTACTTCTTTCATTTCCTTATAATTCTAACCAAATAAGAAAGTTTGTAAATGTTCTTTAACATATTGTTCTTATACATTATGTAACACCATATAATAACTATTACTAATTTTACAAAGCAGTCAACAAATCTAAAAATAGTTTAAAAGCTGTTTTAAAATGCATTAAAGCAATCATATAAATCATGATATTAATCGTTCCACAAATTTAGTCAGAAAACACTGGTCTCATTTCTTTCATATTAAAACGAACAAAATATTTTGAGTTAAAACTCCATAAATACCATTAAAATGTAGCTAAGTCAGTAAAACTTAGGGTAACGACAAACTTATCAAACAATAATAATGATAATGAAACACCTTCAAGTCACAAATCTAAAATACAATGTTAGCTGGAAGCATATAACTATTACTAAATAGCACAGAAACAATTGAAAATTTATTTCAGCTTAGACTGCAGATCTGTTCTCAAAGACGTACAAAAATAATAAATATTATCTCACATTCTCCCACTGATTCTTATTAATAATTTTCGGAAACTTTTCCACAGCCTTGCCTCTGTGGTAGAGCTGTTCACACAATACTTGATTTTCTCCAAGCATAGAAACATTTTATTGAACTTCCCCACCCAGTTCAACTCGTGTAGCTACCATCTTTTAAGAATCTGAGAACACTGTAAAAGGAGGTCTCTTGTCAATTACCCATCCATTTAATAAACATTTGGCAACAGGTATTGTGATAGGTGTTGGGGCACCAAAATCAACAAAGCACTGCCTCTGGGCTGGAGAGCGAATCTCTCCGTGGACACACAGGCAACCACCGTGCGGTGCGGGCAGCGGGTGGTGGAGGCGCCCGTAGAGTGCTCAAGGAGCGTCCTGCCTGAGGCAGCGGCGCTGAGCACGTGCAACTGGGAATCATCGAAAGAATGCCGATAAAATCGAATCTTAAACTGTTCTCTTAATCTGTCACTATTAATTTATTAAAGTCCATACTAAATGACTAACTGTACAAATGGAGGGGAATTACCTCCAGAAAAAACTTCCAAAGTTTATAAACTACAGAGTGCTTTTTAAATTTATAATACTATGAATCTCAAGCATAACACTCTTGACCCCTTACAAGAAAGGTGGTGGGCTCCTTATGGGAAGAACACCAAAGCAGAGCCTATTCCTATCCTCCTGACATGTTAACGACCACGTTTACTAACAATCACTATGACGTGAATGAAAATACAGAATGAAGTTAAAAAGTTTATAATCCTTCAACTTCATAAAACAGTAGAATTAGGCCTAGGGTTTAAGACTTTCTGATTCTCAATCTGGTTCTCCTTTGCATGACACCAGAAAACAGTTTTCTCAAAATATTTTTTAGTAAAGTAACCCTCCTTTTATATTTCAGCTATTCTTGAGCAACAGATACTGGCTAAGGCTTAAAAGAAACATATCATCTGAGGGTATTCCCCAACAGTCCAGTGATAGGGACTCCTCGATTTTACTGCCAAGGACCGAGGTTCAGTGAGGACTAAGATCTCACAAGCCTCACGGTACAGCCAAAACACACACACACATACTCCGTGAGAGTCAGTACAGAAGGAACTGAACTGTCCTCTGTTCTCTCAAGTCAGGGCTCTTCTTATTCATAACTGGCAATAACCTTAAACTCATTATTAAAAATATTTTAAAATCCCCCAAATCAGAACCTGATTAACACAGCTGCATAGAATATTTTTTACAATTCCTGTGATTCTGTTGTTAGCATTGAAATTCAAAAGTTAGTTTGCTGACAGATGCAGCAATAGATAAAACTATCTACTGAAGGCCGAAAGATTACTGGAGAGCCCATGCCAGCTGCAGTGGGGAAAATATACCTCACCTAAAAAGGAGAGCTGAAGCTGAAACTCCAATACTTTGGCCACCTGATGCAAAGAACTGACTCGCTAAAAAAAACCCTGATGCTGGGAAAGACTGAAGGCAGGAGGAAAAGTGGACGACAGAGGGTGAGATGGTTGGATGGCATCACCAACTCGATGGACATGAGTTTGAGTAAGCTCCAGGAGTTGGTGATGGACAGGGAGGCCTGGCGTGCTGCAGTCCATGGGGTCACAAAGAGTCAGACACGACTAAACTGAGTGAAAGAAGAGAGTGAAAGAGAGGGTTTAAAACTCAATATTCAAAAAATTAAGAGCATGGCATCCAGTCCCATCACATCATGGCAAACAGATGGGGAAAAAGTGGAAACAGTGGCAGACTTTATTTTCTTGGGCTCCAAAATCACTGCAGAGAGTGACTGCAGCCACAAAATTAGAAGATGCTTGCTCCTTGCAAGGAAAGTTATGACAAACCTAGACAGCACATTAAAAAGCAGAGACATTACTTTGCTGACAAAGGTCCATCTAGTCAAAGCTATGGTCTTTTCAGTAATCATGCAGGGATGTGAGAGCTGAACCATAAAGAAGGCTCAGAGCCTAAGAACTGATGCTTTCAACCTGTGGTGCTGCAGAGGACTCTTGACAGTCCCTTGGACAGCAAGGTCAAACCAGTAAACCCTAAAGGAAATCAGCCCTGAATATTCATTGGAAGGACTGATGCTGAAGCTGAAACTCCAATACTTTAGCCACCTAATGGGAAGAGCTGACTCACTGGAAAAGACCCTGATGCTGGGAAAGACTGAGGGCAGCAGGAGAAGGGGGCAACAGAGGATGAGATGGTTGGATGGCATCAGACTCAATGGACATGAATTTGAGCAAACTCGGGAAGACAGTGAAGGACAGGGAAGCCTAGCGTGCTGCAGTCCATGGGGGTCACAAAAACATGCCTTAGCAACTGAACAACAACAACCCTCATAACCAAGTGATCAAACTCAGGATCACAAATAATATGACTTAACAATATATGACCCCTAATGGGAAGCAATATAAAGTACACAGCAACACTCAGTAGTTATTCTTGCCCAAAATATTTAACCTAAAACTAACAATTCTTTAAATCTAGCTTACAGTTAGCTAATGTAGGAGGCAAAGAAGAACATGCTAAATGACACCATGAGGGGAAAAAAAAAAAAAAATCAGACAAATCCAGAATGTACCTTGTTTTATAACTGGCTTGATCTCTTTTATTTAAAAAAAATCCATTTTATAAAATGGAGAGATGATGGGACTTCCAAGGCATCCAGTGATTAATGTGCTTCCACACCAGGGGCCACAGGTTCAATCCCTGGTTGGGAAACTAAGATCCCACATACTGTGTGGCATTGCCAAAAGATAAAAAAATAAATAAAAAGGAGAGGTGATATTCTTTTTGATGAGAAAAGATCAAAGAAACTTAACCAAATGTAGTGAATAAACCTTGATGGGATCCTGGTTTGGTGGGATTAAGTATGAAAAGCCATAAAAGATCTTTCCAGCACAAA
The DNA here is from genome assembly GCA_007570785.1 of Antilocapra americana. NCBI lineage: Eukaryota > Metazoa > Chordata > Mammalia > Artiodactyla > Antilocapridae > Antilocapra > Antilocapra americana. The sequence continues at coordinate 4,601,507 of ML661353.1, read as the reverse complement.
CGGGGAGATTTAAACATGGATGGATACTAGATTACATTAAGAAATTAACAATAAGAAACTATTAATTAAAAGCTTAACAATAATGATACTTTGGCTATGTAAGAAAATGTTATCTTTGGAAATGCAAGTTGGCATATTTACGGGTAAAGTCTCATGGTGTCTACAATTTAGTTTTCAAATGGTATAGCCAAAAATGCTTCCCAAGTGGCTCAGTAGTAAAGAAGCTGCCTGCCAATGCAGGAGACACGCAGGAGATAGGGATTCAATCCCTGGGTTGGGAATATCCCCCAAAGGAGGAAATGGCAACGGATTCCAATATCCTTGCCTGGAAAATCCCATGGACTCACAAAGAGTGGGACATGACTGAGTGACTGAACACAGAAGCACGCATGGCCAAAAATAATGTACACATTATGGCAAGATGCCAACAAATGAATCTATAGGATTATCATATGGGTGTTTGACATTATCAAATTCCTGTGTACTTAACACTGTTTCATAATAAAAAGTTGGGGCTGAGTTGGGCGGTTAGGAGGGAGCTTAGAGAGCTCCAATTCTACAAGGAAAAAAATAAAATCAATCTGATACTAAAGCTGTGGGACTTGTCTAGAACCAAACACAATTCCATTTTAATACAGTATCTATTAAATATAGTTTACCCCTCTGGTAGCAATAAGGTAAACAAGGGATCAAAGTTCCGATTAAAACACTTAAAAGATTCTGGAAGGGGAACACATGTATACCCATGGCGGATTCATGTCAATGTATGACAAAACAACACGATAATGTAAAGGAAAAAATAAATTAATTAATTTTTTTAAAAAGTTAAAAAAAAAAACACTTAAAAGACCGAATCTACACTGTAATCATCAAATTATTTACAATAAATCTTTAATAGTTATTTATTTCAAGAGAGATTCATGGAGAGCATGACTAGATAACCATTCTATAATGATATTACACAAAATAAGACTCAACACACATTTATATTTTAAGCAAACAACAAATCAATCTATGAACCATCCACTTCTTAACTCTATAATTCAACCTTTTCTCTACAGACATTTCAAAGACATTCAACTATAAATTTTCTTAAACCTGGTAATACATTAAAGGAAATTATAAAATACTACAATTTGGGGCATCAATAGATTTCTTCAACATTTACAACTATCCATGAAACTTACGTTACTCAAGAGAATTTTATCAACATTTTCTTCTGCAAAGAGAAATGTAAAGGCTCTCTAGCTTTAGTCTAATCATAATCAAAGAAACAGAGTATAGGTCAATGCTAAAACGAGAATTTCATTTTAGAAATTCAAGAAAACAATCACATCATTAAAGGATAACTTTCTATGATACTCTACACATTAAATTCCGGCACTCCACTTAAGAGATATTGCACAAGTTAATGTACAAATTACTAAGCATGTTGTCATTGCCACATAATCCAGAAACAAATTTTGCAATAAGGAAATCTCAAGCAAATAACCCAACTGTGAGTTCCCTGTATGCATCAAGAATAAATTGCACAAATTGTAACTTTTCAAGAAACACAGAGTTTAACTAAATCTATTTCTTCTTTTTGATAAGAGGGGAAATATTTTCTGCTCGGTCAATTCCACCTCAAAAAAAGAAAACGGTAAAGGTGCATGGAGTCACCTTTTAGAAGTAATTTTTTTTGGAAAGAACTAAGAAAATCATTTGGCTAGGCTGCAGCAAAACATACTGAACAACCTTCAATAAGGGCACATAAGCTCGATCTACTTCTGTAAATATTTAGATTTTACTCCCAAGAAGAAACTCTTCAGATTTTCTAATTTTCCTCACATATTTATTTTCGCAAGATCTGAAATACAGAAATACACTTCTACAGAAAAGACATCATATTCGAACCAAGGCTTTCCCAGAGTACTAAGCTGCGTGACCTTGGGCAAGTTCCTGAATCTGAGCCTCGGGGTTTTCTACCGTAAAATGGAGACATTATCACCTCACTGGGCCTCGAAGGTGAGGTGAGACAGCGCACGATCAGCACCGGGGGCGTTACAAGTGCTCGCTAAACGGTCCGCGGAGAGGAGAGGGCATCAGCCGCGCGCGAGCGCACGGCGGCACCGCAGGGCCCACACGAGCGCTTCTGCCTCTCCCGAGGGCCGCGCAGCCCCCCTTCCGCAGGCCCCGCACAGCCCGCGTCCTGACAGCTCCGCCGCCCAGGGTCCGCTCCGCTCGGCCCGGGGCCTCGGGGCCGGACGCCAGGGCCCGCAGGCCGCCCGCGCGCGGCAGCGCCCCGGCGCGCCCTCGGCCCGGGGCTGCGCGGGCCCG
>ML661353.1:4579819-4598788 GCA_007570785.1 Antilocapra americana | reverse complement strand
GAAAGGAGGAAGCCGCGGGCCGGGCGCCGCCGAGGCCGGAGAGGGGGCGGGAGCGCCGACTCCGCGGCGGGGCGCACCGGGCCTCCCGGCAGTCGCCGCCGCCGCCGCAGGACCCCCGAGCGCCGCGCCCAGCGCCCGCACCGCCCTCGTCGGGAGCCGCCGCGGAGGGCAGCCCGGCCGCCACTACACACGGAGCCGTGACGTCGGGCGTAGCGCGGCGCACGTCACGGCCGGCTCTCTCGGGCGCGCGCAGCCCTCCGCCTGTCGGGAGCGGAACCCGCCGGGGCGCGCGCTCGCCGGAGCGCGCGCGGAGGCCGGGGGCGTGTCCGCGCCTGCGCAGTGGCTGGCTGCGCCCGCGCACGCCCGGTGCACGCGCCGCCTCGGGAGTGGGGAGACTCCCGGCCTGCCGGGGCTGCTGCGCCGCTTCGGCTGTAGCTCGTGGCCGCCGGCCCCCGGCCTGTGGGCTCACGCCCACACGTGCACCTCAGTTCCCTCGCGTCCACGGGAGTCCTCGGCGCCGAGGCGCCAAAGCGAACCTCGAAAATGGTCTCCCACGTGTCCTCTGGCAGAGTGGGAGCCGCAGAGCAAGAGGAGGCTGCGACCCACTCCGACTCCATAGCAAGCCGTTTGCAGGCGACAAGATTTCGTTTGGGGATCTGGTTTCAGCATTTTTTTTCCTAAAAGAAATTTTTGTCGACCTGACTGTAAAGCAGTGCCCCGGAGGTCTGCCTTCTACGTTTTACAGTCGCTGTGTACTTCTTGTCTGTATTCGAGGTCGCAGCAAGTACTACTTTTTAATTGTTAACAAATGTGGAAACCTCGGCGCTGGAAGATGAATTGACACTCCACCCCCGGGACTTATGATAGAGTCTAAAGCCCAGTCGCTTTCCCTGAATCTTTTCTTCACTCCCCGTTGCCCCGCAGTACTAAGTACAAATTCATCCCGTTAGCGTTGCAGGCCTCTGTCATGTGACTGACGGGCATTCTGATTGTCTTTAGCTCACACTGCTGTGATCCAGAAGTATCTGTCCTGCCCCATCTCTTGTTTCCTCAAATACCCCGTAGAACTTACGGCGCCATTGCTTCCCTCTTGAGCATCCAAGTGCTTTCTTGGTAGGTTATGGATCCCACCTGCTTCCTGCCTTTTCCAGACCTCATATCCACTTAAACAGTTGAAATAAGAGAGATGGGAGTGGTGCCCACCCAAAGGTAAGCAACTACCCAACCTGCGGCCCTGGAGAGCAGGAGAGCTCGCACCTGTAGGGCAGGCACCGAGGGGAAGGGCGTTATGTAATAAAATATCGAGGTCCCCTTCGTGAAATTGTTATTGCAAGCACATTGGCGGTGTTGTCAAAGGAGCAAGAACAGAGATGTTCATTGGCAAGTTTTTGTAATGGTGAAGCCTGGAAACCTAAGTGACTCGGACTGAGCAGATAAATAATGGTTCATTTGCTCTGCAGAGAATTAGGCAGCCACCACAAAGAAAGGCTAATGCTGGAGGACCTAAAAAATACAAAGCTAAATAGAAAAGCAGTTTGCTGCCACTAATTTAAAAAGTAGAGTACTTTTAAACTTATATATGCAGAAAACTGGTCTTTAAGATGGCTTTTGGTTCTGACATCTAAGCCTGATATACCACAGAAAAATAAAGGATCTCAATATACTTGGGCAGGATTTGAATCTTAAACTTTTATATTATTTTCCATGGTTCCGGGCCTGACTATATAGTAGTCACTCAATAAATACTTGTTTACTAAATAATCTCAAGATGGAGATGGATTTTTCCTCATAACCTCTGCTCACTTTTTCTCTCCCTACCCTAACTGGGACTTCATCCACCATTTTCCACCATATGTGTATATTAATCAAAGCCTCTTTTTTCTTTTTTCTCCTTTTTACATTGGTGAGATACTTGCTTAGACATTAAAACTGTGGCATCCTGGCTTATTTGGGGATATATGATTACAAATTTGTGAGCTTGGAATTTTTTTTTTTCAGCTACAAGGAACAAAAGAGCTTAAACAGTAAAGTTTATTTTCTCAGATAACAAAAATGCAGTAGCTGGGCCCAAAATTGGCTAGGGCTGTGAATTGTCATCTCTGCAGTCAGAAGATGACTGCCTCAGCTTCACACATTATGACCTCCCACTCAGAAAGGGGGAGAAAGTCTTTGTCTTCTCACTCTCTAATAAACTTTTAATTTTAGAATAGTCTTAGATTTACAAAGAAGTTGAGAAGATAGTACAGAGAGTTCCTATATACCCCACACCCAGTTTCCTCCTTAATTCATATCTTACACTAAAATGATAACTTGTCACAATCAGGGAACCAATATTGATACAATATCATTAACCGAAATCCATACTTGACTCAGATTTCCTTAGTTTTTACCTAATGTCCTTTTCTTCTTTCAGAATCCCATCCAGGACACCACATTACACTTAGTCATCATGTCTCCTTAGGTTCCTCTTGGCCATGACTTCGTTTTTGATGACCTTGACAGTTCTGAGGAGTACTTGTCAGGTGTTTTGAGGAATATCCATTCACCGTGGTGTGTCTGCTGTTTTTCTGGGGATTAGACAAGGGTTGTGGGTTTGGGGGATGCAGATCACTGAGGTAACATGTCATTCTCATCACAGACTTATCAAGGACATTCCTGACCACATGATTTATGGCTGTTGAGCATGACCTTGATTGCCTGTTTGTGGTTTTATTTGTCATGTTTCTTCGCCTTCTTTCCATGCAGTACTCTCTGCAAAGAAATCACCCTTCTCACACCTGGAGAATGGGGAGTTAGGCTCCATTCCCTGGAGTATGAAGTATCGACATGAATTCCATGGATTTCTTCTGCATGGGAGATGTGTCCCTTCTCCCTCAGTTACTTACTTATGGAATCGTTTATTTATGTTACTGTGGACTCATGGGTATTTATGTTATCTCTGGTTTAAAGAACCTCTTGTTGAAAGTGAAAGAGAAAGGTGAAAAAGTTGGCTTAAAATTCAACATTCAGAAAACATTAAGATCATGGCATCCAGTCCCATCACGCCATGGCAAATAGATGGGAAAACGATGGAAACATTTTATTTTGGAGGGCTCCAAAGTCACTGCAGATGATGACTGCAGCCATGAAATTAAAAGATGCCTGTTTCTTGAAAGAAAAACTATGACCAATCTAGACAGTATATTAAAAAGTAGAGACATTACTTTGGCAACAAAGGTCTGTCTAGTCAAGGCTATGGTATTTCCAGTAGTCATGTATGGATGTGAGAGTTGGACTGTAAAGAAAGCTGAGTGGGCAAAGAATTGATGCTTTTGAACTGTGGTGTTGGAAAAGATGCTTGAGAGTCTCTTGGACTGCAAGGAGATTCAACCAGTCAATCCTAAAGGAAATCAGTCCTGAATATTCATTGGAAGGACTGAAGCTGGAACTCCAGTACTTTGGCCACCTGATGCAAAGAACCGACTCATTGGAAAAGACCCTGATGCTGGGAAAGATTGAAAGAGGGAGGAGAAGGGGATGACAGAGGATGAGATGATTGGATGTCATCACCGATTCGATGGACATGAATTTGAGTAAACTCCAGGAATTGGTGATAGACAGGGAAACCTGGCATGCTGCAGTCCATGGGGTTGCAAAGAGTCAGACATGACTGAGCGACTGAACTGAACCAATAACCCAATACCACATTATTTATTTTGTTCAAGTTACCCCAAGTTTGGGCATTAGGAACTCTTTCCACTGACTTTTGTCACCCTTTGACATATCCCAATCACTGTGGGGTGTTTTCTTGTGTTGGTTTGTTTTGGGATGTAGAGTGTTTTGTTTTGTTTTTCCTTTTAGAGTACTCCCCTACTTTCTGGCCTTACCAGAGGTGTCAGTTCATCTTGACTGTTTCCTGCCCCAGTCCATGTCTGGGCCATGGACATGGACTGCCAGGCCATGTCTGGACAGAAGCCTGGGTTAGGGTGCAGGGGAGTCGACGGATGGACGGCTGTTAGGCGGTAGCCAGTGGGGTGTACCTGAGAAGTGCTTGGAGAGTCAGGATGTGGGCAGCCAGAGCAGGATCCCGTAAGCTTATCTTATACTGTGTGACTGATCTGTGGGAAATCTGTTATCCTTGTAATCCTCAGGGCAGCTGCAGTTGAAACTCAACTTTGCTGTTTTAAAAAGCAAAACACTAACAAGGTAAATCTTCTGATAAAAAGTGCACAGTGCTTCCACGATCAAAGAAAACTCATTTCTGGGATTTCTGCTGTTTAGAATAGCCCTAGAAGTTTTCTGAGTTTGGTGAAAGGCCATATGAAGGATTTCTAACAGAGGGATTATCTTGAATTTTCTGTGATCTTGGTCATCTCCAATTCTTTCATTTATCTGTTGCTAATACATACATTTCTTTAAAATTGTTATCTATTTCCTGTTATACATATTAATAGAAAATGTGGAAAACGCAAGGGGAAAAACCCTCTAATTCGTTCTGTAGCTCTATTTCCATCCCATCTTTATGTATGGAGCTTTGTTGTAGGGGTGTTTTTTTTACTTTTAGATACATTTTTAAATAGTTTTTAAGTAATTGCACATGTAATTTTATGTCCCACTTTTTTCACTTACACAGCATAAGTAGTTTGACTTTATCTTCCCTTATACTTGCAAGCAAATTGGAACAGCTGGCATATATAGAGAGAGAATAAAGTTTTACCTTTATTCTAACCTTTTTAATGAAAAATATTCATAAAATGGATATATGTAGAGCCAGTGACAGCTTCTTGGCTGCCATGGGACACATTAGAGATTGTTTTTTTTTTTTTGCATTTAGTGTCTGAGGCAGTGAGGGACCACAGGCGATCCCAGTACTCACCTAGATCTGAGAAGTGATGCTCACACAGATGATGACTGTCCCTTTTACATTCCATTGGTCCTTGCCCAGCATGATCAAATTTTGCTTACAAGGTCAAAAGAATATGGATTACCATTGGGGGAGAATATCCTGTTTTGGAAAAGAACCGAGAGGTACTTAAATCGCATGTTTTATCTGAGTTGGTGCGTTCTAAGACTGTCTAGTAAAAGATACCCTTTTTTTTTTTTTGGCTGTACCTTGTGGCATGTGGGATCTAGTTCCCTGACCAGGGATCAAACCCGAGCCCCCTGCTTTAGAAGCTCAGAGTCTTAAGCACAGGACCACCAGGGAAGTCTTGAGATATGCTCTTCTTTCCCCTTTACTGTATTTTTAGCTCTTTATTTTCGGCTGTGTTGGGTCTTAGCTGCGGCATTTGTGGCACTCTAGCTTCTCCAGTTGCCCCAAGGCATGTGGGGTCTTAAGTCCCCATCCGGGGATTGAACCTGAGTACACTGAGGAGGAGAAGAGTACAACAGAGGATGAGATGGATGGATGGCATCACCAACTCAGTGGACGTGAGTTTGAGCAAGCTCCAGGAGTTGGTGATGGACAGGGAAGCCTGGCATGCTGCAGTCCATGGGGTCGCAAAGAGTCGGACACGACTGAGTGAACTGAACACTGTATTGGAAGGCAGATCGTTCACCACAGGAGCACCAGGGAAGTCCCCCAAGATACGCGTTTAAAACATCAAGTTGTGTGGTCTTACCTCGTGTGGTCCAGTGGCTAAGATTCTGTGCTTCCAAGGCAGGGGACCCAGATTTGGTCCCTGGTCAGGGAACTAGATCCTGCATGCTGCAACCAGGAGTTCACATGCCGCAACAAAGACTGAAGATGCTGGGACCCAGCACAGTCAAATATTTTTTTAAAAAACAACATAAAATTGTGAACAATAATAGTCATTTTTTAAGGAGGTGGCTATTTGCTTGGGGCCTCCTAGTGGCCTCCACTATGGCAGCAGCTCCCAACCCAACCACCACCCGTGGGCTCCCCCCTTCTGACTTGTCAACAAAACAAGGATTGGCTGCTTCATCCCTTCCTCCTGTTTTTATTAACACTGGCTTCTTATTTTTTTTCCGTTCCACTCTTTCCTTCTCTCTCTACCTCTACCTCCCTCTCCTTTATCAAATTTTATTAGTTATTTTTCACAAACATCCTACGAAGTAGGTTGGCAGAATTAATACCTCATTTACCTATGAGGAAAAACTGTCAGAGAAAGCTTGGGTTGCACCAGGCCCCCGGGACATCTAATGGAGCAGCCCTGAGCTGGAGTCTGCCTGTCCAGCCCTCTCTGGCCCTGATGTCTCACTCGGCTCCTTGATGCCAGCTCCTTCCGCCTGCCTAGTGCCCTGTGCCCCTCCCACCACCGGGGCTCTGCTCTCCAGGTTGGTTCAGCCTCACCATTCCTGAAACCATGGTCCTTCTGTCCACGCCTTCCCAGTCCCATCTCAGATCTGCTTTGCAGGACCCTAGGCCCCCATGGTATACCATCAAGTGGGTTGACACTAGCAGAGGTGAGCAAAGAGTTAGCCATACCCCTCCTTAAGGTTCATCATATCCCTCAACCCAGTGTGACATAGCTCCTTCCACAAGTGGTTTCAACAAGGCAAGTCACAAGGGTTGGTGTCCTTCCTTCAACTGGTTCTACGTTATAGACCAGCCTGGCTGAAGCTGAGCAGAGCAGGGTTCAGTGTCCCACTGACGCTTCAGGCCCTCCAGACTGCTCAGACCAGTCTCAGAGAGTGGGGCTCCCTGTGCCCTCAAATGGTAGTCATTCTGCCATGGCCAGGCCTGGTAGCTCTGGCCAGGCTGAACCATACAGAACACTGGAGTTGGCAGACACTGGTGTCTGCTCTTCTCAGCCACTTCACTCAGCATCCTCATCTGAAGACAGGGGGAGGCATCCTGGCCCAGGACTGTGGTGGACACAGTGGGGTACAGCATGTGAAAGCCACTGGGAAACTGCACTTGTCCCTACCTGCTGCCCACAAGAAGCCCAGCACTGCCCTCCCTGCTGGACTACAGAGCCAGCAGGCCCTTCAGAGGGAGGGTTGGGAGGGCACCCAACACAACCGGGAGGTGTAGTTAAGGCCTCACATTATGAGTCACCACCTCCCATTCCTGGAGCTCACACCAGTGGTCAGGCTCTGAGGAGCCACCTGGCCGGTCAGCCTTCAGCAGAGAGCAGGGGCTGTGCCAGGAGAAATCCGTGTCATGGGGGACACAGCCGACTGTCTGGAGCCCCTGAGACCATCCTTCCACCATCCCTGAGAGCCAGGCTCTCCTGTCCTCTGCCCTGGCAGTAATTCACCCCAAAGCAGGAAATGCCAAAAGATGTTACCCCCAGAGGCTGATAAAGTTATAAAGTTGGAGAGACATTTTTGAGCAGAGAAACTGGACTGTGATTGGGCTGGCTTGGGTTCCCACAGCCAGGGAACTGGGCTCTTACTGTAAATTCCCGAACAGGCCGATGCCTGATTTTGCTGAGCACTCACTTGCCAGTCCAGTCTCCCTGCCCTGCCTTTCACCTAACTCCATGGCCATAAGATCCAGTAGCCTGAGGGGGCCTGTGAGTCAGACATCCCAGTGATGATGAGTATATTCAGTGCCCTGGTAGGGTTTCTGAATGCCATTCTCCATAGACAGGACCACGACTGGTGCAGACGTGTGAGGCCCTGGACCAGCTTACATCACAGAGTAAGGAAGTGCTCGGAAGACCATAAAGGCATGTGAAACAGCTCAGGAGTCAGCATAAAGGAACTGCTGCTGGCCAAATACGGGGCATGTTGAACATTAAAACAGTGAATTCTACCCAATATTATAAAATAACCCATGAGTCATACTGACACATAAAGGAAGAAGAAGGGAAAACCCTCCATAGCAGAAGAATTCAACTAGTAAGTAAAAGGAATGGCAGAGTTAGGTAATTCATGTTGCACATTCAAACAGGTGGGTGAAAGCTTGATGAGAAATAGAATACTTACTTTCAAAGTCTCATCTCAAATTATTAATTACAAAGGGGAGACAGTAACTTTATGATGGAGAAACCTGGCAAACACCATCTTTAGCACACAAAACAAATACGCTGCAGCTCTGGGGTATTTGTGAGGCTTAAGAAGTCTAGGCTTCCAGAAGTCACCACTGAAGCGGCCACGAGGGGTGACCTTTGTCCCTGTACATGCTGTGCTCAGCAACTTGCGCTCAGTGTCAAGCTGTACACTTGAGTGCAGATGAACTCAGGTCACGTACACATTGCTACACTGATTACTGACCAAGGAAGTACTTTCAACTCAATAATACCTGTTTCCTATGGATGGCCACTTGGCATACAGGTCAGACTTGGCTTTGAATTTCTGCCAAACTGTATGAGCTCAGGCAGGCTGCTTAACCTCTCTGAGCTTCAATCTTTCTTCTATATAATGGAGATGATAATGATAATACCTATTGAATGAATCAGCAATTCCATTCCTAATATTTTCTCAAGAGAAATGAAAACATAGGTCCACACACAGACTTGTATATGTATGTTTACAACTGCTTTTTTTTATGATAGCCCCAAACTGGAAACAACCCAAATATTCAAAGAAAGGAAAAAATCAGGGCTCACTTGAATGAATTTCAAAAGCATTATGCTAAGTTAAAGAAACTAGACAAAAGGCTACAGTGCATGGTTCCATTTATATGAAATTCTAGAAAAGGTAAAGCTATAGTGATCAGTGGTTGCCAGGGGCCAAAAGTGGAGACTTGTCTGCAGAAGGATAATAGGAATGTTCTATTTAATGTCATGAACATTGTGGTGAGGGGGTGGTGAAAAGCTTGTATACTTTGGTCAAAATTCATCCAATTTTAAAATTGGATGAATTTTGTTGTAAATTAAGCCTGATAAAACTGATTTTTAAATACCTACTTTACAATGTCACTATGAGGGTTAATGGAATGATACATCCGCAGCCCCGAGTTCAGTGCCTGAGTAGGACAGCAGGTCTAAAATAATAGCTGTTAACCAGTGTTCTTGCCTGGAGAATCCCAGGGACGGGGGAGCCTCGTGGGCTGCCGTCTATGGGGTCGCACAGAGTCGGACACGACTGAAGCGACTTAGCAGCAGCAGCAGCAACCACTCACACAGTCTTCGGCCGTGCAGGCCAATGCGTAGGCAAGAGGCTACCCGGGGAGCCACCCTCTCAAGACGTTTGCAACTGCACTGAGTAATAAGATGATTCGTGGTGGAGTAAGGAATTGGAAAGCGCAGGGAGGCAGAGTCTATAAGAGGGACTGCGGCGATCCGGAGCCCCACGCAGGACGGTGTCACCGCCCTCGGGGCAGCTCCTCGTGCCTGGGAAGTGGGCACGCGCTCTCACTGCGGCGCCACCCTGCCGTGCTCCAGCTCGGACTCAGGAAGTCCCCCCGAGGCGGTGAAAGTTCACGCCGCCCACGCCTTCGGCTGCCCCGCCCTGCACCCTGCCCTGGGCAGCCTCGTCCCAGGCCCCGCTAGGGCAGAGCCCCGCATCCACACCGGGCAACGCACGTTCACCCCGTCTGGAAGCCCCCAGGCCGAGGGGCAGGCCTTCTGCGCCCGCGCCCGGGCTGGCGGGGAGGGGCAGGGGACAGCCAGCTGCGCCAGAGACAGCCTCGCGGTCCCGGCGAGGGAGCGCGGGTGTTTATGTGTGTTGTGTCCTGTCGCTCGGCAACCGGGTCTGGGCGGCGGGCGGGCTGGGGGAGGGGTCTCCTCGCGGGAGTGGGTTGCGGTGACTCATTCCCGCGCTCCGTGGCCCCGGGGACGAGGTTACCAGGTACCCGCGCGCTCAGCCTGGGCGCAGCCGGCCGGGCTTCCGCTTGTGGAACCGGGCCTGGAGCCGCAGGAGGAGCACCAGCTACAGTCAGACCACTGCTGGGTTCCCGGGTTTGCCAGCTGTGTAGCCTTGGGCAAGTCCCTTAACCTCTCTGACCTCAGCCTCCTCGTCTTGACAGGAAGCCTATGAGATCACATTAAGAGTGACTCCTTACTGGGGGCTTACAACAGACTTTAAACATATTACCTCATTCACACTTATCTCCCTATTGAATTTGACAATGAGGAAATTGTAGTCCAGGGCAAAATAAACTAACTTTCCTAAAATCACCTACATTGGAGGTGGAAGAGACAGGATTCCAACTTGGTTCTCTGTGGTGCAACTCCCCGTCTTTTCATTGTGACATTCCACTTCAAGTGCCCCTCCCGGGGGTTCAGGGGCTGAGCTCCTGGGCTCAGCCTGCAGCAATTCTCTGGGGCGGTCCCACAGCTGGAGGGCTGGAGGATTCTCTGACATCAGGGCCAGGTCTGAGTCTTGCAAACGGTCCCTGCACTTGGCTGGGAGAGGCTGTGGCTGCCTTCAGGCCTCAGCCTGTCCCCTTTCACTGGAAACTCCAGTATCCCTTTTCTCTTCTTGCCTCACCTCCACAGGCTACGTTCCAAGTGCTGTATGATGTCAGATTTTGACCAGTCTCCTTACAGCTGCAGGAACCTCTTGAGTCAGCGTAAAGGATACACATCTGGCCGTGTCATTCTGTAACAGACCAGGGTTCTTGGCCTCCTGAGTCAATAGGAATTGATAAGAGGCCAGACAAGAAATTCAGGAAAGGGCCCTACTGCAGCAAGAGGGAGCAAGAACAAGTAATGGATTCCCTTGCTCTCTTGCAAGGGAACTGGTTCCTTATATGGGGTGAGGGTCGGCCCAGAGGGGTGGCTTATGTGGTTTGTCCACCCTCTTTGGTGGTGGTGAGTGCAGGGAACATGGGCTCTACTCCGCTTTTGCTCCAGAGCCGTGCTTTTGCTCCTAGCTCTTCAGAAGTGGCAGTTGGGGGTTTTGGTCTTTTTGTTTCTTGTTGTCCTTAATTTGTCCCAACTGCACATGTACACAGTTATTTTTAGTCCCTTACAGTTTCTTTGCATTTGGTTGCTCTAGGAGACATATGTCCAGATGGAAGCACTGCAGCAAAGAGTCCCAAGTCTGAGTCTGTCTCAGCAACCCTTCACGGAGCACCTCACTGGCCTCCTCGCCCATAGGCTGAAGCTGAAACTCCACTGTGTGGCAGGCAGTCAAGGCCTCCATGCCGGGGCCTCCGCATTGCCAACCCCTCATGGGTATTTTTATCTCCGTTCTCCAGACCCCAAATCCTCAGCCAGCCCTGCTCTCAGGCCTGCAGGCTCCCTGCTGAATGCCTCCTCCTCTCCCCCCACTCCCTCCACAGGCCTCCCGATGATGCTCTCCTGAGGCCCTTCCCCGGCTCACTACAACTCAAGGAGGCAGGGTTTAACCGCTCCATTTTACAAGGGAGGAAACTGAGGCTCAGAAAGTGACTTCAACAGTCATGCTCCCATCCTGCCAGGCTGACCGTCTCACTTCACCCTGTTCATCTCTGTCACTGCAAGGTCTTCTGTGGCTGCTTATACAGCTGCCCCCCAATGAGACTGAGAGCACCTCAAGGGGAAAGCACCTCACCCTCATCCTGCAGGCCTGCTTCTGCCTTGGACAAGCTGTATGTATTTGCTGAGTAAGCAGATGCATGGGTAGGTGAAGGACAAAATGTTTATTGGTAAAAACTGTATTTCTTTTGGGTTGCACTGAGTCTTCATTTGCTGCAGGCAGGCTTTCTCTAGTCGCAGTGAGCCAGGGCTGCTCTTGCCGTTGCGGTGCACAGGCTTCTTGCTGCGGTGGCTCCTCTTGTTGCACAGCGCCGACTCCAGGCTCACAGGCTCTAGTAGGTGCAGTTCGCGGGCTCTCGAGCACAGGTTCAGTAGTCGTGGCGCGCAGGCTTAGTTGCTCTGTGGCACGAGGAATCTTCCTGGACCAGGGGTCAAATCCATGTCCTCTGCACTGGCAGGTGGATTCGTAACCATTGGACTACCAAAGTCCCAAAACATTCATTTTAAAGAGCCGAAAGCCTCCAACATTAGGAATTTGAGACTATGGAATAAGGGCGGGAAATGTCTGGTTCATGACCCTTGGCCTAATTTCATCTAGCTCTGGACACTTTTGAAAAATCTAGTCTTATAATTCAGACCTATTTCTCTCCAATAGCTGTAAAAAAGCAGTTTTAAATGCCATAAGTAAATGTATCCTGAAAAGCCTCAGCAGTTTGGACACTCACTTCCCTTCTTAGGACCTCTGTTTCCCTCCATGCACAATAACAAGTTGGCCTACAGGGGTGTTTTTCAAACTGTAGGTCATGATCCATTCACTAGTATGCTGTAAAATCAAAGTAGTGGGAAATAACCTGCATTGGGTATAAAATGTCACACAAAACACGACTGTTATGTTGTGAAATTTTAAATTGAATGTGTGTCTTTATGGTAGGACATCTTGTAACGTATATTTTTAATTCTGGGTGACAAGCAGGAGAGTATGAAAGCCCCTCTCCTTTTGAGCCCCCCAAACTTCATTATTCATAACTGAAGTGGAGGTGGACCACCCACAAAACCTTTTTGTGGTGGGTGAACCCTGCTGTAACAATCCATCCACAATCCCTCCACTGTTTCCCAGTTTGAGAAAAGGAAACAATATAAACACTGTTAAAGAAAAAAAAAAATTTAGTAGATCTTTTCTGTACTGTTTTAAAAATAATAGATGATGCGGTTAAAAATTTTTTTACTTAGTACTGAGCCAAGGGAGAAAAGAAAAATCAGTCTCTCCCTTGCAACTCCAGGCCCCAGAGGCAAGCGCTGTGGGGAGCCCAGTGGCCTGAGGTGCACTGCTGCTCTGAATTTATCCTTTTACCAGCACAGAGGCCAGGTCCCCACAGGTGCTCCCAGCCAAGGACTGAGGGGCCGAGCCATCCTTCCTTGCTCTGACTCACTCTCCGTCCCACAGTCTCTGTCTCCCTGCCTCTCTCCTCAGCCCTGCACTTTGCCCCTCTCCTTCCCAAGCTGCCCCAATGCCAACCCAGTTCTGCATTTTCATTTAATCAAAGTGAATCTGACTCACGCCTAGATCTTACTTTCTAAATATTGTTCTCCAGTGAAACAAACTAGAGCTCCCAGAAAAAGGGTTGATCCCAAAGCTGGAACGGGGGAAGTACAAGATGAGCCTGGAACATCTTGTGTCAGACAATAAAGAAGCGCTTAAACGGCGATGGGGTACATCATAGACACAGGGACCAACTCGAAGAAGCTCCCAATAGCTGAATGTGGTACTATCTGAGCAAAAATAAAGGTGTGATAGTAATGGGTTATAATCCATAGATTATATAGTGGAAGTGAGAAACAGATTCAAGGGATTAGATCTGATAGACAGAGTGCCTGAAGAACTATGGACAGAGGTTCCTGACATTGTACAGGAGGCAGGGATCAAGACCACCCCCAAGAAAAAGAAATGCAAAAAGGCAAAATGGTTGTCTGAGGAGGCCTTACAAATAGCTGTGAAAAGAAGAGAAGCGAAAGGCAGAGGAGGAAAGGAAAGATATACCCATTTGAATGCAGAGTTCCAAAGAATAGCAAGGAGAGATAAGAGAGCCTTCCACAGTGATCTATGCAAAGAAATAGAGGAAAACAATAGAATGGGAAAGACTAGAGATCTCTTCAAGAAAATTAGAGATAAAGGGAACATTTCATGCAAAGATGGGCTCAATAAATGACAGAAATGGTAAGGACCTAACAGAAGCAGAAGATATTAAGAAGAGGTGGCAAGAATACACAGAAGAATTATACAAAAAAGATCCTCAAGACCCAGATAATCACAATGGTGTGATTACTCACTAGAGCCAGACATCCTGGAGTGCGGAGTCAAGTGGGCCATAGGAAGCATCACTATGAACAAAGCTAGTGGAGGTGATAGAATTCCAGCTGAGCTATTTCAAATCCTGAAAGATGATGCTGTGAAAGTGCTACATTCAATATGCCAGCAAATTTCAAAAACTCAGCAGTGGCCACAGGACTGGAAAAGGTCAGTTTACATTCCAATCCCAAAGAAAGGCAATGCCAAAGAATGCTCAAACTACTGCACAATTGCACTCATCTCACACCCCAGTAAAGTAATGCTCAAAAATTCTCCAAGCCAGGCTTCAGCAATAAATCCAGATGTTCAAGCTGGATTTAGAAAAGGCAGAGGAACCAGAGATCAAATTTCCAACATTCGCTGAATCATCAAAAAAGCAAGAGAGTTCCAAAAAAAGTCTATTTCTGCTTTATTGACTATGCCAAACACTTAGACTGTGTAGATCATAACAAACTGTGGAAAATTCTTAACGAGATGGGAATACCAGACCACCTAACCTGCCTCTTGAGAAACCTGTATGCAGGTCAGGAAGCAACAGTTAGAACTGGACATGGACAACAGACTGGTTCCAAATTGGGAAAGGAGTACATCAAAGCTGTATATTGTCACCCTGCTTATTTAACTTACATGCAGAGTACATCATGAGAAATGCTGGGCTTGGGGAAGCAGAAGCTGGAATCAAGATTGCTGGGAGAAATATCAATAACCTCAGATATGCAGATGACACCACCCTTATGGCAGAAAGTGAAGAAGAACTAAAGAGCTTCTTGATGAAAGTGAAAGAGGAGAGTGAAAAAGTTGGCTTAAAACTCAGCATTCAGAAAACTAAGATCATGGCATCTGGTCCCATCACTTCATGGCAAATAGATGGGGAGGCAATGGAAACAGTGACAGACTTTATTTTCTGGGGTTCCAAAATCACTGCAGATGGTGACTGCAGCCAAGAAATTAAAAGATGCTTGCTCCTTGGAAGAAACGCTATGACTAACCTAGACAGCATATTAATAAGCAGAGACATTACTTTGCTAACAAAAGTCCATCTAATCAAAGCTATGATTTTTCCAATAGTCATGTATGGATGTGAGAGTTGGACTATAAAGAAATCTGAAAATCCACGCATCTATGGACACCTTATCTTTGACAAAGGAGGCAAGAATATACAATGGAGAAAAGACAACCTCTTTAACAAGTGGTGCTGGGAAAACTGGACAGCCACTTGTAAAAGAATGAAACTAGAACACTTTCTAACACCATACACAAAGATAAACTCAAAATGGATCAAAGATCTAAGCATAAGACCAGAAACTATAAAACTCCTAGAGGATAACATAGGCAAAACACTCTCCGACATAAACCAAAGCGGGATACTCCATGACCCACCTCCCAGAATACTGGAAATAAAAACACGAATAAACAAATGGGACCTAATTAAAATTAAAAGCTTCTGCACAACAAAGGAAACTATAAGCAAGGTGAAAAGACAGCCTTCAGAATGGGAGAAAATAATAGCCAATGAAGCAATGGACAAACAATTAATCTCAAAAATATACAAGCAACTCCTGCAGCTCCATGCTAGAAAAATAAACAACCCAATCAAAAAGTGGGCCAAAGAACTTAACAGACATTTCTCCAAAGAAGACATAAAAATGGCTAACAAACACATGAAAAGATGTTCAACGTCACTCATTATCAGAGAAATGCAAATCAAAACCACAATGAGGTACCACTTTACACCAGTCAGAATGGCTGCCATCCAAAAGTCTACAAGCAATAAATGCTGGAGAGGATGTGGAGAAAAGGGAACCCTCTTACACTGTTGGTGGGAATGCAAACTAGTACAGCCACTATGAAGAACAGTGTGGAGATTCCTTAAAAAACTGCAAATAGACCTGCCATATGACCCAGCAATCCCACTGCTGGGCATACACACTGAGGAAACCAGAATTGAAAGAGCCACGTGTACCCCAATGTTCATCACTGCATTGTTTACAATAGCCAGGACATGGAAGCAACCTAGATGCCCACCAACTGACGA
Organism: Antilocapra americana; assembly: GCA_007570785.1. Classification (NCBI taxonomy): domain Eukaryota; kingdom Metazoa; phylum Chordata; class Mammalia; order Artiodactyla; family Antilocapridae; genus Antilocapra; species Antilocapra americana. The sequence continues at coordinate 4,583,112 of ML661353.1, read as the reverse complement.
ATGGATAAGAAAGCTGTGGTACATATACACAATGGAATATTACTCAGCATTAAAAAAAAATTCATTTGAATCAATTCTACTCAGATGGACCGAACTGGAGCCCATTATCCAGAGTGAAGTAAGCCAGAAGCAAAAACAACAATACAGTATATTAACACATATATATGGAATTTAGAAAGACAGTAACAAGAACCCAACATGCGAGACAGCAAAAGGAACGCAGATGTATAGAACAGACTCGTGGACTCTGTGGATGAGGGAAAGGGTGGGATGATATGGGAGAATGGCATTGAAACATGTTAATTATCATATGTCTAATCAATCGCCAGCCCAGGATTGATTCTCGGGGCTGGTGCATCGAGATTTCCCAGGGGGGAGGGAGGAGGGAGGGGGGAGGGAAGGGTTTCTGGAGGGGGAGCATATGTAAACCCATGGTGATATCGTGGCATTGTATGGCAAAAACAATAAAAGGGAGGAAAAAAAAGAAAGAAAAACACATGAAAAACAAACAAACAAAAAAAAGAAATCTGAGCACAGGAGAATAGATGCTTTTGAACTGTGGTGTTGGAGAAGACTCTTGAGAGTCTCTTGGACTGCAAGAAGATCCGACTAGTCAATTCTAAAGGAAATCAGTCCTGAATATTCATTAGAAGGACTGACGCTGAAGCTAAGCTCCAATACTTTGGCCACCTGTTTCAAAGAACTGACTCATTGGAAAAGACTCTGATGCTGGGAAAGATTGAAGGTGGGAGGAGAAGGGGACGACAGAGGATAAGTTGGTTGGATGGCATCACCTACTCAATGGACATGAGTTTGAGTAAACTCGAGGAGTTCGTGATGGACAGGGAGGCCTGGTATGCTGCAGTTCATGGGGTTGCCAAAAGTTGGACACGACTGGACTGAGTGACTGAACTGAACTGATAACTGATAGAATGAAATAAACACTCAAAAGTCCATACAAATATAGAAATAATGGAATACATAAATAAATGGGGGAAAGAGATAGCTCGTTTTTTTACAGCACTTCCAATGAACTAGTCTAGAAAGAATAATAGTAATATTTAGAAAAACCACCCTTTGGTAAAAACTATAGTAATAACTGTTGGTAAACTTAGAGGGGGAAAAGTAGCATGAGAAACAGGATATTTACATAGTCCTAAAGCTTCTCCCCACAGGATGTTTATTAATTACAAAGGAAAACAGTAACAGTGGAGAAATCTCAAGGAGACATTTAAGTGATCAAAGTTAAAGTTACCATGACCAGTACAGGCATACATGGGAGATATTTTGGGTTGGGTTTCAGACTGCTACAACAAAGCAAATACTGCAATAAAGCAAGTCACACTTTGTTTTCCCAGTGCCTATAAAAGTTATGTTTACACTATACCTTAGTCTATTAAGTTTACAATAGCACTTTGTCTAAAATAACAATGTTCATACCTTAACTTAAAGACAGCTTATTGTAAAGAGTGCTATCTTCTGAGCCTTCAGCTAGAGGTAGTAGGAACATGAAAGGCCACTGATCACAGACGACCATAACAAATAAAATAGGAAAAGGTTGAAATATTGTGAGAATTGCTAAATGTGACACGGAAACACAACATGAGCAAATGCTGTTGGAAAATGTCCCAACAGGTGTACCTGATGCGGGGTTGCCACAAAGCTTCAATTTGCTTTAAAAAAAATGCAACATAAGGAAAATACAATAAAAGCAAAGAGCAAAAATTAGACACAACACCTGGTCTCCTGAGACAGGCACAAGATCACTTCTGTCGTATTCTTGCCTAAAACGCATAACCTCAATCTAGTAACAAAAAGAAAAAAAAAAACCATCAGACACACCCAAAGTGAGGAATAGCTTACAAAATAACTGCCCCAAGAACAAGGACTGAGGAACTGTCCTAGACCGAGGAGACATGAAGAGCAAATGACACGTGGGATTTTCAAAATAAAAAGACCGGGTGCCAGCAGGCAGTGTTGGGAGGGGGCAGCCTACAAGAGAGCAAATAACTTTCAACTCAGGGCTGAATGCTATTTCTTTGGCGTCATCCACTCCCACTGGGCAGTACAGAGGCTAGCTGGAGTTGTCTGTGAGGAGGGGGACTGAAGGGAGAACGGGAGGGAGGCCGAGTATATGGACTTGGTGGTGGTGCTCCATTTGTTCCTGACACCTTTGTGTAGGTTTGAAATATTTTTAAATAAAAATTTTAAAGTAATACACATGCGACAAAATTGGAACACAACAGTGAAAAGTCTTCTTCCTATCCCCAGCTCCTTCCTCCCCCTACCTTCCTGCCCTCCTTCCCAGGTTGTTATTCAGTCACTCAGTCATGTCCAACTCTTTGTGACCCCATGGACTGCAGCACACCAGGCCTCCCTGTCCTTCACCAACTGCCGGAGCTTACTCAAACTCATGTCCATTGAGTCAGTGATGCCATCCGACCATCTCATCCTCTGTCTTCTCGCGCCTTTAATCTTTCCCAGCATCAGGGTCGTTTCTAAGGAGTCAGCTCTTTGCATCAATCAGGTGGCCAAAGTATTGGAGTTTCAGCTTCAGTATCAGTCCTTCCAATGAATATTCCTTTAGGGATGCCTTAGAAAGCATCACTAAGAACAAAGCTAGTGGAGGTGATGGAACTCCAGTTGAGCTATTTCAAATCTTGAAAGATGATGCTGTGAAAGTGCTGCACTCAATATGCCAGCAAATTTGGAAAACTCAGCAGTGGCCACAGGACTGGAAAAGGTCAGTTTACATTCCTATCCAAAAGAAAGGCAATGCCAAAGAATGCTCAAACTACCGCACAATTGCACTCATCTCACACGCTAGTAAAGTAATGCTCAAAATTCTCCAACATTCTCCAGGCTTCAGCAATATATGAACCGTGAAATTCCAGATGTTCAAGATGGTTTTAGAAAAGGCAGAGGAACCAGAGAATAAATTGCCAACATCTGCTGGATCATCGAAAAAGCAAGAGAGTTCCAGGAAAACATCTATATCTGCTTTATTGACTATGGCAAAGCCTTTGACTGTGTGGATCACAATAAACTGGAAAATTCTTAATGAGATGGGAATACCAGACCACCTGACCTCCCTCTTGAGAAACTTGTATGCAGGTCAGGAAGCAACAGTTAGAACTGGACATGGAACAACAGACTGATTCCAAATAGGAAAAGGAGGATGTCAAGGCTGTATATTGTCACCATGCTTATTTAACTTATAAGCAGAATACATCATGAGAAATGCTGGGCTGGAGGAAGCACAAGCTGGAATCAAGATTGCCGGGAGAAATATC
>ML661353.1:4296353-4579719 GCA_007570785.1 Antilocapra americana | reverse complement strand
ATGTATGCAGGTCAGGAAGCAACAGTTAGAACTGGACATGGAACAACAGACTGATTCCAAATAGGAAAAGGAGGATGTCAAGGCTGTATATTGTCACCATGCTTATTTAACTTATAAGCAGAATACATCATGAGAAATGCTGGGCTGGAGGAAGCACAAGCTGGAATCAAGATTGCCGGGAGAAATATCAATAACCTCAGATATGCAGATGACACCACCCTTATGGCAGAAAGTGAAGGGGAACTAAAAAGCCTCTTGATGAAATTGAAAGAGGAGAGTGAAAAAGTTGGCTTAAAGCTCAACATTCAGAAAACTAAGATCATGGCATCTGGTCCCATCACTTCATGGAAAATAGATGGGGAAACAGTGGAAACAGTGGCTGACTTTATTTTTTGGGGCTCCAGAATCACTGCAGATGGTGACTGCAGCCATGAAATTAAAAGACGGTTACTCCTTGGAAGGAAAGTTATGACCAACCTAGATAGTATATTAAAAAGCAGAGACATTATTTTGGCAACAAATGTCCGTCTAGTCAAGGCTATGGTTTTTCCAGTGGTCATGTATGGATGTGAGAGTTGGACAGTGAAGAAAGCTGAGTGCTAAAGAACTGATGCTTTTGAACTGTGGTGTTGGAGAAGACTCTTGAGAGTCCCTTGGACTGCAAGGAGATCCAACCAGTCCATCCTAAAGGAAATCAGTCCTGAATATTCATTGGAAGGACTGATGTTGAAGCAGAAACTCCAATACGTTGACCACCTGATACAAAGAACTGACTCACTGGAAAAGACCCTGATGCTGGGAAAGAGTGAAGGTGGGAAGAGAAGGAGATAACAGAAGTTGAGATGGTTGCATGGCATCACCGACTTGATGGACGTGAGTTTGAGTAAGCTCCAGGAATGGATGATGGAGCGGGAGGGAGGCATGCTGCAGTCTATAGGGTCACAAAAAGTTGGACAGGACTGAGTGACTGAACTGAACTCAACCTATCACTTTGTCTCTCACTGAATTCTTTCTGCAATGAGACATCAAGAGTCTGAGCTTCATTAAGTCCTGAAACCAGGTGCTGTGGGTTTTGGCTGGGTTCGAGTGCTAATCTGAGGTAAATGGTTTCAGTTTGATCTGCTTGCAGTCCAAGAGACTCTCAAGAGTCTTCTCCAACACCACAGTTCAAAAGCATCAATTCTTCAGCACTCAGCTTTCTTTATGGTCCAACTCTCACATCCATTCATGACTACTGGAAAAACTGTAGCTTTGACTAGATGGACCTTTGTCGGCAAAGTAATGTCTCTGCTTTTTAATACGCTTTCTGGGTTGGTCATAGCTTTTCTTCCAAGGAGCAAATGTCTTTAAATTTCATGGCTGCAGTGACCATCTGCAGTGACTTCAAAGCCCAAGACTATAAAGTCTGTCACCGTTTCCATTGCTTCCCCATTTATTTGCCATGAAGTTATGGAACCGGATGCCATGATCTTCATTTTTTGAATGTTGAGTTTTAAGCCAGCTTTTTCACTCTCCTGTTTCACCTTCATCAAAAGGTTCTTTAGTTCCTCTTTGCTTTCTGCCATAAGGATGGTGTCATCTGTGTATTGAGGTTATTGATATTTCTCCCAGCGATCCTGAATCTGGCTTGTGCTTCATCCAGCCTGGCATTTTGCATGATGTACTCTACATACCAGTTAAATAAGCAGAATGACAATATACAGCCTTGATCTTGACGTACTCCTTTTCGATTTGGAACCAGTCCGGTTCTAACTGTTGCTTCTTGACCTGCATATAGGTTTCTCAGGAGGCAGGTAAGGTGGTCTGGTATTCTCATCTCTTTAAGAATTTTCCACATTTTGTTGTGATCCACACAGTCAAAGGCTTTAGCATAGTCAATTAAGCAAATGTATTTCTGGAATCCTTGCCCTCCCAGGTTACCACAGTTAATTACCAAGAATTTAATGCACATCAGATAATAACAAACAGGTACCTGTATTTATTGCCCACAGAGGCTGGGGGCTCTGACTTCGGTCAAAGGAAGTCAAGGAGGGTCATGGTGACTGAGAGCCAGAAGCCCCCTCCAGTAGGTGAAGGAGAACCTTTCCTGCTGCTGTGCTTTGAACTGAAAAGAGAAAAGACAGATATGTGGATGCCATCAAACACATTTATATTGCACTAATAGGTTGCAGGTCTTCCCCTGCGACTCAGCAGTAAAGAATCTACCTGCAATGCAGGAGATCTAAGAGATGCAGGTCAAACCCTGGTTTGGGAAGATCCCCTGGAGGGGCGCATGGCAACACACTCCAGTATTCTTGCCTGGAGAATTCCATGGATAGAAGAGCTTGGTGGCCTGTAGTCCATAGGGTCACAAACAGTTGGACCCCACTGAAGGGACTTGCACGCACATGCAACAGGCTGCAACCTATTAGGTCAAAAAGTCAATTTAGTGTTTCATGATCATATTTTTTGAAAAATAGGAAAGGTATTCTGGGAAAAAAAGGAGAAGAGAGGAAACAAGTTGGACAAAACGTTTACTCTTGAAGCACAAGGACTGGTTCATGAAAGCTGATTATATTCTACTTTGCTGTGTTTGAGACTTTCTACAATAGTCTATGTAAAAATATATCTCCTAGGAAGCTTTTCTTTCAAGAGAGATAGAGGAAGAGAGAAAGGAATTGACAATGGCAAGAAGGCATTACTGTATTAAGGGTAGTTTTGTGAAACTTGTTACCATGTAGAATATGTTTCTTACTGAGAGTTGAGTTTGTTCGTTTTTCAAGTTTGAGAAACACTGCCTTGAGCCACAACTGCCATAAAGGTTCACCAAGACACTGCAAGTGATAGGGTAGGGACCTGGCAATAAACATGCGGGTGTGACTTCCCTGAAGTCAGTTAATGGGTAACCAGGAGCAAAAGCCACTCAGTGGGGAGTCTGTGGCCCCACGGGGGGCCCTGCTACAGCGCAGTTAGGGCTCCCAGGGGTGGTGTGGGACAAACCTGGTTTCCAGGGTCGCAGCTTGGAGCCCTCTGGCCCAGAGCCTAGCAAGTTCAACCACAGAGGGCTGGGGGCTCTCCCGCCTGCTGACGAACCCTGAGGCAGCTCAGCTGGGCTGGAAAGCTTCCCAGGGTGGTAATCCCCCCCAACCCCCCCGCCCCGGGCCTGAGCTTCCCCTTCCCACCCCCACCCCAGGACTTGCTCTCTGCAAACCAAGTGACCTACTTAGCAGCCAGGGCTGAGCGCGCCTCCTGTGAAGGTGCGGAGAGTGGGGCGCCTAGGCTCTGGGGGCCACACAGCCCCTCATCAGTGCTCAGCCCGCAGCTGTCATGCAGAGCAGCCACGGACAACACATAAACCAATGAGCACTGCCGTTCCAGTAAGCCTTTTCATGGACGCCGAGGTGTGAATTTTATGCAGTTTTGTTTGTCACAAAATAAATCCTTTTTTTGGTACTTCAAAACCATTAAAAATGTAAAAGTCATTTTTAATTTCTGGGTTGAGCAGAAACACGAGCCAGCCGGACCTGGCCGGCAGGCCGCGGGCTGCAGACCCCTGCTCGGGGAGCGGCTCCCCGGCCCGCTCGCCCCCGCCCCCGCGCCGTCCCCCGCCGCAGCCCCGACGCGGCGGCCCGCGGTCAGGGGGCGCTGACTCACGGGCTGACTCAGCCGCGGGCGCGCACCCAGCACACGCCTCGGCCGGGCCGCGGGGCGCCGGGCGGGCGGCGCGGCCGGCCGAGGTAGGGGCGGGGCGGCGGCCGCGCCGGAGTCCGAGCGGCGCGGGCCCGGGCGCAGGTCCAGCCGCCGAGCGGCTCCGCAGGACCCCGACCTCTGCGGCGCCGGGCAGCCCGCGTTGCGGGGCGCAGGGGCACGCCAGAGGCTGGGCCCGCAAGGACCACGACCGCCCCTGGCGCAACTCCGCCGCCTAACACCCGGGGCGCACAGAGGCGGGCGCCCGGCGGGAGACCCGCGCTGCGCAGGCCCGCCGGGGCCCGGCCTGGGCGGGGAGAGGCCCGGGCGGGGCTCCGCCCGCGGATCGCACCCCGCGCGCCGGGCTTCTCCCCCGCGGCCCGGCCCGGCGGGTCTCCTCCAGGCCGCCGCCCCGCCCGGCCTGCTCGGAGCTAGACGGGCCCCGCCCCACGGCGGCCAGGGCATCCTTCCTCCTGGCACCTTCGACCTCGCTCTCCGCCTGCCTGTTTTGTGTCTGCTTCGTCAGCAGGCCGGAGCCCCTGGGGTCAGAAGGCTCTGAATCCCTGGGGTTTCAGCAGCGCCCGGGGACAGGAGGAGACAGACTTGTAGTGCAGCGACCAACCTTAGTGATCCCACCTGAGACACAGGCGTACCAGCTCGCCAAACCCCGGACAGTGTAATAGGTGAAAACTGCAGTTCTCATACCCATAGTCAACCCACTCCAGTGCTGTTGCCTGGAGAATCCCATGGACAGAGGAGCCTAGTGGGCTACAGTCCATGGGGTTGCAAAGAGGCAGACACGACTGAGCGGCTTCACTTTCACTTTAGTAATATGTAAAAATATTCTACGCTTTGTGTATTAATATAGAAAATGACCAAATCATTTATTTGAAATGACACGTATTAGAATTACACATTATTAAATATGAAAAATAGGTGCTTATTTGAAATTATATATTCTGTATTTACTTTTCTGTTACATAAGCGCTATTGTTTAAACAATAGGATAATAATTCATACTAGGAAGAATTAAACAAAGAATATGCATGAGAAAGAAATATGCAAATAGTTTTAGAATGTTTCTGTCCTCTGATAGGGCAATTTATTTTCATCCATTATGGGATATTTAAATTTTGTATTAAAATACATATGTATGAAAAGTTCTGTACTGTATGATTGCAACTGTGTGGCATTCTGGAAAAAAGCAGAACTATGAGAAGAATGAAAAGATCAGTAGCTTCTGGGGGTTGCGGGTAGGGCACAACATCAACAGTGAATTTAATGTAAACTCTGGGCTTTAGCTGATGAGGTTGTGTCAATGCAGGTTCATAGTAGCAAGTGCACTGTTATGACCCATATGTAGGTGTTTGGGGGAGGCTATGCATGTGTGGGGGTGGAGGGCAGATGGGAAGTGCCTGTACTTTCCCCTGGATTTTGCTGTGAACCTAAAACTGCTGTACAAAAATAAATTTAAAAGATACATATAAGACTTTTAAAAAGGAGAAAGCAAATATAATAGGATTAATTACCAATGTTTAATTTAAAAAAGAACAGTGACATTTCTGTCCTGTGATACAAAGGCTTTTTTAACCTCTGTTTTCTTGCCTGCAGCCTTTAGGGAACACTTCCTTTATGTGGTGATCAAACTGAATGTGGTTAAACATAAAATTCTTTGACTTGCAACTCTGCTGTTATTAAGCCAACTTTATACTGATTCCGGTTGTCAGTCCAATGTAATGGCATCAAGCTAACAAGCCTCTCAACCAAATCATTTGAGCATGGAATACTTAGGGTCTTACTAACAACAGCAGGTTTTTAGACTGTAGGGATTAGTTTCCAGCTCTCCAAAAATGTGCATCCACTTTGTACCTACAGGCTGGTTTTGGTAGACCAGCTGTTTGTGAGCTCCTTTACATCTATAAATTCAGTGTGTGGGATATCCATGCCTAAAATAGCCTTCTTTTTAAACATTTTGAAGCACTCTGGATGTCATAAGCTAAACCTCTGTTTGTTAGGAAAAATGGTTTTAAAGCACAATGATATCTGAACTTGGGAAATTAAAGTTGAATGACAAATAATTTCCAATTTTAGTAAAGAAATGATCAAGTCCTGCTTAAACTGGCTGTCCTTTTCTGGTGGTGTTTGTTTTATTTCCCCCAAACGGAGTCATTTTTCATTATATGAGTTTTTGTTACTACCTACATATCACATTGAACAAATCAGGTGTAGTCAGCTCACCCATTTTTAGTGTCTGCATGGCCTCTTCAAAGATCAAACGTCTTAGAGGAACAGTTTAGAAATTTCTGCTTGCAACCCTCTTCTCCATTCTCATTCTCAGTCTATCCCCATGCTAGAGAGTCATTATTCTTGTCCCACACTTTGAAAATATGGTTTTGTAGAAGGCTAAGTTTTTTTTTTTAATTGAAGTATAGTTGATTTACAATGTTGCATTAATTACTTCTCTACAGCAAAGTGACTGAGTTTTACACATATATTCATTTTCATATTCTTTTCCATTATGGTTTATCACAGGATATTGAATATAGTTCCTTATGGTATGCAGTAGGACTTTGTTGTTTATCCATTCTATATAAACCTGGTCACATCTGTGGCAGGTGAACTGTGGTCTATGACTGAGCACAGTGAGAGCTGTCTTGTAGGCACATGTCTGCAGGAGATCATCTTCTTCTATTTCTAGAAACTCAAGTGGCTTATTAAATGCTTTTGCATGTTTTGAGGAAACAGAAGTCACCACACCTTTTATCATGAAAGCCTCAGTATCCTAGGAAACAACCCACACTCCAATAGTTGTGCTGTGGACAGTTTTGCAAGACACTCAGCAGGTAAGAACTTAATTGACCATAAGTGAATGGGTTTATTTCTGAGCTCTCTATACTGTTTCACTGACTTATGTCTGTATTTGTGCCAGGGCCATACTGTTTTAATTACTGTAGGTTTGTAGTATAGTCTGAAGTTCTCATGTTTCCTCCAGTGGCTGCTATATTCAACTATGAGTTGGTTGGGGGACACCAAAAAAACGATTTTGATTAATTTAGAAGCCCTTGGCTGTCTCACTGAAGAGTTGTGAATATCAGTTTCTACTTTTACATTCCTTTCTCAACCATGTGCTTGCATTCATGCTTAGTTGCTTCAGTTGTGTCCAACTCTTTGCGACCCTATGGACTGTATCCCACCAGGCTTCTCTATCCATGGGATTCTCCAGGCAAGAATACTGGAGTGGGTTGCCTTGAGCCACCTGGGAAGCCCTTCTCAACCTTGCTCAACCTCAGATGATTTTCTGCATATTGTGAAGCATGCCTTTTTTGATTTACCTCCCTAAACCAGTTGCATATGTTATGCCAGTTGTCAGTAAAGTAACACAGTTATGGGACTTTCCTGGTGGTCCACCTTCCAATGCAAGGGACAAGAGTTCAACCCCCAATTGGGAAACTAATATTCCATACGCCATGGGGCAACCAAGTCTGCACACTGCAACTAGAGAACCCATGTAGCACAACTGGTACCCAATGCAGCCAAATAAATAAATAAATGTAATTTTTCAACATTACAGTTGTTTAGACTTCTAAATGATCATCATGTCTGATTCCTGCTGGCATTGATTGGTATTGTCATTATTCTCATTTTCATTAACTGAACTATTACAAAACATGGCCGCAATATTCACCATGTTCAAACTGAACTAGCGCTGTCTCAACACAAATCACAACAGTCAGTTCACAGGCAAAGTGGATGTTCATGCTTTAGATTACAGTGCATTTGAGTTGAATCCCTGGGTTGGGAAGGGTGGTTATAATGAATGAACTGCAAACTGTGGTTATCAGGAACTGCAAACTGTGGTCGCCATCAGCAGCAGTCAAAACCAGGGAAAGTGCCATGTCCATTTGGTACTAAAACCAGTATGACTTTCAGCCTCTCCTTTGGGGTCACCTTTGGGGTTTGTACCTTTCCCCCAACCTTCTGTGCCCATTACTGAAAATTGGGAATTTTCTCATTCCAGGGAAGAGTTTACCTGATATTGGACTTTCACTGCTAAAATAAGGAGAATCCCAGACAAACTGGGTTGGTTGTTCACGACAGCAAATGCTTGCAGGATCAAGAACTCAGCTTCAAGGTAAATACTGTATAATGTGTGAAATTAAAAAAGAACAACTCATAGATTAAGGAAACAGGTTGATCAGAAGCGAGGGGGCTGGAAATGGGTGAAGGAGGTCAGTTATAAGATAAATAAGTTCTGAGGATGTAATGTAGAGCGTGGTAACTACAGTTAACAATGCAGTATTGCATGTATGAAAGTTTCAATGAGATTAGATCTTAAAAGTTCTCATCACAAGAAAAAATTATAACTAGATGAGGTGATAAATGGTTACTAAACTTATTGTGGTCATCATTTTTTAATGTATACGTATGTCAGATCATGTTGTATACCTTAAACTAATATAATGTTATATGTTAGCTGTATCTCAATAAAACTGAAAAAAGTCTCCATATTAAAAAATCAGTTGTCTTTCTACATACTAGCAACCAACAATTGCAAATTGTGATCTTTAGAATTCCATTTATAATAGCATTTTTAAAACATAAGTGCTTCCCTGGTGGTCCAGTGGTTAAGAACCCACCTGCCAATGCAGGAGACAGGGGTTTGATTCCTGGTCCAAGTATATCGCACGTGCTGCAGAGCAACCAAGCCCGTGTGTCACAGCTACTGAGCACATGTGCTTTGTGTGTGCTTAGTCGCTCAGGCCTGTCCGACTCTTTCCGACCCCTTGGACTGTCGCCTGCCAGGCTCCTCTGTCCACAGGGATTCTCCAGGCAAGAATACTAGAGTGGGTTGTCTTGCCCTCCTCCGGGGGATCTTCCCAACCCAGGGATCAAACCTAGGTCTCTTGCATTGCAGGCGGATTTGTTACTGTCTGAGCCACCTGGGAAGCCCATGAGCCACAACTTTTGAAACTGGGTGCCCTAGAACCCACACTCCACAACAAGAGACGCCACCACAATGAGAAGCCCACACACCGCAATCAGAGAAAGCCCATGCCTAGTAACAAAGACCCCATATGGCCAAAAATAAATAAATCTTAAAAGAAACATGAATTAAGTAGGGATAAATTTATCAGAATATATTTAAAACCTGCACACTGAAAACTATGACACTTTCGTGAGAAATTAACAATGACCTTTAAAAAAAAATAGAGAGAAATACCATGATAATAGATCAGAAGACTCAGTGTTGAGATGTCTCTTCTGACCATAGTGTTCTATAGAGTCAACTCAACCCCAGTCAAAATTGCAGCAAGCCTTCTTTAGGCAGAAATGGACAAGCTGATTCTAAAATGTGTGTAGAAACACAAAGGACCTAGAATAGCCAAAATAATTTGGAAAAAGAACAAAGCTGGGGGATTTACGCTACCTGATTTCATAATTCAGTAAAGTAACAGTGACCAAGAAATTAAGACAATATAATGCAGGCATAAAGAGGAACAGATAGATCAATAGAATAAAATATAGACTTCCCTGGCGGCATAGTGGATAAGAATCCGCCTGCCAATGCAAGGGACATGGGTCTGATCCCTGGTGTGAAAGGGTTCCACGTGCTGCAGGGCAGCTATGCCCACGTCCTGCAACAAAGTGAAGTCGGCGCCCTGCGACAAGAGAAGCCACCACTTGCCACAGCAAAGACCTAGCATAGACAAAAATAAGTAAAGTCTTCAAAAAAAAATAGAATATACTGCAGATATAGACACATGTATACATGGTTAGTTGATTTTTAACAAAACATCAAGTGATGACACCGATGGGAAAGGGATAGAGTTTGTCACAAATGTTGCTGGAACAACTCAATATCCATACAGAGAAAAAAATTAAAGCACTAATCCATGCCTCACACTATAGCTAAAAATTAATAAATTCCAGATGGGTTGGAGATCCAAATGCAAAAGCTAAAACCATAAAGCTTCTAGAAGAAAACATAAGAGAAAGCCTTGGTGAGCTACATGATCCAAGGCAAAGATTTCTTAGGTAGGATACAAAAAGCAAAAACCACAAAAAATATTGATAACTGGACTTCATCAAAATTAAAAATATTTGCTTATGAAAAGACACTGTTAATAAAAGACAAACCATTGACTGAAAGAAAATTTTATTTATGTGACAGAAGGCTTAATGCCAGAATATATAAAAATTCTCAGAAGTCAATATAAAAAATAGGTCAAAGATTTAAACCATCACATAACCAAAAGAAGATATATAAATGTTAGGTAAGCACATGAAAAAGATGCTTACCATCATTAGTAATTAGGGAAGTAAAAATTCAAGCTACAATGTTATACTACAACACCTACCAGAATAGCTAAAAGTTAAAAAACAAAATCCAAAGCACTGACCACACCAAATGCTGGGGAGGATGCAGACCAGTTAGAATGTGTGTATGTTGTGAGCTTTCCAAATTTGCTGACATACTGAGTGCAGCACTTTCACAGCATCATCTCTTAGGATTTTAAATAGCTCAGCTGGAATTCCATCACCTCCACTAGCTTTGTTCCTAGTAATGCCTCCTAAGGCCCCCTTGACTTCACACTCCAGGATGTCCGGCTCTAGGTGAGTGACCACACCATCATGGTTGCCCAGATCGTTGAGAACTTTTCTGTATGGTTCTTCTGTGTATTCTTGCCACCTCTTCTTAAGCTCTTCTGCTTCTGTTAGGATGAGATGGTTGGATAGCATCACCAATTCAACGGACATGAATTTGAGCAAACTCCAGAGATAGTGGAGGAGCTTGGTGTGCTATGGTCCACGGGGTTGCAGAGTTGGACACAACTTAGCAACTGAACAATAACCACAAAATGTTGCTGGTGGGAATGCAAAATGGTATAAGCCACTTTTGATAACAGTTTTGCTTTCACTCTTTTTTTTTTTTAAAGTAAACATGTACTTACCATATGACTCAGCAATCCCATTCCTAGATATTTGCCTATAAGGAAAGGAAATATATACCCACACAAAAACCTGTGTGTGAGTGTGCTAGCAGTTTTATTTAATAATAGCCCATAACAGGCAAACAGATAACAATATGTGGTACTTCTGAATAATGGAAACTACTAAGCAACAGAAAGAAACGACTGATATACACATCAACACGGGTAAACCTGAAAAGCTTCATGTTGAATGAAAAAGCCAGTTTTAAAAGGCCACCTACTGTAAGGATTCCATGTTTACATCATTCTATAGAAAATAACTACAGAAATCAGGATCTATATATTCTATATGTAGAATATATATAGAATCTATCTACCTACCTATATATCGATATTCTATGGAAATCAGGATCAGTGACTGCTAGGGGCTGGGGATGAGACACAGGGTAACTTTGTGAGGGTGTTAAAAATGACCCATTTAATGTTTGTGCTGGTGGTTACACTATTACATACATTTGTCAAAACAGAACCGTTCATTCAAGAAGAGTGAATTTTACTGCTTGTAAATTATACTGCACACCTATTTTTTTTAAAAAAAAAAAGAATGAAATAATGCCATTTGCAGCAATATTGATGGACCTAGAGATTACCATACTAGGTGAAGTAAGACAGAGAAAGACAAATATCAAAAGATGTCACTTATATGTGGAATCTAAAAAAAATGGTGCAGATGAGCTTGTTTATAGAACAGAAACAGACTCCCAGACTTAGAGGGCAGGCTTATGGTTGCCTAGGGAGAAAGGTGGGGAGAGGGATGAATTGGGAGGATGGGATTGGCATATGCACACTGCTAAAAGGAAAACAGATCGACAAGGACCTACTGTAGAGCACAAGGAGTTATACTCAATACTCTGTAATAACCTGTATGGGAAAAGAATCTGAAATAGAATAGATATATGAATGTGTGAAAGATGCTCAGTCGTGTCCAACGGTTTGAGACCCTATGGACTATGCAGTCCTTGGAATTCTCCAGGCCAGAATACTGGAGTGGGTAGCCGTTCCCTTCTCCAGTGGATCTTCCCAAACCCAGGGATTGAACCCAGGTCTCCTGCATGCAGGCAGATTCTTTACCAGCTTAGCCACCAGGGAAGCCCAGATAAATGACTATGTAATAACTAAATCACTTTGCTGTACATCTAAAATTAACACAGCATTGTGAATTAACTATATTCCGATATAAAATTAAAAAGAATCAACGTGCCACTGTGCTGTTGATATTGGACTGTATCTATTCATCTCCATTTCTTAACGGGGAACCCACCCACCCAGGACTGCCTCCTCTCCTCACCCTTCCCAGGGTGAGCCCTGAGTAGCCTGGCTTCTACACCAGAAGACACGAATGGACACCAGGCGAGGGGAGTGGCAGGGGGTGAGGACCGAGGCTCCCCGTAAGCCTTCCCACCTCTAATCACTCTGGCCAGTAAATGAGCTCCCGTCGGGTTCCGACACCTGTTACCAGAGTCCGGCCCAATACTAGGTAGGCATGCCCTCCGGACCCGAGGGAGCTGGGGTGGCTCAGCATTCAGAGCTGATGGCTGGTAACCTGCAACACGGGTGGCAGCTACCCTCCCCTCTCTTGCTGACCACCCCCTCGAGACCCCCTCCCGCCTCCACAGGCAGCTGTGAAAGCGGACACCCATTCCCGCTGGGCTTCGATCCTCACCTTCTCTCTGAGAAATGTGGGGAGCAGGGAAGAGAAAACTGTCAGTTAATCAGCCACCTGGGCTCCCCTGGGGCTCAGGTGGTAAAGAATCTGCCTGCAATGCAGGGGACCCAGGTTCGATCCCTGGGTTGGGAAGATCCCCTGGAGAAGGAAATGGCCACCCACTCCAGTATTTTTTTTTTTTTCCACTCCAGTTTTCTGGCCTGGAGAATTCCATGGACAGAGGAGCCTGGCGGGCTGCAGTCCATGGGGTCACAAAGAGTCAGACACAACTGAGCGACTAACACTTTGACTTTTCAGTCAATCTCGTGTTAAGTCCCAGGCCCTGTCCACCTTGCAGAAACTCTCTGAAAGCCCACGCACCCTAGAGCCCAAGTATTCCACAACAAGTAAAGTCACCACAATGGGAAGCTCGTGTACCACACTGAAGAGTAGCCCCCACTGGCTGCAACTGGAGAAAGCCCGTGCAAAGCAGCCAAGACCCAGTGCAGCCAGAAATAAATTATAGACACACACATATAATATACATGCCTACATTATATACATATGTATCATATATCTATACACACACACACTATTTGATCCCCATAACAACCACCTGGGTGGATGCTATTCTTGGCCTCATTTCCAGAGTAGAAATTGAGGCCCAGGGAAGTTAAACAGCCCAGCCAGCAAGGAATCAAGATGAGACTTAAACCCGTGTGAGCCTGATCCCAAAGATGAGGTTTTTGAACGACCCACTGCTGGATGCCACCTGATAATTCTGGCTTTTGTGTTTCACCTCACACCTTTGCTTCCAGTATAAATTCGGGGAATTCCTTGCCCACAGACTCCTTCCTGTCTCTCAACCATCTCTAGCTGGAACGCCTGAGTTCTGCTCTAGCATCTGAGTCAACTTAACTGAATCGGACCACCGTGGGGTGACTCACACCTAGGAAGAGCAACCCCAGAGACAGACAAGGTCAGTCGGCTCCATCCACCAAGCCGGGGGAAGCTGCGCCTTGTAGCCCCGGCCGGGACCCTTCCGCGGGACCGGAGCAGCGCCCCCTGCTGGAAGGCGGACGCAAATGAGCAGAGATGCCGCATGCCTGGACTCACGCGGACAGACACTCCAGGGGATGCCTGCCTTCCAGAGTCAGCACAGCTTGGCAAGAGCTGGTGGCACTGACCTTCTCTGCTTTAGGGACGTGGGTCTCGGGCGCTGGCAGCCAGTGTGGAGGCCGTGATCCAGGCACCCCCACTGCAGCATCCCAGCAGGCCCACAGGCATGAAGGGCAAGAGGAACCCTCCTGACCTCTGGTCCACCTTAGTGGGCCCCAGCACTAGTCATTTCTCCCACTGCAGATGCCCCTGGCTCTTCTAGGTGCTGATGCTTTGGCATCTCGGCTGGTTTGGAGATGGGCGCCTCCGGCAGAGTTCCTTATTCTTGGTTAGGGTTTGTGGTGGACCCTAAGTAAACTTCACACGGAGCTGATCTCCTGGGCTAGGCTGGGGAGCAGGTGGGAGGCAAGGAGATGGCAGGGAAGAGAAGACGGGCAGGAGTCCCTGTGAACAAGCACAGTGCCTTGCACTTGGAAGGTGAAGTGAGGGATAGCAGGCTGTGGAGTAGAAGTGATGCTGCAGACTCGTGGGGGAGGACCCTGGAGCTAGCATGGGGGTGCAGGAGGCTGTGAAAGCCACCCTTCTTGTGTGGTTGGGCACATGGTCTTCATGCTTCCTGCCCAAGTCATCAAGACCATGACTTCCTTTCTCCAAGCAGTAGTCCCAGACCTTAAAAACAGCCACTGACTCCCCACTTGCCAGAAGCTCCATCCCAAACTATCTGCTCCTCCTCCCCACCTCCCTTACCTGGGTGCTGCCTGCCTTCTGATGTCCAGCTGAAGCCCTGCCTCCTTCAGGTAGCCTTCCCCGATCACCCTACTTGCAGTGATTTCCCTCTCCTTGGAATTTCATAAGCATCACCATCTGTACCTGCCACTTGACCTCTGCACAGTGCGTCTACCTTGTTAGATGTTCACCCTGTTCCTCTGGTTTTCTCCAGTGGGCCGTGTGGGCAGCATAAGGGTCTTGTACTCCACAGCCAGGAACAGTGCTGTACCCCAGGAGGAGGTGTCTGGTTGCAAGGAGACTTAAGAGGGGATTTCCCACGAGGGCAAGGAGACCCCCATGAAGCCAAACACAGGGTGTGCCCCAGTCATGATGAAGTAGGCTGCTACTGCTCCCCTCGGCCAGACTCTCCAGGTCTTTGTGGGCTCAGCCTCTCTCTGAACATCTACATCTTTCTCATCAGCCTCCTCTGCTTTAGGCTCTGGCTTCAAACCCTGTGAGTCCTGTGCTCAGTGGAGTAAGACTGATGCCCCACTCCTGCGGGCTGGGGGAGAGAATCTGTTTGACTCTTGGGTCAGAGGGCGTCCTGGTGCTGTCACCAGAGGTCAGCAGGGCAGAGTCACATGAGCTGTTCAAGGGCTGGGACTCTGAGGAGTGTGGTCAAGTCCTCCAGGGAGGGAGTGGGGTTTGGAAGAAGTGGGTGCATTTCTAGTACAGGAAGGAAGATGCATGATAAGCGCTGATGGATCGCAGCGCCAGGGCCGAGGTTCCAGGTCAAACCTTTTATTTCTGCTCCTGCCCTTTCTGACACACTGGTCACAAACTGACTGCAGACTTTCCAAAATTCTGTTGACTTTTCTCACTTGCTCACAAAAGTACGTGAGAGGTGCCAGAAGTGCTCAGGAAACCTGCCCTTTACTGGCTCCCTGAATTTGGTCCAATGACAAAAGATTTCTGAGTGTCCTCATCTGCAAAATTGAAGTTATAGAAGTAGTGGTGTGCGGTGTGTGTGGTGGGAGAGGGTGGCAGTTACAGCGGCAGCTGGAGCTGAGGGTTTAGCTGAGTATTGGCGCCCATGTGGTAGAGATCCTGAGAGGCAAATCTTTTCCTGTTTTTACATCACATCATGATGTTATCAGGATGGCAGGCCATTGAGTAATTGACAAGGTTTCTTTTATGCTGATACATAAAATAGATGCATCTTATAACTAATGGCATCCTGCATGCATGCTAAGTCGCTCAGTCGTGTCTGGCTCTTTGTGACCCTATGGACTATAGCCCGCCAGGTTCCTCTGTCCATGAGATTCTCCAGGCAAGGATGCTGGAGTAGGTTGGCATATCCTTCTTCAGGGGATACGCCCAACCCCCAGGGATCAAACCCACATCTCTTATGTCTCCTGCATGGCAGGTTTCTGTGTGTGTGCATGTGTGTGTTACCACGAGCGCCACCTGGGAAACCCAATGGCATCTTAGATTTGGTGAAATAACATTATCAGTTGTGCTGATCTGAGGCAAATGGCAACATCACTGGGTAAAAATGTCCTCATCTGCAGAAAGGGGACAGTGTCCCTCCTTTAGCCAGCTGCTATGAGGCTAAAATGAGGCCACACCTGGAGGTGCCTGCCCCTCACCTCCCTCCCATTGGCGAGGCAGAGGAGGCTTGGGGCAAACAGCTGTCCTGAGCTGGGAGCTTGTTTGTTTATCTGTGGAGAGGGAGGCCTCTGCACTGAGGGCCAAGCAAATATTTGTGGTTATGGATTAACTCGAGTTCCAGGCTGTCATGGCGGAAGGAGGGCAACCTTACGGCTTCTCTGTGGCCCACTCCAGTAAGTCCCCTTCGAGGCAGGTCTGTTACAGGGGCTGGAGGAAGGTGAGCAGGCCTGAAGGTGGAATCTTCTCGCCAGGGTTCGAAAAACTGGCTGGAGCTTGGAGTAAGGAAATCGCACCTCTGCCACCAGCCAGGCCACAGCTCTGGTTGGCATTCCTCGGGCTCGGGTGCCATGGTCGCCAGGGGCCTTCTCCCCAGACTCTGAGGGAGGTGGAAGTTGGCTGGGGGCCTCCAGACCTCAGAGCCATCACCAGAGGGAGCTTGGAGCCCCAGGGTGCCCCGGGGGTCCCTGCCCCACCCCCATTGCTACTTCTAAACCCTTTAAACAAAAGTCAGAACTAGCCTCAGAGGGAGTCAGCGAAGGTGGGAGGTCAGCAGGGAGGGGATGCTGGTGGGGCACCTAGGTTTCTGGCCTGAAGTGCTACATGGGTGGCCTTGGGTCACGCCTGGTGGTTTGGGGTAGGAGTTAAAGTTCCAGGCCTGGGGCCATGCGGGCCTGAGCTCTTCTACTAGCTCTTCTACTTCTTGGTTGTGAGTGTTTAATGAGTGACTTCTCTCCTGTGAGCCTCTGTGAGGCTCTCTTCCTCTCTTCCCTGCTCTGTGAAATGGGGTGACACAGTTAATACCTACCTTTTGAGTGGTGGTGAGCCTTAGCTGAGATAATAGTAGCTTGGGCTTACTGAGCATTTGCTGTGCGCAAACCTATTCAGCAGCTTTCTGTAGACTTAGGCATTTAATTCTCACAAGAACCATATAAGGCAGAAGTACAGATTTCCCATCCGTTTTACAAATGAGGAAACCGAGGAGCAGTAAGGGATCTTGCCCAGCAACCCTGTCCTGGAGCTGGGATTCGCTCTGCTTGGTGACCTGCCCTCTGAACCAGGTACAAATTGCTTGAAAGGCACCATGAGTGTCTAATAAATGTTAGTTATTACTCTTGGCCTGGCCTGTAGACCGGCAGAGGCGCCACCCCCAAACCCTCCTCAGGGGAGGGCACAAACCCTTCTGTGCTGAGTCCCCTTTGATCTTTGCCAGGTTGCTGCCCCTTCCACTTCCTCTCTTCACCCTGCAGACTCAGGTCGTGTGACCTTAGCTCCGTATGGAGAAGCTAATAGTGACCAGGGACCCCTGACCCCAGCTTCTGCCCTCGCAACCAGCATACACACACACAAACACACGCACGCACGCAAGCAGGAGGCTTGTTCACTCGCTCCCATGGTGAGGGGAGGGGCGGTGGGGGGCAGAGTGGGGGCTGGTGGGGCTGCTGGAAGCTCAGAAGTCCTCCTCAGACAGGTGGCTGCAGCTTCAGAATGTGGCGGCTTACAAGCCTCTTACTATTCATGACCATCTGGGGAATTTCCAGCACACCGGCTCCTCCAGGTAAGGCCATGTTCCCCTTCCCTGTTCCCTGGGACCCCCGGGGTCTTCATACGTTTCGCCATCTCTTCTGAGCCTCAAAGTGAGGTGAGATGAACAGGGATGACTCAGGTGCCCAGGGCCTGAGTACTGAGATGATGGCTGGGAGCCCCTGGGGTCACGCCCTTCCTCCTAGGGGGGGGTCACAGAGCCCCCTGGCTCTCCCTCTCCACTACTCACTCCCTCAGCTGTAAACTCCAGGCTCGGCTGCCACCCATACTACCCCAGGGCAGCGTCTCCTTCTAAAATGCTCATCTGCTGCCCTGCCCCAACTGCTCCCCTGGTCCACACAGCCCGGAGGCCAGAATGCATGGGGAGGGGAGGTGTGGGAGAAATGAGCTACCTGGTTATTAGGTGGGCCATTCCCCCGCCTCCTGGAGCCACAGCAGGCCGCGTCTTACATTTCTGCCTCTTCTTGAGCTGCTGGTCTGCCTGGGGTGCCTTCCTCCCCACCCCTAACCCTGGTCCATGTGGCTCCTAAGGCCAGACTCAGTTCCAGCACACCTTCCTTCCCTGAGGATGCCCTTTCTGGCCGAGGCATCCTGGAGCCTCTCTTTTACACTCCCCAGCTTGGTCCCGCCACCCCAGCTAAAGCCCCGCATCCAAGGCAGACACCTTTCAGAGCCTGGGGGATATCGCAGTGTTCCCTGGGTGGCAGTACCGCCGTTACTACCCAGGTGCTCCCGCCCAAGGGGAGGGCATGGGAAATTCATTGTGGGGTGGGGGAGGGGAGGGCAGGGAGGGTGAAGGGAGGGAGTCAAGATTGGGTACCTCAAGGAGAACAACGAGGCCCATTCAACTCTGCACTTGAACATCCAAGAGCAGTGAAAGTCGCTCAGTAGCCTTGGACTCTTTGTGACCCCATGGACTATAGCCCGCTAGGCTCCTCTGTCTATGGAATTCTCCAGGCCAGAACACTGGAGTGGGTTGCTTTTCCCTTCTCCAGGGGATCTTCCTGAGCCAAGAATGGAACCGGGGTCTCCTGCGCTGCAGGCGGGTTCTTTACCAGCTGAGCCACCAGGGAAGCCCGGTAATAGCAGGAGGCATTGGTCACTGGCTGCTCATTTCTGCGCCAGGCACTGTGCTAAGTGTTTTACATGATTATCTCATCCTCATTTTTTTGATGAATAAATGAAGTTAAGAGAAGTAAAGGCTGGGTCAAGGTCACATGGAGACGGGGTTGGGTTCAGGTCTGTCTGCCTTAGCGCACGCGCTCTGAATGGTGTGCTGTCCTGTCCTCAGATGACTTGTCACCTACTTCGGGAGAAGGAGGAGAGCAGGGGAGGAGGGGACCTAAGATGCAAACCTCCCCAGGGTCTCTCCCCAGTGGGGGCCCCTTCACGGCAGGCCCCCCACCAAAGTCAGCTCCCCGTCCCCATCCCAGAGTCAGTGTTCTCCAGCAGCCAGCGTGCCCACCAAGTGCTGCGGATCCGCAAACGTGCCAACTCCTTCCTGGAGGAGCTGCGGCCCGGCAGCGTGGAGCGTGAGTGCTCAGAGGAGGTCTGCGAGTTTGAGGAAGCTCGGGAGATTTTCCAGAACGCGGAAGACACGGTAAGGCCGCCCGACTCGGTGCAGAGCATGAGGCTCAGGGGTGAGACCTGGAGGGGCAGCCTGGGGCTCTTGGGAGGGGGTCTGTGGACACCAGCTCCTCACCCTCCCAGCTTGCCAGGGGTGCAGCCGCGGAGTAAATGGCCCTGTGGGCTTGGTCAGGGCACACAGGGCTCCAAGAAACACAACTCTGCAATGAGCATGAAGAGTCTGGGGAAGCTTTGGGCGGAGAGTCCCACTCGGTCCCACTGGAGGTAGTTCAGTCCCAGTTCACCTACAGCTGGCTGCCACTGCCTCCCCTCTACTCTCTCCCTGTGACCAAAAGGCCACCACCCCTGCTTCCAGGCAGCACCTCCTCATCAGGTGACCCAAGACTCTGATGTCTCCGCACACACACTCACACTGTGCCTCAGATTCTCCAGGGGTGAAATCTGGTTGTTCAGGGCATCTAAGGAAAGGGTCTGTCCTTTCTGGCCCCCAGAGCTCCATGGTAGAGACCCTGAGGCGGTAGGGTGCACTCAGTAAGGGACGTGGCTTCCTGATCCAAGGCTCAGACCCCCTCCAGCTTCAAGAGCTCACTTTAGCTTCTAGGACCTGGGGGTTGTGCCACCGAGGGCCCCTCAAGCTGTCTGTAGGCATACCTTCCCACTCAGGGCTTTCAGGGCTGAAGCTGGCTTTTTCTCTTGCCCTCCGCCACCACCTCCTTGACTAGATCCCCACAGACTCTTTCCTCAGATGGCCTCCTCAGCAGACGCCTAGGTGGCTTTCTGCAGGCATGGCTGGGCCACATCACACCCACCTAACCCGAGGCTCCAGCAGGGGGGCTTGTGGCCTGGGCATCAAGCAGTGGGTCTCAGGGAATGGTAGTCCCAGCCCAGCAGCAGAAGTGCCACCAGGACGGTGGTTCAGTCACTAAGTCATGTCAGACTCTTGTGATCCCATGGACTGTAGCCCGCCAGGCTCCCCTGTTCATGGGGTTTTCCAGGCAAGAATACTGGAGTGGGCTGCCATTTCCTTCTCTAGGGGATCTTCCTGACCCAGGGATGGTACCCGGGTCTCCTGAATTCCTGACAGATTCTTTACCAACTAACTGAGCCACCAGGGAAGCCCAAACCCGGTTACAAAAGCAAACTTCTTGAGCTAGCAAGCTGTGTCTCACCTACAACGCCCTGCTGGTCACTCAGCTCTGAGCACACCAGCTCAGGGAGACCAGGCAGGTTGAGAAAGGAGGGAGGGGGCTGGAAAAAGACAGAGCAGGGCACGCGGGGGGTGGGGGAGCTTTTGGGTCCCTTCTGCTGCCGTGGCTGCTTTGGTGGCAGCCAGCACCCAGAGCAAGCTTCCAGGGCACGGGGGTCAGGTATGGGATGTGCGGTGGAGATGGCCAGAGAGGCAAGGAGGAGCCTGGCATCTCTCAGGATACAGCTGCCCGCCCCCTCCGCCCCGCAACCCGGCTGAGGGGGTTGGCCGCTCCTTGTGTGGGATACTCGCTCCCCTGCCCGCTCAGATGCTGCCCTGCTGGGCCTGGGCCAGCCCGGGGAGGGGTCCCAGGGGCGCCCCATTTACACAGGTGGGCGGACGGCCCCTGATACCGCCACTTCTCTCCGCAGATGGCCTTCTGGTCCAAGTACAGCGGTGAGTGCGCTCCAGACCTCGGGCCGCCTTGCCTGTGCCCCTCGGGGGTCTCTGGGTCGCTGCGGGAAGCGGGAGCGGGCCGGCGGCCCGGGTGACGCCCTCTTCACCCCTGGTCGCAGACGGGGACCAGTGCGAGGACCGGCCCTCGGCGAGCCCGTGCGACCTCCCGTGCTGCGGACGCGGCAAGTGCATCGACGGCCTGGGCGACTTCCGCTGCGACTGCGCCGAGGGCTGGGAGGGCCGCTTCTGCCTGCACGGTGAGGGCCGGGCCGGGGCGCGCCGGGGCGGGGCGGGCCTCCCCGGCGGCAGCCGGCCGGGCGCCTAGAGCCGCCGCGCCTCGCGGCCCTGCTCCGTGTCTGCCCAGAGGTGCGCTTCGCCAACTGCTCGGCGGACAACGGCGGCTGCGCGCACTACTGCCGGGAGGAGGCGGGCCGGCGCCACTGCAGCTGCGCGCCCGGGTACCGGCTGCAGGACGACCACCAGCTCTGCGAGGCCAAGGGTGAGCTCCCTGCACGGGGACCGCACGGGATCCCCGGGCGGTGAGCGAGCCTCCGGGCCGAGTCCTAGGCAAGGGAGACGGGAGAAGGAGGGCGTCCCCGACGGGTGTCGCTGGTGTCCTGCCCGCTCTTTCCTTCGCTTGCCCACCTTTCTCCAGGTGCCACCGCTCACCTTGAGGATGCCTCCTGGGATGAGCGGATGCAGAGGGCACGCCTCCAGTACCCTCCACATCTATCGTGTGTGTGCTCAGTCGTGTCTGACTCTTGGCGACCCCATGGACTGTAGGCCACCAGGCTCCTCTGTCCCTGGAGTTTTCCAGGCAAGAATACTGGAGCGAGCCGCTATTTCCTTCTCCCGGGGATCTTCCCAACCCAGGCATTGAACCCGAGTCTCTTGCGTCTCCTGCATCTGCAGGCAGATTCTTCACCAGCTGAGCCACCGTCTTGGATGGCTTTATATCCCCCTTTACCTCTGGCTTCTCTGAAGAGAGCAACATTCTTTTCTGTTTTCCTTTATATACATTTTAATTTCTATCAGTTATATACTTACACAACAATCGGAGTTTGGCAGCTCTTACCATGAATTTCAACAGGTTGTTCCTCAGTGTGGATCTTCTTTCATTCACTTTGTAGCGCCTTTTTCATGTGGAAATTCACATCTTCTACTTCTAGGAACATTTCTTTAGTTATTTCCTGGATGGCTTGACCTTTCTGCTTTCTCTGCTTTTTGTTCTGTGTTTCTGCATCTTCTAATCAGATCTCCTTCCCCTGGGCTGATTTTCTAGTTTTATGATCTCTTCTATTTTCCATCTCTTTGATTCTGTGTTCTTCTCTTGGAGAACTTACCATGACTTTATAGTCCAGTCCTTTTATAGTCCTTTTACTGAAAAAGCAGAAAATCTAGCTTTTCCTTGCGAAGTAATTAGAGAGTCACGGGAAGTTTCAAAGAAACTCCTGGTGGGCCTGTTGGCCACTGGGCTTTTCTGTGAGACATCTGAAGGCTCAAGTCACTGACAGAGCCCTACTGCCCAGATTCTCAGGTCTTCAGGCCATTTTCTGATAGGAATTATCCAAGCTCATGCTTGGGTGGTCCCAGCCCGGCTTCCAGCCCCTTGTGGGGGTGCAGGGGAGAGGAGCTGGCGTTTGCCCAGTCTGCAGGTGTCTGGCTGGCTTTCCCTGGTCAGCCTTGTGTGTCACTCCTGTGGCGTCTCCTTGAGTCCTGAGCTCACAGTCTCTGGTTCACCCTCTTCAGAGACTACACCTGGCGTCTTCTGCGGGGATCAGAGAGGAGAGTCAAGTCACTGATGAGGAGCCGAGACAGAAGCCTAGGGCTCTAGCAGTTTCTTTGACAAACTCTCAACATTCCTGCCGTACTACCTGCACAGCTTCCTCAGATGCACATGGAGGTTTCCTGGGCATCTCTGGGGCTAAGCAGCCTGCTACTGCATCTCCTACTACTGGGTGAGGTTTCGGCTTTCTCAGATGACCAAGTCAGTCACCATGTCCCTCAGCTTCTGGAATTTTGTTGCTATTGTCTCATCTCCATTTTCTGTCACCGTTCAGTCTCCCTGATGATGGCTTCCCCTTGCTCCTGCAAATCTGAGTCTCTCAACCCAGTGTGAAGGGCCCTGGCCTCAGTTTTGTTCTGTGCTCTCTCCTCCTGGCAGAGGACTTCACAACTATGCTCAGAGCCACTTTGAGGCTCGCCAGGAGTGCCCACCTCCTCCTACCCATAACTTCTTACCTCTGTTAGGAGCTTGGTAACATCACAGCATGAGACCTTACTGTGCATCTCAGGGATTACTCCCAACAGCCCTGAGGTGTACTGAACTTCTAGAACATGAACAAGCTGCCTAAGGACAGGCCACTGGGTAGAGATGCTGCTTCTCCTGACTCTTGCCATTAAAGTGGCGCTGTTTGTTAACCAACTCACTGACCTGAGGGGCTTTGCAAGTTGATAGAACTACATGTCTAAGCATCATTTATGATATAAGGCAGCAAACGAGACTGCTGGCAGGAGGTGGACAGACATGGGAGGCAGTCTTGGAAGCAGTGCCTGGCAGGCCTTCAGCTGCTTTCTCCTGCCTTCAGTGACGTTCCCTTGTGGGAGGCTAGGGAAGCGAATGGAGAAGAAACGCAAGACCTTGAAGCGTGATACAAACCAAGTAGACCAGAAAGACCAGTTGGATCCACGGATTGTCAGTGGGCAGGAGGCCAGATGGGGAGACAGCCCCTGGCAGGTGAGAGGAGAGGCAGCAGTTCACCATCTGGGTCAGGAGTCACCGAGCCCAGTTCCTGTTCTGGAGGCACCAGTGGGGAGGGAAGTGAGCCTTTGCTTGGGGTTGGGGAGGCAGTGCTAAGGGTAGAGGGTCCCAAAGACAGATGGCGCTAACCTGATGAGAGAGGAGCAGCTGGGCAGGGTGGAGTAGGCACGGGGTCCAGGGTGGAGCCAGCAGGAACAAGTATAGCTTTAAAAAACAGCTGGAAAGATAATGCTGTGCTGGTGGTGTTTGAGGCAGAGGCCTGGCTGAGGGGAGCAATGTTTGCATAGCAAAAGGCTAGGAGGAAGGGTTGACCCCTGATTCCCTCTCCAGCTTCCCTATGGAAACTAATGCTTACTTGATGTCTGACTCCCAGGCACTGGGGGCTAGGGTCCCCAGAGATCAATAACCTGGGGACTGGTAAGTCTTGGGGGATCTCACACCCCCAGGAGGATCAGGATCCTAAACACATGGCAACCCAATGGGACCAGAGCTGGGATGGCTGGCGGGACAGGGGCTGCAGGAACCTAGAGGGGTGCTACCAAGGCCTGCTGGGGGCCTCCAAGGCTACCCAGAGGACTTGAGACCCAGCCTTAGCCATCGAGGGTAGGAAGAACTCTGCATGCTGCTGAGGGTGATTATAGGAAAAGCATGGGCAAATGTGGGGAGACACCCTGGAACAGGCAAACCCTATTCAAATGTGCAGAGGAGAAAGTGCCCAGGTCCATGCTTGTGTGACCAGGGAACCCAGGAAAGACCTACTTATGCAGCCAGTGCGTTGAGCTTGAGAACCATACCTAGGGCTGTGCCAAGACCCCAGAGGCCTGAGCGGAGCTGTCAGAAAGCTGTGTTGTGATGTCACCACCTGACATCACATCACACCACTGCCCCCACCCCCCAGGCAGTGCTGCTGGACTCCAAGAAGAAGCTGGTCTGTGGGGCGGTGCTGATCCACACCTCCTGGGTGCTGACAGTGGCCCACTGCTTGGAGGACCGCAAGAAGCTCATCGTCCGGCTTGGTGCGGCTGGGGGCAGGCAGGACGGTGGCTGCTTTTGGGGGGCCTGAACCCATGCAGAAGGCATCTGGTGGGAAGAGGGTTGTGTGCACCCAGCCTGCCCCCCACCGTGGGATTTTAGACACCACAACACTGGCTAAGTTTGCACGTCACGGGGTCCCTCTGAGTCTGGTGGCCAGGTATTTACGTATGTGTGTTTGCAAGGGAGGGGGTTGCACACGTACTCGTGTCTTCACTCTCACCATGTGGAGCAGGCTGTGTGCATGCATCTACAGCACCCTTGGGTGCAGAGACCCAGAAGGTCTCCACATGGCCTGGCCTCAGGGCCACGCTTCACACAGATTGGCTGGGATCGACTATGCAGGGGGACCCCAGCATCTCCCATAGCAGCCCAGGGCTCCCCAAGCCTGGGCCCCACTCTACCAGTTTCTGGGGGTGGGGGCTCTCACTCCAACCATCATGCAAAAAGAAGGAAAAAGATATGTATTGAGAATGGTTGACGCTCTGCCATGGCCTCCTGTGGGGCTGGGCTTGGAATATGAGCCCCACCCCCACTCACTGGAGCCATCTACCTAGCCTGAGAAGACCTTGTGTCTTGTGTGTGATCCAGGTCTTTCTTCCCTGGTTAGAGCCTGTGTCCAGAGGGCCCTCCTTCTCTGGTCCTGCTGCTCCTGCCCTGCCCCCACCTCAGCAGGCACCCCATTTTCTCTTTGAGGCTCTGGTCTATGTCCAGGCTTCCAGGGAGCTTCCTTGCTGACTGCTCACTGCTGGTCACCGCCCAAGCCTCACTGCTGTATCTCTGAGCCGGTCCTGAATTCAGACCAGTGTTTGCCCCTTCAGGACGGACACTCATGGGCTATTAACCCTGACAGGGACCTGAGGCACGGCCCTGTGGCCCAGGGCCTGCCAGGGATGCATGGTGACCACTCTCGCTGTGGACCCAGGCCCTGCCATCCATGAGGCCCTGCAGGAACAGGGCACTCCTGTCAGCTTCAGTGGGGCCCCTGGGGAAGGAAGCCCCCTCAGCCTCACTCTCACAGCCCCTGTGCCCTGCAGGGGAGTATGACATGCGGCGCTGGGAGAGTTGGGAGGTGGACCTGGACATCAAGGAGGTCATCATCCACCCTAACTATACCAAGAGCACCAGTGACAACGACATCGCCCTGCTCCGCCTGGCCCAGCCTGCCACTCTTTCGCAGACCATTGTGCCCATCTGCCTCCCAGACAGTGGCCTCTCGGAGCGCAAGCTCACTCAGGTTGGCCAGGAGACTGTGGTGACCGGCTGGGGCTATCGTGATGAGACCAAGAGAAACCGCACCTCCATCCTCAACTTCATCAAGGTCCCCGTGGTCCCGTACAATGCCTGTGTCCACGCCATGGAAAACAAGATCTCTGAGAACATGCTGTGTGCCGGTATCCTTGGGGACTCGAGGGATGCCTGTGAGGGCGACAGTGGGGGGCCTATGGTTACCCTTTTCCATGGCACCTGGTTCCTGGTGGGCCTGGTGAGCTGGGGCGAGGGCTGTGGGCACCTTGACAACTACGGTGTTTACACCAAAGTCAGCCGTTACCTTGACTGGATCCACGGCCACATCAGAGCTGAGGAGGCCCCTCTTGAGAGCCAGGTACCTTAGCATCCCCCATCACTGTGTCTGGACCCCAGAGGACACCCTTGGATAGGGGCTGGATTGTTGAATGGCAAGATGCTGGACATTAAAAAGGGCTTGCTGCAAGCACACCAGCTACGGCTCTGTCTTTTCAACCCTTTTCTGGGCTGTTCTGGAGGGAAGTATTTTTGGAGCATCTATTGCATGCCCCACACTTTGTGAACAGAATTTTATTTAACTCCTACAGTACCTCTATGGGGTAGGAAGGAGCGTATCCGAGGTTTGTGGCACCTGAAGCTGGTAACACGTAGGAGAGCTTGCTTAATGAATAAGAATGCAAAGTGGGGCTATGGAACTGTGAGAGCCCCTTTCAGGACTTTGCAAGGAGCTTGTGTGAGTCAGGGATCCCGATGGAGAGAAAACCCACCTCTGAAGGTAGAGATTGCAGCTCGTATTATAGGGGAATAAACTGAAGTTCAGGAAGTTTTGCATTGTGAAGCCAAGACCCAAACTAGGTCTGACTTCCATCTGGCTGTCCCCTTCTCTTCCTGCTGGCTATGGAGGGCAGAATTGGCCTGGTGTGAGGAGGAGCCAGAGACCCATAGGGGTTGGTTGAGTCCAGAATGAGCTCACAGTGTAAGTGGTGAAGCTGTTTAAAAACAGTATCACACAACCAATAAACAAGAGGCTCTATCTTGACCTGGCTTTATAGGTGTACCTGAATGAGACAGAGAAGTAAGTTAGGATGCACCCAACAAAAAGGGATAGTGGTGAGATAAAGCCAAAACAATTAGTCTAAAGTCATCAGATTAGTCTAACTCTATGTATGCCTTAGGCAAGTCACTTCTGTTTTCTGGGCATTGGTAAAATGAAGATTAGATTGACAGCAGTGGTTCTCCACCTTCACTGTACTTTTGAATCTCCTGGGGGCTTTCAAAAACATGTCCATCCAATTTCACCTGCAGAGATTCTGGTTTAGATGATTTAGATGAGGAACTAAGACACTGATACTTTTAGAATTCCTCAGGTCATTTTAATGTGTGACTAGGGTTGAAAGGCACTGGACCAGAGGGTCTGTAAAGACCTTTTCTACTTGGGTAGGTGCCATTATGCTCAGGGCCAATGAATATAAAGAGATAAATATAAAGAAATATAAAGCACAGGGAGTTCCCTAGGGGTCCAGTGGTTAAGACTCTGAGCTTTCACTGCAGTGGCCCAGGTTCATTCCCTGGTCAGGGAGCTAAGATCCTGCAAATCGCAGGGTACAGCCAAAAGAAAAAGAGAAAAGAAACAATAAAAACAAACAGTACAGGGCAGATCAATCAATGGTACAAGAAATCTTGACTTATGATTACACCCTGCTTCTCAGGATCACAGCTGCTGCATACAGACCAGAGGGGACACCAGGACCCACTGAATTCCCTATGTGAAACACAAGGAAAGAAGCATGGCAGAGAAGGGGCCTGTAGGATGCATCTCCTTAGGACCTGGGAAAGGGTAGGTGGGACTGCTTGGAGGTAGGAGGAAGCCTGGCCCCAGGCTGGAACCATCTGCTATTTACTGCTTTAGGCAAGTGTTCCAAACACTCACAGTGGGACAAGACAGACTGGCAGAGTGACAGCATGCTAAGGTCTTTACCCCTGTAAAAGATTTCCTAGGTGAGTCTCCTGTCAAGGTGGTTAACTAGCATGGTAGAGAGAACTGGCATCTCAGCTGGAGGAGACCTGCTGACCTGTTTTATAGGGAAACTGGTGAAAATTATTAAAGCAAACATTTAAAGTTTTTAGAAATGGCCCTATGGGCAAACAAAGCAAGAACAAAATTATAGCTTTTATACCAGTATAAGCAAACTTGATCTGTCCATAGAAAACAAAGAAGGAAAATAGAAGTAAATGAGCAGCATGTAAAAATTAATGGTATTTCTACATGCTAATGATGAACATGTGGAAAGCAAAATTAAAGTCACAATACCACTTCCACTCACTCTAAAGAAAATGAAACCATTCGATATTAATTTAACAAAACATGCACCAGATCTGTGTAATGATATTTACAAAGTGCTGATGAAAGAAATTAAAGACTTAAATGCATGGAGAGACAACAGAAGGTTAAGAACAGTGAAGATGTCAGTTTTAGGCTGTAGGTTTAACACAGTTCCTATAAAAATCCAGTTTTTTTGTAAACAAGCTTACTATTTCATATGTGTGTATGTATATGGAAAATACCTTGAATAGCTAAAATACTTTAGAAAAAGGAGAAAAAATGAGAAGTAACTCTGCCCAGTGTCTTGGATGATAATCTAGCTACAGTGATTAAGATTGTGCGGTATTGGTGGAGGGAGAGACACATAGATGAATGGAATGGAAGAGAGAATCCAGAAATAGACTCACATAGCCATGGCTGTCTGATATCTGACAAAAGTGCAAAAGCAATTTGTTGGAGGAAGGAGACCTCTGTCAACATGTGGTAGTGGTACAATGGGGCATCCTTAAGCTAAAAAATAGCCCCAATCTAAGTCTCATAGAAAAAATATACAAAAATTAACTCCATATGGACTTAAATATAAAAACTGTAAAATGAAACAAGAAGAAAATATACTTAATGAAAACTATGGAGTAAGATGGAAATAATAAAGATACTGTAACTGGGTTAAACTTACCAATTAGAAGAATTTTTTTTATAAGAAAGCTTTTTTTTCAGAATAAAAAATAAACCTGATATTATTTACAGACATCATAAACTCAGAAAACATTGAAAGATTAAAGAATGTTAGAAATTCCTCATTGATTTGAATGAAAAGAAAGCTAAAATAGTGATTTTAATAACTGATAAAATGGAAATCAATGAAAAATATCACAATAAGGATGGACATTAAATAATGATAAAAGAATCAATCATGTATAAATATATAATCATGATAAAATAATATGTGCCTCTAACAATATAACCTCAGAATATATACTCCAACAATTGACAGAAGTGCAGGGAGAAATAAGCAATTGTGCTTGGAAATTTCAAAAAATTCTTTCAAAACCAAAAAATTAAACAGATTAAAAGTAAATGGATATATAGAAGATTTGGACAATAAAATTAATAAGCTTTTTTTTTTTAGCACACTAAGTTCAGTTCAGTTCAGTTCAGTTGCTCAGTCGTGTCTGACTCTTTGTGACCCCATGGACTGCAGCATGCTAGGCCTCCCTGTCAAACACCAACTCCCAGAGTTTACCCAAACTCATGTCCATTGAGTCAGTGATGCCATCCAACCATTTCATCCTCTGTCATCCCCTTCTCCTCCTGCCCTCAATCTTTCCCAGCATCAGGGTCTTTTCAAATGAGTCAGCTCTTCGCATCAGGTGGCCAAAGTATTGGAGTTTCAGCTTCAACATCAGCCCTTCCAATGAACACCCAGGACTAATCTCCTTTAGGATGGACTGGTTGGATCTCCTTGCAGTCCACGGGACTCTGAAGAGTCTTCTCCAACACCACAGTTCAAAAGCATCAATTCTTCTGCACTCAGCTTTCTTTGTAGTCCAACTCTCATATCCATACATGACTACTGTAAAAACCACAGCATTGACTAGACAGACCTTTGTTGACAAAATAATGTCTCTGCTTTTTAATATGCTGTCTAGGTTGGTTATAACTTTCCTTCCAAGGAGTAAGTGTCTTTTTAAATTTCATGGCTGCAATCACCATCTACAGTGATTAGCACACTAAGAATATACACAAAAATTTACTGGTCCATGAAGGAAGCCTCAATAAATTCCAGGGGCTCAGAATGATATAAAACATATCCTCTACACAAAAGGCAATGAAAATAGAAATTCATAACAGAAAGTTTTAATTGATGTGGACCCTCTTTTTTTCTTGATGTGTCTGGCTAAAGATTTATCAGTTTTATTTATTTTTTCAAAGGTTTAGCTTTTATTTTCATTGATTTTTTAATTTTTTTAAGTCTCATTTATTTCTGCTTTGATCTTTTTTATTTTTTTCATGCTAGTAACTTTGGGGGTTTTTTTGTTCTTCTTTTCCTAGTTCCTTTAGGTATAAGGTTAAGTTGCTTATTTGAAATTTTTCTTTTTTACTGAGGTATGCCTGTATCACTATAAACTTCTCTCTTAGAATTGGTTTTGTTGCATCCCATAGATTTTGGAATTTCCTGATAGCTCAGTTGTTAAAGAATCTAATCTGCCTGCAATGTGGGAGCCCTGGATTCAATCCCTGGGTTGGGAAGATCCCCTGGAGAAGGGAAAGGCTACCCACTCCAGTATTCTAGTCTGGAGAATTCCATGGACTGTATAGTCCATGGGGTTGCAAAGAGTCGGGCACAACTAAGGGAGTTTTATGTGGATTAATTTTGGATTATCTGACTTCAGATATTTTTAAATTTCTTCTTTGATTTTTTTCAGTGATCCATTGGTGAGCATATTGTTTAGTCTTCACATATGTATATTTTTGCTTGGTTTTAAAATTGATTTTTAGTCTCATAGCATTGTGGTTGGAAAATACACTCAGTATGATTGCAATTTTCTTAAAGGCATTGAGACTTGTTTTGTGGCCTAGCATGTGATCTATCCTGAAGAATTTTCTATATGCACTTGAAAAGAATGTCTATTCTGCTTTTGGACGGAATTTTCTGTATATGACTGTTAAGTCCATATTATCTAATATATTGTTTAAGGTCAATATTTTCTTATTGATTTTCTGTCTAGACAATCTGTCCATTGCTATAAGTGGAGTATTAAAGTCCCCCACTATGATTGTTTTACTGCCAAATTCTCTTTTTGTATGTTAATATTTGCCTTATATACTGAGTTGCTCCTAAGTTGAGGGCATATATACTTACAGTTGTTATATCTTCTTCTTGGATTGACCCCTTCAGTATTATGTAATGTCTTTCTTTGTCTTATGTTACAGTCTTTGTTTTAAAGTCTATTTTGTGTCATGTAGCTATTCCTGAATGGATAAAAACTCAAGCCTCATCTATATGTTGTCTACAAGAGACACTTCAGCTTTAAAGACACAACACAGATTGAAAGTGAAGGGATGGAAAGATATTCCATGCAAATGGAGACCAAAAACACTTGGGGTAGCTTTACTATATTAGACAAAATGTACTTTTTTTTTTTTTGGCTGCACTTGCATGGCTTGTGGGATCATATTTCCTTGACCAGAGATTGAACCCATGCCCTCTGCAGTGAGAGCCTTGAGTCCTAACCACTGGATCACCAGGGAATTCCCAACAAAATAGACTTTTAAGGCAAAAACTGTAACAAGAGGTTTAAAAGGTCATTACATAGTGGTAAAGGGGCAAATCCAACAAGAGGATATAATGTTTAAAAGGATTTCTGCACCAACATTGGCAGTTCTAAATATATAAAGCAAATATTAACAGACCTAAAGAAAGAAAGAGACAGCAATAAAATAATAGTAGGGGACTTTAATACCACACTTCATTAAAGTAGTAGATACTGTGGACAGAAAGTCAATAAGAAAACATTGGCCTTAAGTGACACATTAGACAAGATGAACTTAATAGATACTTTCAGAATATTCCATCCAAAAGCAATAGAATACACTTTTTTTCCCCCAGTGTACAAGTGAACATTCTCCAGGATAGATCATATGTTAGGCCACAAAACAAGTCCCAACAAATTCAAGATTTAAATCATACCAAGCAGATTTTCTAACCACAATGATATGACACTTGAAGTCAATTCGAAGAGGAAAACTGGAAAATTCATAATTATGTGGTGATTAAACAACATGCCAATGAACAACCAGTGGGTTAAATAAATCAAAAGAGAAAGCAAAAACTACCTTGAGACAAATGAAAACAGAGATAAAACATCAGAATTGTCTGATGCAGGTTTTAAGTGGAAGTTCATAACTAATTTTGTATCTCAAGAAACAAGAAAAAGAAAATCAAACAAAGCCCAAATTTAGTAGAAGGAAGGGAAGAAAAGAACATATCAGAGTAGTAATAAATGAAACATATGCTAGAAAGATAATAGAAAAGATCAATGAAACCAAATGTTGTTTTTGTATTTAATTAACTAATTTAATTGAAGGTTTATTACTTTACAATATTGTAGTGGTTTTTGCCATACATTGACATGAATCAGCCATGGTTGTACATGTGTCCCTCATCCTGAACCCCCTCCCACCTCCCTCCCCTTCCCATCCCTCAGGGTTGTCCCAGAGCACTGGCTTTGAGTGCCCTGTTTCATGCATTGAACTTGGACTGGTCATCTAATTCACATATGGTAATATACATGTTTCAGTGCTATTATTTCAAATCATCCCACCCTCGCCTTCTCCCACAGAGTCCAAAAGTCTGTTCTTTACATCTGTGTCTCTTTTGCTGTCTTCCATATAGGGTCATCATTACCATCTTTCTAAACTTCATATATATGCATTAATATACTATATTGGTGTTTTTCTTTCTGACTTACTTTACTCTGTATAATTTCATCCACCTCATTAGAACTGATTCAAATGCATTCTTTTAAATAGCTGAGTAATATTCCATTGGGTATATGTGTATACCACACACCATTGTGTATACCACAGTTTTCTTATCCATTCATCTGCTGATGGATGTCTAGGTTTAGGTTGCTTCCACGTCCTGGTTATTGTGAACAGTGCTGTGATGAACACTGGGGTGCATGTGTCTCTTTCAATTCTTGTTTCCTCAGTGTGTATGCCCAGCAGTGGGATTGCTGGATCATATGGCAGTTCTATTTCCAATTTTTTAAGGTATCTCCACACTGTTCTCCATAGTGGCTGTACTAGTTTGCATTCCCACCAAAAGGGTAAGAGGGTTCCCTTTTCTCCACACCCTCTCCAGCAGTTATTGTTTGTAGACTTTTTGATAGTAGCCATTCTGACTGGTGTGAAATGGTACCTCATTATGGTTTTGATTTGCATTTCTCTGATAATGAGTGATGTTTAGCATCTTTTCATGTGTTTGTTAGCCATCTGTATGTCTTCTTTGGAGGAATGTCTGTTTAGTTCTTTGGCCCATTTTTTGATTGGGTCATATATTTTTCTGGTATTGAGCTGCATGAGCTGCTTGTATATTTTTGAGACTAATTCTTTGTCCATTGTTTCATTTGCTATTGTTTTCTCCTATCCTGAAAGCTGTCTTTTCATCTTGCTTATAGTTTCCTTCGTTGTGCAAAAGTTTTTAAGTTTAATTAGGTCCCATTTGTTTATTTTTGCTTTTATTTCCACTACTCTTGGAGGTGGGTCATAGAGGACCCTGCTGTGATTTATGTCAGAGGATGTTCTGCCTATGTATTTCTCTAGAAGTTTTATAGTTTCTGGTCTTGCATTTAGATCTTTAATCCATTTTGAGTTTATTGTTGTGTATGGTGTTAGAAAGTGTTCTAGTTTCATGCTTTTACAGGTAGTTGACCAGTTTTCCCTGCATCACTTGTTAAAGAGATTGTCTTTTCTCCATTATATATTCTTGCCTCCTTCGTCAAAGATAAGGTGTCCATAGGGGCATGGATTTATCTCTGGGCTTTCTATTTTGTTCCATTGATCTGTATTTCTGTCTTTGTGCCACTACCATACTGTCTTGATGACTGTAGCTTTGTAGTATAGTCTGATGACTCCTCCAGTTCCATTGTTCTTTCTCAAGGTTGCTTTGGTTTTTTGAGGGTTTTTTTTTTTTTTGCATTTCCATACAAATCGTGAAATTATTTGTTGTAGTTCTATGAAAAATACCATTGGTAGCTTGATAAGGATTGCACTGAATCTAAAATTGCTTTGGGTAGCATACTCATTTTCACTATATTGATTCTTTTGATCCATGAACATGATTTATTTCTCCATCTGTTTGTATCCTCTTTAATTTCTTTCATTAGTGTTTTATAGTTTTCTATATATACATCTTTTGTTTCTTTAGGTAGACTTATTCCTAGGTATTTTATTCTTTTCTTTGCACTGGTGAATGGAATTGTTTCCTTAATTTCTCTGTTTTCTCATTGTTAGTGTAGAAGAATGCAAAGGATTTCTGTATGTTAATTTTATATCCTGCAACTTTACTACATTCATTGATTAGCTCTAGTAATTTTCTGGTGGGGTCTTTAAGATTTTCTATGTAGAGGATCATGTCATCTGCAAACAGTGAGAGTTTTACTTCTTTTCCAATCTGGATTCCTTTTATTTAATTTATTTTTTCTTCTATGATTGCTGTGGCTAAAACTTCCAAAGCTATGTTGAATAGCAGTGGTGAGAGTGGGCACACTTGTCTTGTTCCTGACTTTAGGGGAAATTCTTTCAGTTTTTCACCATTGAGGATAATGTTTGCTGTGGGTTTATCATATATGGCTTTTATTATGTTAAGGTATGTTCCCTCAATGCCTGCTTTCTGGAGAGTTTTTTATTATAAATGGGTATTGAATTTTGTCAAAGGCTTTCTCTGTATCTATTGAGATAATCATATGGTTTTTATCTTTCAATTTGTTAATGTGGTATATTACATTGATTGATTTTCAAATATTGAAGAATCCATGAACCCCTGGGATAAGGCCCATTTGGTCATGATGTATGATCTTTTTAATATGTTGTTGGATTCTGTTTGCTATAATTTTGTTGGGGATTTTTGCATCTATGTTCATCAATGATATTGGCCTGTAGTTTTCTTTTTCTGTGGCACCTTTGTCTGGTTTTGGTATTAGGGTGATGGTGGCCTCCTAGAATGAGTTTAGCAGTTTACCTTCCTCTGAAATTTTCTGGAAGAGTTTGAGTAGGATAGATGTTAGCTTTTCTTTAAATTTTTGGTAGAATGCACCTGTGAAGCCCATGGCTTTTGTTTGTTGGAAGATTTTTTATTACAGTTTCGATTTCCATGCTTGTGGTGGGTTTGTTAAGATTTTCTATTTCTCCCTGGTTCAGTTTTGGAAGGTTATACTTTTCTAAGAATTTGTCCATTTCTTCCAAGTTGTCCATTTTATTGTCATATCATTGCTGATCACAGTCTCTTATGAACCTTTGTATTTCTGTGTTGTCTGTTGTGATCTCTCCATTTTCATTTCTAATTTTGTTGATTTGATTCTCCTCCCTTTTTTTCTTGAGGAGTCTAGCTAATGGTTTGTCTATTTCATTTATCTTCTCAAAGAACCAGTAAAATATGGTTTTTAAAAAGATAAATCTGACAAACCTTTAAGTAGACTGCCGAAGAAGAGAGAGGACACAAATAAATAAAATTAGAAATTAAAGAAAAGATGTTACAACTGCTGCCATAAAAATACAAAGGGGCATAACACACTACTGTGAACAGTTATTCAGTAACAAACAGGACAACTCATAGAAGTGGATTAATTCCTAGAAACATATAAACTACTAAGACTGACTGATGACGAAATATTAATAGAAAACATGGACAG
Organism: Antilocapra americana; assembly: GCA_007570785.1. Lineage (NCBI taxonomy): Eukaryota > Metazoa > Chordata > Mammalia > Artiodactyla > Antilocapridae > Antilocapra > Antilocapra americana. The sequence goes on along the minus strand of ML661353.1, from coordinate 4,544,368 downwards.
GCCAATTACTAGTAAGGAGATTGACTCAGTAACCAACACTCACCCAACAAAGAAAAGTCCAAGACTAGACTTCTCGGGTACCTCTATCAAACACTCAGAGACAAGTGAACACCAATCCATTTGAAATTCATCCAAGAGCCTGAAGAGAGCACTTCCAAACTCACTGCACGAGGTCAGCATTATCCTAGAACCAAAACCAGTCAATGACACCACAAGAGAAGACAATTACAGACAAATATCCTTGATGAACACAGATCCAAAAACTTCAACAAAATATTAGCAAGCTGAGTTCAGTATGATCCTTTTAACAAAGGAGCATACACCATTATCAAGTGGGATTTAATACTAGGTTGTAAGAATGGTTTGACATCTACAAATCAATCAATGTTTTAACAAAATGAAAGATAAATGATTATCTTAATAGATGCAGAGAAAGTATTTGACAAAATTTGATATCTATTTATGATAAAAACTCTCAACAAAGTGGATATAGGAGAAGTGTGCTTCAACATAATAAAGGTCACATATAACAAATCCACAGCTAATATCATTCTCGGGTGAAAATCTGAAAGCTTTTTGTTTAGACTTGAAGCAACACAAGGATGCCCACTCTCATCACTTCTATTCAACATAGTATTGGAAGTCCTAATCAGAGCAATTAGGCAAGAGAAACAAAGCGTATCCAAATTGGAAAGGAAAAATTAAAACTGTTCCTATTGGGACTTCCCTGGTGGTCCAGTGGCTAAGACTCCATGCTCCCAATGCAGGAGGCCCAGGTTCAACCCCTGTTTAGGGAAACTAGATCCCACATGCCAAAACCAGAGACCTAATGCAGCCAAATAAATAAATAAACATTAAAAAAAAACTGTTACTATTTGCAGATGACATGATATTATATATAGAAAACCTTAAAGATGTTACCACATAAAATTGTTTGAACTAATCAAAAAATTCAATATAGGTGCAGACTAGAAAATTAACGTAATTGCCTGTTGCAATTATATACATTATGCTAAACTATCAGAAAGAGAAATTAAGAAAACAATCCTATTTACAGTATATCAAAAGAGTATTTCTTAGGAATAAATTTGACACAGAAGGCTTCCCTGTTGGCTCAGACAGTAAAGAATCTGCCTGCAGTGTACAAGACCTGGGTTTGATCCCTGGGTTGGGAAGATCCCCTGGAGGAGGGCATGGCAACCCACTCCAGTATTTCTGCCTGGAGAATCCCCATGGACAGAGGTGCCTGGCAGGCTACTGTCCATGGCGTCTCAAAGAGTCAGACACAACAGAGCGACTAAGCACGGCACAGGAGGTGAAAGACCTATACACTGAAAATTATAAGACATTGGTGAAAGGAATTAAAGAAGACATAAGTAAATGAAAAGATACTCTGAGCTAGCTCATGGATTAGAAGAATTAATATTGTTAAAATGTGCATACTACTTGAAACAATCTACAGATTCCTATCAAAATGAAATTCCTATCAAAATTCCAATAGGAATTTCACAGAAATTTTTCACAGATGTTTTTCACAGAAATAGAAAAACAAAAAACTCCTAAAATTCATATGGAACAGAAAAGAATCCAAAAAAGTCAAAGCAATCTTGAGAAAGAAAAACAAAGCTGGAGGCATCGTACTTCCTGATTCTTATCTATATGGTATTGGCATAAAAAGAGACACAGAGATCCGTGAAAGCAGAAGAGTTCAGTTGTCCAGAGGAAGCTGGCCTCTGTGCTGGGGCTGCTGGGGTGAGGGGTTGGGGCGCTGCCTCCTGAGGAGCCCTCCTCCCAGATTCACCTGGAAGGACAGATGGGAAACTGCTAACTAAACTGAGCCAAGAGGACCGGAGTGACCTGGGAGGAGGTGGTGGGTGGTGGCCGGAGCTGGTATGCAAAGGTCCAGGAACAGGCAGGCCAAGGGAGGATGGGCATGAGATGAGCCCCAGGGCCATCCTGGGATAGACTACAGGTCACAGTGGCTGGTCTGAACATCTTCACTACAGCTGAGCGTGTGACGGAAATCTCACAGAAACCAGACTCTCCCCATTTTGATGAGGTAGAAAGAGGCTTGAGGGGATGCCTAAATTGTCCCTGTTGGGGGAATCCAGCTGGGGCTGTGCCTGGCTCCAAAGTCCCTGCTCCCTCCAAGTGACATGGAGCCAGGTCACAGGTGAAAGAGGCGTCATTTTTGGTTGGGCAGTGGCAGGACCTGGGCTCTGTCAATATTTGGGATGGTTCAATCATTCACCAACTCAGCCTTCTTTTTTGGCAGGCTCTCCTCAGGCGAGTGCTGGGCCAGATCTGGCCCTGGCTGTAGCCCTTGGGGACTGAAGCCCCGAGTCCCGTCCTGCCTGCCTGCTGGGGGCTCTGAGGGGCTTCAACTGGATTGGACATGGAGGAGCAGGCAGAGGGCAGTACCCTCTGACCAGGAAATCTCTCCCATGATAGGTGGTTCCCCAGCTTGTCCCCACCCACAGGGCTACAGTCTTGATTTAGGGGCTAAATAAACATGCTCAGGGTGCTAAATCTGTTGGGGAAATGAGTTTGAAAAGACCCTGTCAAGTGAAAAAAACAAGGCTTCGAAAATAGTCGTCATAGGAAAGTCAGAATTTTGACGGATTTTACTGCACTTATTTTGTGGTTTAGTGTTATTTTATTTTAAATTACAAATGTGGGGAAAGAAAGCACATCAGAATCTTTCTAGTGCTGTGCTTACTTTGACCTGTGCTAAGGGCCAAGGACTATTCTCTGTGTGTGTGTGTGTGTGTGTGTGTGTGTGTGTGTGTGTGTGTGTTCAGTCATGTCCAACTTTGTAACCCTATGGGCTGTAGCCCACCAGGCTCCTCTGTTCCTGCGATTGCCCAGGCAAGAACACTGGAGTGGGTTGCCATTTCCATCTCCAGGGGATCTTCCAGACCCAGAGATCAAAACCACATCTCTTACATCTCCTGCACTGGTAGGTGGGTTCTTTACCACTAGCGCCACCCGGCAAGCCCAAGGACTATTCTAGGCCATTCATATGCACTGTCTGATTTAACCCCTATAAGCCATTCTAAAAGACACATCCTCTCCCATTTTACCCATCTTAGGAAACTGAAGCTCAAAAGTGAAATTACTTTTGAAATGCACAGTGAGTATGGAGAGAATGAGGATCTGCCCCCACGTTTTTCTGACATCAAGCGAGGACCTTTCAGTTAATGTCAGTCCTGGAGAGACCTCAGCGGAGTAAGGAACTGGGGAAGGGTGAAGACGGCAGGTGGAGCTCCACATACCGGCACAGGCTAGAGCTAAATGGTACCAGCCCTGGGAGGGCAGGGTCCTGATGGCTGACACACCCCTGCTGTGTGATCTCCACAGGTGGAGTTGTGATTCTATCCCAAAGTGAGGTGTAGGAGACAGGGACAACAGATCCCCTGAGATAAGGACGAGCTGGAACTAGACAGTAGTAAGTGGGTTGTAACAAGCCTAAGGGCTCCTGTGTTGTTTGGGGACCAGTCACTTCACCCCATTGGGCCGCTGCAGTCATCAGTCGTCCCTCATGTGAAAGGCAAGAAAACACAGCTCACGCTGCAAGTTGGTGGTAGAGCTGGGCCTGAAATCCAGGACCCCTGGCTTTTAGCCCATGTTCTTTCCCCTGCCCCTGCTCAGTTTGTTGTTTAGTCGTTAAGCAATGTCCAACTCTTTGCAACCCCACAGACTGAAGCATGCTAGACTTCCTTGTCTCTCAGTATCTCCTGGAATTTGCTGAAACCCATGTCCATTGAGTTGGTGGTGCCATCCAACAATCTCATCCTCTGCCATCTCCTTCTCCTCCTGCTCTCAACCCTTCCCAGCATCAGGGTCTTTTCCAGTGAGTTGGCTTTTCGCATCAGGTGACCAAAGTATTGGAGTTTCAGCTTCAGCACCAGTCCTTCCAATGAATAATCAGGGTTGATTTCCTTTAGAATTGACTTGGTCCTTGCAGTCCAAGGGACTCTCAAGAGTCTTCTCCAGTACCACAACTTAACAGCATCGGTTGTTCAGAACTCAGCCTTCTTTATGGTCCAACCCTCACATTTCATACATAACTATTGGAAAAACTATAGCTTTGCTATATGGACCTTTGTTGGCAAAGCGATACCTTTGCTTTTTAATAGGATGTCTAGGTTTGTCATAGCGTTTTTCCCAAGGAGCAAATGTCTTTTAATTTCACGGCTGCAGTCACCTTCTGCAGTGACTTTGAGCCCAAGAAAATGAAACCTGCCACTGTTTCCACTGTTTCCCCATCTATTTGCCATGAAGTGATGGGACCGGATGCCATGATCTTAGTTTTTTGAATGCTGAGTTTTAAGCCAACTTTTTCACTCTCCTCTTTCACCCTCATCAAGAGGCTCTTTAGTTCCTCTTCACTTTCTGTCAGTAGAAGTGGTACCTTCTGCATATCTGAGGTTGTTGGTATTTCTCCAGGCACTTTTGATTCCAGCAGGTGATTCACTCAATCCAGCACTTCTCATGATATACTCTGCATGTAAGTTAAATAAGCAGGGTGACAATATACAGCCTTGGTGTACTTCTTTCCCAATTTTGAACCAATCTGTTGGTCCATGTCTGGTTTGAACTGTTGCCTCTTGACCTGCATACAAGTTTCTCAGGAGACAGGTAAGGTGGTCTGGTATTCTAATCTCTTTAAGAACTTTCCAGTTTGTTGTGATCCACACAAAGGTTCTAGTGTAGTCAATGAGGCATAAATAGATGTTTTTCTGGAATTCCCTTGCTTTTTCTATGATCCAACAGATGTTGGCAATTTGATCTCTGGTTCCTCTGCTTTTTCTAAATCCAGCTCAGTTTGTACTGTGGATGTGAGGGCCAGAGTGTGGGCACCAAGGTCCCACAGGACCTTTACTCAGGCAGGAGCATGCTGCACACGCTTTCACACATGCTTAAGAACCCAAATTATACATGCACGTGATTAAACAGCCAACCAGTACAACGGGCCTAGTATGAGCAGTCAGTATCTGCTATCCAATTCCTCCTCATTTACTCCCCTTTCCCCCTCTGTGCTGATCTGGGTAGATTTTATTATTCTTCATGCTCATTAATTCTGTCTTCTCCTGTGTCCAATCATTGTGAAAACTATCCAATGAGCTATTAATGTCAGATATCAAAGTTTTCCATTCTAGAATGTCTGTATAATTTTCTTTGCATATTACATCTCTCTGAAAAAGTTCTCCATCTTTTCATTAACTTTTTTTCTACCTTAGATTGTTATAATCACATTAAATCATTGTCATCTATTCCAACATCTGGATCATTGATGAATCTACATATATTGGCTTTTTTCCTCTTGATTATTGGTTACAATTTCATGTTTCATTGCCTATCTCATCATTTTTACAATTATGCTGAAAATTGTAAAGGAACCAGCAACTGAAGAATTTATTTTTTCCTATCAGAAAATCTTTTCCCTTTCTAGTACAATCAACAACTAAGCTGAAGATGCAAACTATTACTAGGATGGATAAACAGCAAGGTCCTACTTGTTGTATAGCACAGGGAACTATATTCAATATCCTGTGATAAACCATAATGGAAAATAATATGAAAAAGAATGTATCTATATAACTGGATCACTTTGCTAAAAAGCAAACATTAACACATTGTAAATCAACTATACTTCAATAAAATAAAGAAGAGGAGGAGGGAGAACTAAGCTGTGATGAAGCTGGATAGCAGCTTTAGTTAAAATCAGAGCCTGTCTGATTTCAAATACTTCCCAGGGAGACACTCTCAGCTTTGGACTGAGAACCTAACAGGTCTGTCTTGTCCACCTCAAAGATGCAGGAGGTTATTCTCCCCTTTGGCAATTTTAAACTTCTCTTCAGTCTTCTCCCCACTGCTACTCCCACCAATGCTCCTTCCAGATTTGGCAAATATCTTAAGAAGGAGACTGGAAGGTTGTTAAGAGTCAGTCCCCTTTTCTGGTTAGAAGTTTGTCTCCTAGATATCTAAGAATACGGGAGACTATACTCCACCATTTAGAACCCCACTAGTCTCTTTAATGTTTAAAAAGCAGAGACATTACTTTGCCAACAAAGGTCCATATAATCAAAGCTATGGTTTTTCCAGTGGTCATGTATGGATGTGAGCGTTGGACCATAAAGAAAGCTGAACGCCAAAGAATCAATGCGTTTGAACTGTAGTGTTGGAGAAGACTCTTGACAGTCCCTTGGATTGCGAGGAGATCAAACCAATCAATCCTAAAGGAAATCAGTCCTGAATATTCGTTGGAAGGACTGATGCTGAAGCTGAAGCTCCAATACTTTGGCCACCTGATTAAAGAACTGACTCACTGGAAAAGACCCTGATGCTGGGACAGATTGAAGGTGGGAGGAGAAGGGGACAACAGAGGATGAGACGGTTGGATGGCATCACCAACTCGATGGGCATAAGTTTGAGCAGGCTCCAGGAGTTGGTGATAGACAAGAAAGCCTGGCGTCTGCAGTCCATGGGGTCACAGAGAGTCAGACACAACTGAGCGACGGAACTGAACTGATCTAGTCTCTTTAATCAGCAAATTCGTTGGGTTGGGAGTTGGGGTAGGGGCAGAAAGGCTGCTACACTTACTTTAATAGACTTTTTAAGGAACAGTTTGTTTTGCAGAAAAATTGAATGGAAGGTACAGAGTTCCCATGTATTCCCCCCACCCCTCACCACCACCAGCTTCCCCTATTGGTAACAACTTGCTTTGTTGTGATATGTTTGTTATAACTAATGAGTCAATATTAACACATTATTATTAACCCAGGTCTCCCACATTGCAGATGGATTCTTTACCATCTGAGCCACCAGGGAAGCCCATTATTAACTGAAGTCTATAATTCACATTAGGGCTCAATCTTTGTGTTTTACTTTGTATGGGTTCTGACAAATGTATAGTGAAATGTATCCAACATTACAATATCATACAAAATATTTTCAGTTTTAAAAATCCCATGTGCCACATACTCATCTTTCCCTCCCTTCCTCCAAGCTGCTAGCAACCACTGATCTTTTTACTATCTCCATAGTTTTGCCTTTTCCAGAATATCATACATTACGTAGCCTTTTGTGATTGTCTTCTTTCACTAGACAATATGCATTTAAGTTTCCTTCATGTCTTTTCATGTCTTGAGAGCTCATTTCTTTTTATTGCTGAATAATAAGTCATTGCCTGGATGTTCCATGGTTTATCTATTTCTGTATTGAATGACCTCTTGATTGCTTGTAGGTTTTGGCAATTATGAATAAAGCTCTTGTAAACATCTGTGTGTAGGTTTTCAAATTATGGTAACATAAGTTAACATTTGGAAAAATACCAAAGAACATGACTGCTGGATTGTATGGTATGATTATGTTTAGTTTGTAAGAAACTGCCAAGCTGTCTTCCCAAAGTAGCTGTACTAGTTTTCATTCACAATAAGCATGATATTTTTTTCTTGGTCTGAAGTCTGTTTTGTCTGAATTTCATATAACTATTCCAACTTTCTTTTGATTAGTGTTGGCATGGTGTATTTTTCTCCATTCCTTTACTTTTACTCTATCTGTATCTTAATGTTTTATGTAGACTCCTGTTTTCTATTCATTGTCCTTGTTATTTTTTTTCTTCCAACATTTTCTTCCTTCTCTGGTCTTAATTGAGCACATTACATTCTTCTTCTTCTCCCCATTTAGCATATCAACTATACTCTTGAAAAAAATTAGATTTTTTGTTTCCCTCGAGTTTGCAATACGCATTTGCATCCAGTCTAAGTCTTCCTTCAAGTTAACACCACATCAGTTCGTGGATAGTGTGAGTAAATGTCTTAGAATAGAGTGTTCCTGATTTCTCTCTCCATCTTTTATAACACTGCAGTCATTCACTTCACTTATCCATAATCTATAATCACCATTACTATTTGGGACAAAATGTTAGATCAATTAAAAATAAGAAAACTCAAATATTTTAATTTACCTTTATTTCTTCTCTTCCTTTCTTTTTGCAGATCCAAGTTTTTAAAATATTTATATTTATTTATTTATTTGACTGTGCCAGGTCTTAGTTGCAGCATATGAACTCTTAGTTATGGCATGTGGGTTCTAGTTCCCTGACCAGGGATCAAACCTGGCCCCCTGCATCAGGAGCATGGAGTCTTAGCCACTGGATTCCCAGGGAAGTCCCAGATATGAGTTTTTGACCTGTATACATTTGCTTCTCTTTGAAAAATTTGCTTTTAACATTTCCTACAAGGCAGATCTCCTGGCAACAGTTTCCCTCAATTTTACTGATTATTTTTGGCTGTGCTGGGTCTTCATTGCACATGCTACACCTTTTGAAACCATCCATCATTCTTGGATATTCTGAACCATTATTTTTCAGTTTTGGAAATTTCTAGTGACATATCTTTAAGCTCTGGATTCTTTCCTGGGCTAGTACAGTTTATTGATAAGTTCATCAAAAGCATTCTTCGCTTCTGTTACAGATTTTTTGATTCCAAGTATTTCCACTTGATTCTTTCTTAGTTTCTATTTTTCTGCTTATATTGGATATCTGTTCTTGCAATGTTGTGCCCTTTTTTCATTGAATCCTTAGCATATGAATCAAATTAAAAAAAATTTCCAGCCTGATAATTTCAACATCTCTGTCATATCCAAGTTTTATTCTAATGCTTGCTTTGTCTCTTCAAAATGTGTTTCTTGTCTTTTAGTATGATTTGTAATTTTTTGTTGAAGGGCAGTGTAAGATACTGGGTAAAAATGAATTGAAGTAAATGGGCTTTATTTTTATCTAGCTATGGGTTAGGCTGTATGGCGCAGTGGTAAAAAAAATCTGCCTGCTAATACAGGCGAAGCAAAAGACACAGGTTTGATCCCTGGGTGGGGAAGATCCCCTGGAGGAGGAAATGGCAACCCACTCCAGTATTCTTGCCTGGGAAATCCAATGGACAGAGGAGCCTGGCGGGCTACAGTCCACGGGGTCACATAGAGTCAGACTCAACCGAGCACACACACATAGATGTAGATCAGAGGATAAAATTCCCTCTGGAGTCTTCGCTTTGTCTCCCCTGTTGCCTTTGGGTCTTCTTAGAGCCCTCTTATATTATATCTGAGACACACTTCTTTTCATTGTATCCCCTGTCATTAAACAGGATCTCTATTGACGTGGTTGTACAGTGTGGAAAGAGGGGGATATTCTACAGTACTGTGATTAAGTGTCAGCCTCTTACTGAGCTTGTGATGCTGGACTGTGATCGTCCGCAAGTGCTTTTCAGTTTCGTTTTTCTCTGTTAGGAGAGACAGGAAGGCTAGAGGGAGCTGAAGTTGGGTATTTTTCTTCACCCAGATAGCAGCTTAGAGGAGGCTGTAGTTAGGTATTTCCCTTCCCCTAAGTCAGCTGAGCTCTAGTAAACCACTTTCTCGGGAGGGCAGGCCTTCTTAAGGCAAAGAGAGCGCACTCAGCATGCTTCAAAATGGCCATTTTCATTGTTTCTCGTCCTTTCGACCAATATCAAGTGCAAAATGGTCATTTTCCCTCTGCCTGCCAGAAGCATGAGGGGATTTTTTCCCTCTGAGGACTTGGTAAGATTTCTGGAGATAAACCTCAGAAAACTGGTGGGGTGGCATTGAAGGGGCAGGTGGGCGGTAATTCTGTTTTCACTGAGCCTCTACACATCAATTACAGTTTAGCTTTTCCTGCCCTGGTGTTAATTTCTTAGAGATTCTGCCCCTATAAGTTATGATTCTCTGTATCTGCCTTTAATTATGTGGGCAGAGGTCGTGATCTTGAAACTCTGCTGGATCTTGAGAATAGTCATTGATTTTCAGTTTGTTCACCTTTTTTTCCTTGAGGTAAGCAATAATGAATTTAGAACTCCATACATGCCAGGTTGAAAACTAATGATGTTTTTTGAAGATCAAAAGTTGTTTTGAAGAAGTCAAATTTATTGATTTTTTTCCTTTACAAAGTGCGTTTTTGTGTGTGTTATGTTTAAGAATCTTTGCCAAACTCAAGGTCACTAAAATTTTCTCCAAGAAGTTTGGTAATTTTAGCGACTATCTATGGGCTTCCCTCGTGGCTCAGATAATAAAGAATCCTGCCTGCAATGCCAGGAGATCCTGGATCGATCCCTGGGTCTAGAAGATCTCCTGGAGAAGTTCTACACTCCATTTTGGGTTATTTTTTGTATGTGGTAGTGAGGTAAAGCAAGACATTTATTTTTTTGCATATCCAATTGTTGAAAAGATTTCTTTCTTGTAAAGATTACCCTTCTTCATTGAATTGCCTAGGCATCTTTGGCAGCAATCATATGTGTGAGTCTATTTTGCTCTATTGATCTAATTGTCCCTCTTTATGCCAATACCAGAGTTTTGATTACTGTGGCTTTATAATAAGCCTTTATAATTAAACCTCTATAACTACTGTAAAGCAAAATTAACTAAACATAATTTTTCAAAATATTTTGACTTCATTTCCATATAGGTTTTAGAATTGGCTTGTCATATTTTATGAAAAAGTCTGCTAGTATTTTTATTGGTATTGCAATAAATTTATAGATCAATTTTAGAGAGAATCTATATCTAATTTTTCCATAGTAACAGTTTATTGAATTTCTATAATATCAACAGGCACTGTGCTAAGTGTTTCACACTTACTCTTTCTCAAATTGCAGTATAATTGCTTTACACTGTTGTGTTAGCTTCTGCTGTACAATGAAGTGAATCAGCTATGTGTACACGTATTTCCTCTCCCTCTTAGACCTCCCTCCCACCCCCATACCCCACCTATCTGGGTCATCACAGAACACCGAGTGAGCTCCCTGTACTATACAGCAGGCTCCCACTAGTCATCTGTTTCACATGTGGTAGTGTTTATATGTCAATCCTAATCACCAGTGCATCCCACCCTCCCCTCCCACCCGTGTCCACATGACCCTCCTCTATGTCTGCATCTCTGTTCTTGCCTTGCAAATAGGTTCATTTGTACTATTCTTCTAGATACCACATCTATACGTTAATATACAATATATGTCTCTTTATGGCTTACTTCACTGTATATAACACACTCTAGGTCCATCCACATCTCTACAAATGACACAATTCCATTCCTCTACATGGCTGAGTAATATTCCATCACACATACACACATATATATATATATATATGCGTGCACATATACATACACACTTATATGTATCTATCACATTTTCTTTATCCATTCATCTGTTGACGGACATGCAGGTTGTTTGCATGTCCTGGCTATTATTGTCACTGGCGCTGCGACGAGAATTAGGGCACCTGTCTTTTTAAATTGGAGGCTAATTGCTGTGCAACGTCGGGCTGGTTTCTGCTGTGTAACAGTGTGAATCAGCCACGCGTGTGCATGTGTGCTAAGTCACTTCACTCGTGTGCAACTCTGTGCGACCCTACAGACTGCAGCCCGCCAGGCTCCTCTGTCTGTGGGATTCTCCAGGCAAGAGCACTGGAGTGGCTGCCATACCCTCCTCCGGGGGATCTTCCTGACCCAGGGATCAAACCCGCATCTCTCATGTCTCCTACGTTGGCAGGTGGGCTCTTCACCACTCCCGCCGCCTGGGAAGCCCGCCTGTGATTAGCCATGAGTACACATATATCCGCTCCCTTTTGAGCTCCCCTTCCAAGCTTACCTACTCCCATCTCACCCTTCTAGGTCATCACAGGCTGGGTTCCCTACGAACTTCCCACTAGCTACCTATTTTACATACAGTTATGTATATATTTCAATGCTACTCTCTTCATTGTACCACCCTCTTCTTCCCCTGCCATGTCCACAAGCCCATTCTCTGTGTCTCTATTCCTGCCCTGAAAATAGATTCATCAGTACCATTTTTCTAAACCCCATATATGGGTTAATTTACGACATTTGTTTTTCTCTGACTTAGTTCACTCTAACAGGCTCTAGGTTTACCCACCTCAGACACGACTGACTCAAATTCATACCTTTTTACAGTTGAGCAATATTCTGGTGTGTATGTACCACAACTTCTTTATCCATTCATTCGCTGATGGACATCTAGGTTGCTCTCATGTCCTGGCTACTGTAAACAGTGCTGCAGTGAATATCGTGGTACATGTGTCTTTGTAATTTATTTATTTTTGGCAGTGCTGGGTCTTTGTTAATTTGTGCAGGCTTTCTCTAGTTGAGGCAAGTGGGGGCTACTTGGTTGTGGTTCATGGGCTTCTCATTGTGGCGGCTTCTCTTGTTGCGGAACACAGATTCTAGGCCTGCAGGCTTCAGTAGCTGCAGCACGTGAGCTCAGCAGCCGTCACTCGTGGGTTCTAGCCCATGGGCTCAGCTGTTCCACAACGTGTGGAACCTTCCTAGACCAGGGATTGGACCCATGTGCCCTGCACTGGCAGGTGGATTCTTATCCACTATGCCACTAGGGAAGTCCCATGGGATACATGAGTCTTTTTGTATTATGGTTTTCTCAGGGTATATGCCCAGTAGTGGGATTTCTATGTCAAAGGTAGTTTTATTCCTTGTTTTTAATGGAATCTCCATACTGTTCTCCATAGTGGTTGTATCAAATTTACCTTCCCACTAAAAGTGCAAGAGGGTTCCCTTTTCTCCACATCCTCTCCAGTCTTTATTGTTTGTAGATTTTAAAAATATCTATTTATTCTTGATTGATGATTGGTTTAGAATATTGTTTGTAGATTTTTTGATGATGGCCATTTTGATCTGTGTGATGTGATACCTCATTGTGGTTTCGATTTTTATTTCTCTAATAATGAGTGATATTGAACATCTCTTCATGTCTTTGTTGGCCATCTGTATGTCTTCTTTTGAGAAATGTGTTAGCTCTGCCACTCATTTTTCGATTTGGCTGTTTTTCTGATATTGAACTTCATGAGCTGCTCATGTATTTTGGAGATCAATCCTTTGTCACTTGCTTCATTTGCAATTCTTCTCTCCCATTCTGAGAGTTGTCTTTTCATCTTGTTTAGTTTCCTTTGCTGTGCAAACTTTTCAAGTTTAATTAGGTCCCATTTGTTTTTTATTTCCATTACTCGAGGAGGTAGGTCAAAGAGGATCTTACTGTGATTTACATCAAGAGTGTTCTATGTTTTCTTGTAAGACTTTTATAGTTTCTGGTCTTACATTCAGGTATTTAATCTATTTTATCTTTGTGTATGATGTTAGGAAGTGTTCTACTTTTTTTTCTTTTACATGAGCTGTCCGGTTTTTCTAGCACCACTTATTGAAGAGGCTGTCTTTTCTCCATTGTATATTTTTGTCTCCTCTGTCAAAGATAAAGTTCCCATAGATGTGTAGGTTTTTCTCTGGGCTTTCTATCTTGTCCCATGAAACTATGTCTCTGTTTTTGTGCCAGTACCTTACTGTCTTGATGACTATAGCTTTGTACTATAGTCTGACGTCAGAAACTGTATGTCAAAACAGGGTAACCTAGATAAAAATGGAAAAATTCCTAGAAACACAATGGGCCAAAATAGAAACATGACAAAACAGAAATATGAATAGACCTGTAGTTAGTAAAGAGACTGAAATGGTAATAAAAAAACCCACCCAACCAAGAAAAGCCCATGACAAGATGTCATGAAAACAATTAACATGAGTCCTCCTCAAATGATTCCAAAACAAACTGAAGAGGAGGGAACACTTCCAAACTCCAAATTCTGAGGCCAGCATTATCTTGATGCCACAAACAGAGACTGTACAGGACAAGAAAAACTACAGACCAATGTCCTTGAAGTATACAGACTCACAAATTCTCAACAAACAAGGGGTGGGGTATGGGTGAAGGGGATCAAAAGGTACAAATTTCCAGGATAATTAAGTCATAGAGATGTAATGTACAGCACAGCAATTGTAGTTAATAACACCGTATTGCATAAAGTTGCTGAGGGAGTAAATTTTATAAGTTCTCATCACAAGAAAAAAATCTGAACTATGTATGGTGATGGATATTAACTAGACTTATTGCAGTGATTTTTACAGTACAAAGATTGAATCATGTTGTACACATGAAACTAATAGAATGTTGCATGGCAATTATATCTCAATGAAAACAAACAAAAAAAACCACTGCTTCAGACTGTAATATTAAAAAATCTATTTGAAAATAACCTTTAATTGCAGTAATTCACCCCTCTACAATCCCCCATTGTCACAATTCAGTTTAAGGAAGTATATCAATTCTTTCAAGACTCACATGTTTAAAAGAACTGTTACAAGGAAAATTAAATGGGGATATTGAACAAGATAGGTGGAAACATCCTCTACACAGGAGAATCATATAACAAAGTAAATAAATCTAATAAGTCTATATTAATCACATGTAACTCAGTGAAGGCCCTCTTCAGAATGACTTTGAGTATTGGTATGACAAAGATGATTATGTATAAGGTGACTGTGAGGTTGTTTAAACTAAAAATCGCTAACTGATGCTATTAGTATCATTAGAGTGATAATTATTAGATTATCAAGAGTGAAATTATCATTTCTAATTATTTCCAAGGTAATAAACTTCCTGAAACTGGGTTTATACTTTCTACACTTTGAGATTCCCTACATCATTAGGTATCAGGATCTAAACATAAATGTTTGTTAAAATGAATTTCTGCATAAGTTGACAGCCTTTTATTTTCACTCTAGGAAAATAAAATTTATTAAGCTAAAAAGATAATGTCTTTGAATTATTTTCAAAAATGTATTATGACTAAGAAAAAAGCTCTTAGCAATAAAAAAGTTATATAGATACTAAACAATTATCTCAACTTTCAGTTGAGAGATAACTTTATATATGGATAAACTATATATTACCACATTTTCAAAAATAAAGAACTTGCATCAAATTGAATGTTAAAACAGAGTAATTAGAGATTCCCCTTAAAATTATAAATTGTCTCCATTACAGATAGTTGGTTAATTAACCCTTTATTTTTACCAGTAGAGGAGGGTAACAGTCAACATGTTATGATAGCTCTCTTGCCACATATAATACCATTGTGTATTACACCAATTTAAGAAGCTGAATTAGGCTACACTGCCAGAATAGCCAGAAAAATAATGTTAACTTTTAAAGTTAAAATACAAGTTGCCTTTTGTTAAGTAAGAAATATCAGTGAGCAGTAAGATCAAGGCCATTGTCTAGGAATCATGAGTATAGCATATAATATAAATAAGAATATATGTTCATTAGGTATCACAGGTGTTCAATGCTTTTAACAGTTAAAACAAGAGTATTCAATATAAAGGTAAACAAAAATTTTAATCACCTTGTGATTAATGTTAATAACAGCAACAAAATCATGGTGTTTTCCCTAGTAAATGTTTTTTTAAAAAATCCCCAACAAAATTTTAGCCAACAAAATTCAATAGTACATAAAAAAATTATGTACTTATACACCATGACCAAGAGAGATTTACTCTTGGAATGCAAGTATGGTTCCAAACACTAGTATCAATTAGTATAATACATCATATTAACAGAACAAAGGGTAAAAACCACATGACCATCTTAATTAATGCAGAAAAAGTGTTTGACAAAATTCAACTTCTTTTCATGATAAACAACATAATAAAGGCCATACATGACAAGCCCACAGATAACATCATACACAGTGGTGAAAAACTGAAAGCTCTTCCTCTAAAATCAGGAAAAATTAAGGATACCCACTTAAAAAATATGTATTGGACTGACTGACGTGGCTGCTTCCAGTCTCAGCTGCAGCATGCGGGGTCTTTTGCTGTAATGCAAAGGCTATTTGTGGTGCACAGGCTTCGTTGCTGTGGCATGTGGGACCTTAGCTCCCCGACCAGCGATCAAACCCACATCCCCTGCATTGCAGGCAGATTCTTAACCACTGGACCACCAGCAAAGTCCTAGGATGCCCATTTTTGAGACTTCTAATCAAACAGTACTAGAAGTCCTAGCCAGAGCAATTACCTAAGGAAAAAAAAAATTAACCAAATTGGAAATAAATAAAATTTATTGGTAGACATAATCTTATATGTAGATGTGCCAAAAGATTCTGCACCCCACACCCACACACATTAGAATTAACAAATTCAGCAAAGTTGAATGATATAGTTAATATGTAAAAATCTGTTGTAACTGGAAACTACACAAAATTGATGAAAGAAGTTACAGAAGACAACATAGAGAAGGATGTTCTGTGTCCATAAATTGGAAGATTCTTAAGATGTCAATACTACCCAAAGTGATCTACCAAACCAGTATCATCCCTATCAAAATCCCAAAGATGTTTATTACAGAAAAATTCATTCTAAAATTCAAACGACCCCCCAAATAGCCAAAACAGTCTTAAAAAAAAATTAAGTATAAGGACCCACAGTTTCTGATTTAAAATTTTAATACAAAGCTACAGTAGTCAAAGCAGTATACTGGCACAGAGACAGGCATACTGATAAGAGTCCAGAAAAAGACATAATAGACATACATGGTCAGATCACTGTTGACAAGGGTGCCAAGATCATTCAATGGGAAAGGACAGTATTTCCAACAAATAGCGTTTTAAAAACTAGATAGTCACATGTCAAAAAAAAAAAATCTATGCTTACCTTAAATCAAATGCAAGTTAACTCAAAATGGATCAAAGACCTAAATACAAGAGATAAAACTCTTATAAAAATGTAGTAAGAAAAGCTTCATGACATCAGATCTGACAATTATTTCTTGGACATCACAAAAGAACTGGCAATTAAAGAGGAAACAAATAAAGTGAACTACATCAAAATTAAAATCAACTATATGTCAGAAGGTACAACAGTGAAAATGCAACCCAAAGAATGGGAAAAAACCCTGCAAATCTAATAGTTATCCAGAATACATAAAGAATTGACAACTCAACAAGGAAAAACTTACTTTGAAAATGGGCAAAGGATCTGAACAGACATCTCTTCAAAGAAGATATCCAAAGCCGCCAAAAGAATACAAATGTTTAGTATCACTAATTATTAGGGAAATACAAATCGAAACTACAATATGATCTCACATCTATTAGGATGGCTACTACAATAAAACAGAAAATAAGCCTTGGTGAGGATGTGGACAAATCGGTCCTGCTGCTGAGAATGTAAAATGGTATAGCACTTATGGAAAACAGCATGGCGGTTCTTCAAAACATTACATGTAATTACCACATGATCCACCATTTCCAATTCTGGGTATATACTTGAAAACACTGAAAGTAGGGTCTCAAAAGTAGTATTTGTATACTCATGTTCAGGGCAGTACTATTCACCATGGCCAAAAGGCCAACCAAGTGTCTGTCAACAAAATAGGACTGACAAAAGGTGGTATACACAGACAACAGATTATCAGTCAGCCTTAAAATGAATGGTACATGGATGAACCTTGAGAACGGTATGCTGAGTGGTCAAGTCAAAAAAGGTAACGTATGCTTCCACTTACACAAGATACCTAGAGCAGCCAAAATTGGAGACAAAGGGGAATGGTGCTTGTCAGTAAAGGGAGAGAGAAGAAAGGAGTTACTGTCCAAAGGACACAGTTTCAGTTTTGCAAACTGAGGTTCGCAAAACTTGATGGAAAGTAGTGATTGCTGCACAGCACAGTGAACGCTACATTGCCACTAACTGCATACTTAAGTCCTAACTGTCCTCTGTGATGGCAAATTTTATGGGCATTTTACATATTCACACACAGTTTCCCCAAGTTAAAATTAATCGACAATTAAAACTTGTTAACTGAAACAGTAAATGTGATTCTGCATCACTGCATCCATGTGGTCAAAGTTACCACCAACACTGGGACAAACTAAAGGCCCTTGTTTTGGGAAGAAATATGCTTAAGTATTTGGGGATCAAGAGGCAAGCTGTGAGCAAGTTACACTTGTGTGATAAAGCAAATGTGACACAACGTTAACACCTGGTGTACACAGGTGAAATGTATATGGGGTTTACCATTCTTGCAACATTACTGTAAATTGGAACTATTTCCATTTTAAGAAACAAGGCTATTCTTGGCCAGTTTTGAGACTAAAATAAACCATGCAGCAATGGCCATTTACACAGAAAATAGTATTTGACATTTAAAGTTTCTCAGATATGATTATCACATTAACCCCTGGCACCATCACCAATTTTAACTCTATGGAGGTGAAATTTTTAGATGACTGGGACTTACCACTTTAAATGCCAGAATGGTGCATCAATAGCTTTCTTTCTTTTTTTTTTCAATAGCTTTCAAGTCTTTTTAAAGTGCTACTTTACTTTTCTTCAGAATTTTTAATGATCAAGGTCATCAACATCTGCTTCAGTTGTGCTTGTTCCCACAACTGTCTCTGAGTGTGATACAAAAATGACGCTGCAGCTAACAGCTGTTCTTCCATCTCCACCTGGTGGTTAGTTATTACCTCTATTTTTACCTACCTGCTTTTTATATAACAATCGCATTTGTACTTTTAAATTTATTGAAAGTAAAGAGATCCTGAGATTCTTTCCTAAGTGCACAAACTTTGTATTTTGGTTGTTCAAAGACTTCTATCAACAATCTCAAGTATTTCTGAAGATCAAGTCAGATAACCCTTCCCCAATTTGTAATGTAAGATTTCTATAATTAAAATCAATGACTTATTCTTGGACTTAGTCATCTTGATTAATGAGATTTCTCACTAACAAGTCTGCGGAGACTATGAGGATGACTTTAAAGTATCACAAAAATAGAACTATACAGCTGTAAGTTATACTATTCTTCATCTCAACTGCCTGGCTGCTCATCAGCAATTATAGTGATTTTCAATTATGTCCATGTTTCCTCTTAGATAGTACTTCTTAATCTTTTTTCAAATTGTAGGGTCCCCCTCCCCCAAGGAGAAAACGAATTTAAACTAACCGAAATCAAGTAATTAAAAACTTCCTTAACAAGAGAAATACTAAGATGACTTTGTCAGTATTTTGTTTCAACCTCCACTAAGATATTGCCATTGATTCGGACACTGACCACCCGGAGTCAGAATCGGACTCCACAGGTTTAGGGTCTCAGTTCTTCCCACACTACCCCTATTTGAGATGATGTCTGAAAGGGGAGTCCCTCCCAACTTCTGATTAGTTACAAATCTGGGGGTTCCCATAATTTCCTCACTTTCAAGATTTGCCAAAATGATTCCCAGAACTCTGGAAAGCACTCCCCTTATACTTGAAAGTGAAGTCGCTCAGTCATGTCCGACTCTTTGTGGCCACATGGACTGTACCAGGCTCTTCCACCCATGATTTTCCAGGCAAGAGTACTGGAGTGGATTGCCATTTCCTTCTCCAGGGGATCTTCCCGACCAGGGACCGAACCTCACATTGTAGGCAGACACTTTTACCGTTTGAGCCACCAGGGAAGCCTTTGTAATTAGTTTCATTACAAAAGAATCAAATGAGGATCAACCAGAAGACACATGGAATATGAGCTAAGTCTGGGAGGAAAGGCAGAGCTTCTGCATCCTTTCTTTGTGGAGTCAAGGCACATGGCCACTGCAGCACATCAGTGTGTTCACTAGTCAGGAAGCTCCACTCAGCCTCAGTGTCCCGAGTTTATTATTTGGGCACAACTGATTACAACATGGGGCACTACAACTAGGTCAGGCCAATCTCCAGGGTCCCCACCCACCTACCATGGGGCCTGCCCCAAATTCCAACCCTCTGTGTGGTAGGTCCTTTCTGGGGACCAGCCCCCATCCTAGTTATCTAGGGGTCTACCGTGACTCACCTCATTAGCATCACAAAGGCACTGCTAGTACCCAGGAAATCCCAAGGGTCTTAAGCAGCTGACGGTGAGGAACCAAGGATGGAGGCCAGACAAACCATACCAGAGCTGGAAGGTTGAACTTTGAAGGGTCAAACCACTGTAATAGCTACAATTTTTCTTCACTCACCAAGAACCAATTTTCACCCTGGTAGAGAATGCATCCTTGAAGACAATGAAGAGACAGCCCCCCAAAACCAGAATGGAATTTTATTGTGTAAAGTTTACAGAAGTATGACTAGTATTCTTCTGTACAAAGTGCACAACCAATGGTTTTAAATATAACCGAGAGAAATAAGAATCCTATGACATTTGATACAAGCTTAATCATTTACAGGTACACTAAAAAATTTTTTAAAATATCATCTTTCTCCAAAGAGTCCATTGCGCATTTCTTAAGAGTGGCGATGGGGAACCTCCCAGGCAGTCACAAGGGCATTTTATTGCCCTCAATGCTGATTTTTACTGCGTGTGCAGATCTGCTTTTTTTCCTGATGTCTGTGAACTTTCTCATCTGTTTATCCAGTCGACTGATACCCTTCTTGGAGGTCCCCTGAAACTAAGAGTGGGGTAAAAATTAAAGAGCAAATTACTGAAACACATACATTTAGTTTTGTCTTTCATTTTCTTTTATCTGAAAGTCAGCAGACTGAAGAGTTCCCAGCTCTGGAATAACCAGAATAAGCTTTGGTGACCTCAGGAACAACGGAGCAAGTATACACAGCAGTGTCAGAAATACAAATTAAGCTCTCTCAGAGAAGAATAATTTTGTTGTTATCTGTGCCGTATTTTTAAATTTTGCCTCAAGTCCACAGAAATTTGCTAGGAGAGAGAAACGGGGGAGGAATGAAACTACATTCCCCCTAATTAATCAGATTACATTTTGATTCTATGCTTTTCCCTTTCAAAGACCAAATATGGAGGTGACCATTTGACATACACAAGTTCAAACAGTGCTGGCATAAAAAATTATGATCTTCTAAGGCAAGAAAAGTCATCAAGAAAAAACTCTTAAGCATAATGAGTGAGATAAGAACTGCTAAGTGCTTGCTGGAGTTCTAGTTTCAGATTAGAAATAGTCAGGGTTCTATAACCCTGTGCAAATGATACCTCTTGTCTGAATGACTTCCAGGACTGCTGGGAGAAGTGAATCAGGTAATAATAACAAATACAGCACACAATCAGGGCTCAAAATAAACATCAGCTACTACTACTATTATTTTGTGTCAAATCAGTTTGACACAAAAAAAGTAAATTAAGTCTCTTGATATAAGGGGTTTACTACTTCTTGCATTCTCTTTCTACTTGCCCTTTTATGGTTAAAGATTTGTTGTTAGGTAATTTCTTCTATATTTTGAAAAGACTGTTATGTCTTGAAAAAGTGTGGTCTCCAAGAAATTGACACCTTTAAGAAATGCTGAAAAGCTCTGCTGTTTATGTTGCATCAGGGCAAACTCTTCTTGTTTGGTACAGTAATGCCAGCAATCTCAAGCTTCATGAATGCTGAGCAGTTAAAAAGAGATGAGCTCTAGTTCTTTTCCCCAGATATTTACTACTGAATCACCTGTGAAGCTTAATTCAAAGAATGCTAAAATAAGGTAGAGACTAGGAGATACTTTAGGGCTGGTACTAGTGTGGTGAAGTTCTTCTGAGTTGGGGAACCCCTCCTAGGCTTATCTCACCTTTAGATTCAGCTTCTACCTCAGATATAACCAAGAATCTAATAAATCATTCTTGAATTAAGAGCTACACTGATACCCATCCTAGATTTTCTATGCACATCCCAATTACAAATACTCACATCGATTTAGTACTTGGCACTAGCACTCTGAGGGGATGTAAACATTCATTAGCAGATGAGAAAGAGCTATCACCCTATGCAACGCCCCAGGTTTCTGGATAGTCCCAAGTATCTGACTTCCTCTCAGACAACATGCCCTGATGTTTAGTGTCTGCAGTCAGTGCGCACTAGAGGCCTTGCCTGCTCAGAGCTCTGCCAGCTGCCCAGCTCCCAGCAGCTCTACACATCAGCCTGGACTTCCTGTCCACTCCCGGCACCTTGTCTAAGAGTTTGAGCCCTCTAACCTCAGCAACTGGGGCGCGCCCAGGCTGCGCTGATCCACCCCTTGTTATAGATCATAAGACCCGCAGCTGACAAATGCTTGGTTACCCAAGTCTGAAAACACACAAAACTGAGTGCCTAGCATGTCAAATTTAGTAACTTCTCTCTTGATTTCTTAGCCCTACACCACCTAGGACAGTAGAACTGTATACTGCACTGCTAAATCAGTGAAAAATCAAAAGTAGCCTAAAAGATTAGCAAGATGGATTTGCTTTAAAAAATATGGTACAATCATATTATAATTCAATATTATGTCACTGAAGGTTTACTCAAATGAAGTTTTACCATGTTAAGTAAAACACAAAGTCAACGAGGTATAAAAGAATATGATCACAATTTTGCTTAAAAGTTAAAACACTTACCACTGCAACAAAAGAAACCCCAAACCAGTAATATGTTTATGCATACATATATAAAGGGTTAAAGAAATACCCCAGAACGTTAATATAAGGTGTGGTGGGATTACAAGGGACACTAAGTTTATTTGTGCTTTTAGTATTTAAAGATTTATAGAAGAACATGCACTGCTTTGTCATTTCAAAAGCATTCCATGGAATAAATTAGCATATAAACATACAATGTAGTACCGGTATTGAATTATTTAGAAGTGGAAAATCAGAGACCATAAAGAACGAACAAATTACTAATATATTTTTACATGACAGACTTATGCAGCCATTACAAATGATAAATATATAAGGTGGTTTAATGAGAGGAAGTGATCAAAATTATATAAATATAATTATATTAAAATATCAATAGAAAACAAGGCAAAATTTTTGTCAAATTGCTTTTGAGCGGTGAGTGATTTTTCTTTTTATCATCTCAAAATTTTCTACAATTATAAGCAGGAAAAACTAAGTGTAAAACATTACTGAAAATACATTTAATACATCAAAATTGTTAACAGTGGTGCTTTACATGGAGGAAGAATAGAACTTTAGGGAATGGGGTTTATTCTACAGTATATTTACTCATGTAATTTCAAAAATAAAAATTACACTTAAAACAAAAAGTTTCATTTGAAAGCCATTATTCATTCCAGTTACCTCTTAGGAAGCATGTTTTCTAGTAACACTCATTAGTGTCTGTACAGTGTGAGAGCCTTGAGGGAATATGCAAGGAATCTTAACAGGGAAACAGTGTCAGGACAATCTACTGAAATACAACATGGGATGTGGTGGTTTGTAGTTTAGTCGCTAAGTTGGGTCCGACTCTTGTGACCCCAAGGACAGTAGCCTGCCAGGCTCCTCTGTCCATGGGATTCTCCACCAAGAATACTGGAGTGGGTTGCCATTTCCTTCTCCAAGGGATCTTCCAGACCCAGGAATTGAACCCAGGTTGCTTGCATTGCAGGCAGATCCTTTACCAACTGAGCTATGAGACCAGCTCCCAAAACATGCCTTATTATTATTTTTTGGACAGAGCTCTATAAGCCAGACGTAGGCCAAGATAGTCCATTTTGATCTTGGGAATGTTGGAAAAGGAGAAGAACTCTAAACTTCCCTCTCCTCGTGCTGGTCCTGTCTCAGTCTAGCAGGAGGCTGGGCCACCTCTTCCCACCTCCCCAACACCTACAGGGAGGGTGGGATCCAGACTATCAACACCAGCAGACAGGCACATGCCCTTCCAAAAAAGACTGACCTCTAAGATTTTTTATTACAGTTTTCTCTGCCCTATTACAGATCTTGATTTTCTAAAATAAGTGTGCTGGGGAAGAAAATATATTAAGAAAGAGAAGAATAAAAGAAGGGAAGAAACAGTGAAAACAGGAAAGGTAAAGAGAAACAGGGGTGGTTGGGGAGGGAAAAGAGGGAAATCAAGGGAAACGGAAATAAGACAAGAAGAAAAAAGGGAAGGCGGGGACTTCCCTGGTGGTCTTATGGTTAGGACTTCAGGTTTTCACTGCCCGGGTTCAATTCCTGGTCAGAGAACTGAGATTCCCACAAGCCACAAAGTGTGGCCAAAAAGGGGGGTAGTGGGGAAAAAACAGGGAAGGAAGTAGAGATGAAGGAGTTCTTGGCACTGAACCAGTGCTCTTCTGCCCTTTATTTATTCTCAATAAATAAGACTGTGTGCTTGGTCTAGACGGCTTAATAGCAAAGTGAACCGGCAGGAAAGTGAGTGTGTCTATGGAAACAGCTGCCCAAGCAGGGGTAACAGAGGAGGCACAAAAGGCAGGCAACACACTCGGCTCTCAGTGCTCACTGCAGCGAAGTGCTGCCGGTAACCTGGGGGCACAGCAGGTCAGTGGCTCTGGCTCTGTCAGTGTTCCAAAGTTGTCTTCATTTCCAGCCATGGACCAAATGTATATTGATTAAATTTATCTCCTCAATATTCAGTGTCAGGATTTATGCAGTGAGCCCTCAAAGGCAGGTTACTAAGCCACTGACAACAGGAAGCCACCTCCCTTTCACCAAGATGCTACTAACCAGCTTATATGCCTGTAAGGCAGACCAACCACTATGATTCTGGGCCCTGACAGAAACCTTTTTAATAAAAAGGGTACCAGACAGAAAGACCAAAATATCTACCAGTGAGGTAATTATGTACGGGGGTACTGATATAGGAAGGGAACCTCATATCAACTTGTGAATATTCAAGATGACTAGAATGTCACTAAATGCCTGTCACGGCCATGATTTCAGAACTAAAAGTGGTTCGGCCTTTCTGGTTAGGAAAGCACACACACACACTTGCTCCCACTCTAGCTGCCCAAGCCCATGCACAGAGCATGCTCCCTCGGGGATACCTCCCAGACAACGCTCTGGCAGGGCCAGGCCTACAGGGGCATCCTGTTGCCTTCAATGCTGAACTTGACAGCACGGTGCACTCTGCTGAGTCGTTTCTGTTCTGCAAATCTCCTCTTATGCTTTTCCAACCGGCTTAGGCCCTTTTTAAGAATACCAGGCTAGAAAGAGTGGTTTGAATGGAGAATAAAAAAAGATTACTGAGCAGCAATGGGGATTCCCGAGTAGTATTTACAGTGATGGCGACAAAGTGTCTACCCTAAACACCTCATAACAGACTGACTTAAAAACAGCTAAACAGAAAGGAATGGGTAGGCTGCAAAAGCAGGTGAGTTCTCAGGGTTCTTAGGAAAAAAAAAAAAAAGACTGCACCAAAACACTCTAGCCTTCAATGTTCAGTTGAAATAAAAGAAGTTACTATGAAGAAACTTCCTAACTGATAGTGTTTCTTTAAGTCTGAAGTAATGCTCACCAGTAACAATGGTCTCTATCTGGCTAGATAAAGAGAAAATAGCTCTCTTCAAATCAGATAAACCTTAAGAGCTGCTTAAGGGTTCTCAAACATGAAGTAAAAGACAGTAATCTGTTTTTCAGATCCACCTTGCTGTCCCTGATTGCTTACCCTGGATGATTCCATTTCCACATTCCACTTGGGCCTGACAACATAGTCCTTGTTCGAGGGCATGGGGACCCTTGCCCGGGCGCAGAATCCAGGATCTCCAGGTCTGAGAGCCCTAGGAATGGGAAGAAGAACACACTGCTTACGCAGCCAGCCTCAGCTGGGCCCACGCCGCTCATCTGCGTCAAACCTCCTCTGCCCTCCCCGGTCTCGCCCCATCCATGTCCCGCGGTCTTAGACGGCTTCATTATCACTCATACTGCTCTACCAATTGCTCAACTTTCCCCACAAAGTCAACTTCCTCTGTCGGATTCCTTATCCCCTCTTCTCAGCTTCTGATATAATCGTGCCTCTCTCCTTTCTGAGGCTGGTTCCTCCACGAGGACTCTGAATCTGAATTTCTCTGGTCTAATGGAGTCACTTGAGTTCACTTGTGAGATGAAAAGTCAGGCGGTCAAAATGACCTCCCAAACTGAGTATGCCCATAAAGCGGTTTACACGGCTGTGCATATGCAACTCTTACAGTAATTTTTTGGTCTGTTTCCTGTTTTGTAAAAAAAACTTGAGATGTAGATTCACATGCAGTTTTAAGAATTAATAGAGAGATCCAGTGTCTCTCTCAAAAAACAGCATGCAAATCACTATAGCATACTATCACCAGCAGGATATTGATGTTGCTGTCACCTATCAATTTTTATTTACATTTTCCCCAGTTTTACTTGCACTCATTGATCTCTGTATATGTGTTTCTTCATAAGAAACCACCACACTATTTTTCAGAGTGGCTGTACCATTTTATCTGCAGCAGTGGATGAGTGACCTAGTTTTTCTGCATCCTTGCCAGCATTTAAGGGCGTCACATACACTAACTTTCACATACAAATTTGAGAACTACCATGCTAGACTAAAGACTGCCATCCTTAAAAAGTAAAGCCTATTCAGTATCTGGGAATCCGAATCACTCAACTTTTAGGTAACTATCTCCACTGGTAAATGGAGATTGGCTATGTGTGTATGTTGGGGTGGGGGGTGGAAGAGAAGGCTAAAAGATTCTAAACTGCTTCTATTCCCTTGTATGGTTTGCTCTATTCTCAAATATCAAGCTTCTATAACTTTCATATATGCGAAGAGATCAACTGACCAGAAAATTTCCCACAGCTCTTATTTTCTCCCTGAAGCCACTATCAGCAAACCTATCCCGAAGTATATGACATGTGCTCCCTGCAACTCATTTCCTGTTTTCTTTTTGTGATGTGGGTGCTGCATGACTACCAGCACTCATCGCACAGCCCCTCTGAAGTCTACTCCCCACCAGAGCCCCCTCTGGGGCAGCCTTGTCCTTCACGACGTTCTCTTCCAATGTGTAGGATCACAGCTCCTCACTGGCCTTCGGTGGCTACACCCCTTTCAAAGCATTCATCTTATTTTATTTTTTAATGCATTCAGTGGGTTTTTTTGTTTTGTCGTACTGCGCAGCGTGCGAGATCTCCGTTCCCCAGCCAGGGACTGAGCCCAGGCCACTGCGATGAAAGCACTGAGTCCTAGCTACTGGACCACCAGGGAATTCCCACTCAGTTCATTTTTCACTGTTACTTTCATGATTCAACAATCTTTTCTAGGGAGATAACTATCAGTGTCTCTAGCTCAAATTCAAGCTCTAGACCCAGGATACTTACAGGATTATCTCATTCACCTTATATTTAATATGTTCAAGAAAAAACTCACCTATGACTTCACCTCAATTCCTCTCCACTCTAGTGAAGGGTAATGCCATCATCTCAGTTACTTAACTGCAAAATTCTGGTTGGTATCTTCAACTCTAGCCAGCTCTTTGCCCACCAACTCACTAACTCCTGGCAGCTGTGTGCCTGCAAATTCTCCTCACCCTTCTGCTTCTCCATTACAGTTTGAGTTGACCTGCAATGGTCAGCTCTTCTGCCCTGAAACCCATCCCACAGCATGCCACCAGAAATGCATTCCAAATCAAATCTAACTTCACATCCATGCTCAAAAAACTTTCTAGGAAACCAGAGAAGTCAACATCCCTCATCTTGATTTAAAGCACTTCAGAATTTGGTCAATATCTGCATTTCCAACCTTATCTTCCACCACTTCGGGCACCACAGTTACTGCCTAATCACTTCAGGCAACTCAGTTCAGTTCAGTTCAGTGGCTCGGTTTTATCCGACTCTTTGTGACCCCATGGGCTGCAGCATGCTAGGTTTCCCTGTCCATCACCAACTCCTGGAACTTACTCAAGCTCATGTCATGTCAAAGCATCAATTCTTTGGTGCTCACCTTTCTTCATAGTCCAACTCTTACATCCATACATGACTGCTGGAAAAACCATGGCTTTGACTAGATGGACCTTTGTTGGCAAAGTAATGTCTCTGCTTTTGAATATGCTGTCTAGGTTGGTCATAGCTTTTTTTCCAAGGAGGAAGTGTCTTTTAATTTCATGGCTGCAGTCACCATCTACAGTGATTTTGGAGCCCAAGAAAATAAAAGTCTCTCTCTGTTTCCATGGTGTCCCCATCTGTTTACCATGAAGTGATGGGACCAGATGCCATGATCTTAGTTTTCTGAATATTGAGTCTTAAGCCAACTTTTTCACTCTCCTCTTCTACTTTCATCAAAAGGCTCTTTAGTTCTTCGCTTTCTGTCATAGGCTGGTGTCATCTGCATATCTGAGGTTAATGATACTTCTCCTAGCCATCTTGATTCCAGCCTGTGCTTTATCCAGCCCAGCATTTCGCATGATGTACTCTGCATATAAGTTAAATGACTAGGGTGACAACCTTGATGTACTCCTTTCCCTATCTGGAACCAGTCTGTTGTTCCATGTCCAGTTCTGTTGCTTGTTGACCTGCATACAGGTTTCTCAAAAGGCAGGTCAGATGGTCTGGTATTCCCATCTCTTTAAGAATTTTCCACAGTTTGGTGTGATCCACACAGTCAAAGGCTTTGGCATAGTCAATGAAGCAGATGTTTTTCTGGGACTCTCTTGCTTTTTCATGAAATTAAAAGACACTTACTCCTTGGAAGGAAAGTTATGAGCAACCTAGACAGCATATTAAAAAGCAGAGACATTACTTTGCCAACTAAGGTCCATCTAGTCAAGGCTATGGTTCTTCCAGTAGTCACGTATGGATGTGAGAGCTGGACTATAAAGAAAGCTGAGTGCAGAAGAAGTGATGCTTTTGAACTGTGGTGTTGGAGAAGACTCTTGAGAGTCCCTTGGACTGCAAGGAGATCCAACCAGTCCATCCTAAAGGAGATCAGTCCTGGGTGTTCATTGGAAGGACTGATGCTGAAGCTGAAACTCCAATACTTTGGCCACCTGATGCGAAGAGCTGACTCATTGGAAAACAGCCTGATGCTGGGAAAGATTGAGGGCAGGAGAAGAAGTGGATGACAGAGGATGAGATGGTTGGATGGCATCACCAACTCAATGGACATGAGTTTGGGTAAACTCCAGGAGTTGGTGATGGACAGGGAGGCCTGGTGTGCTGTGGTTCACGGGGTTGCAAAGAGTCGGACATGGCTGAGTGACTGAACTGAACTGAACTTGCTTTTTCGATTATCCAGTGGATGTTGGCAATTTGATCTTCGGTTCCTCTGCCTTTTCTAAATGCGGCTTGAACATCTGAAGTTCACAGTTCACGTACTGTTGAAGCCTGGCTTGGAGAATTTTGAGCATTACTTTGTTATTATGTTCTATGAATGCAATTGTGTGGTAGTTTGAACACTCTTTAGCATTGCCTTTCTTTGGGATTGGAATGAAAACTGACTTTTTTCCTGTCCTGCGGCCACTGCTGAGTTTTCCAAATTTGCTGGCATATTGAGTACAGCACTTTCATAGCATAATCTTTTAGGATTCGAAATAGCTCAACTGGAATTCCATCACCTCCACTAGCTTGTTCCTAGTGATGCTTCCTAAGGCCCACTTGACCACATTCCAGGATGTCTGGCTCTAGGTGAGTGACCACACCATCATGGCTATCTGGGTCATGAAGATTTTTTTGCATTCTTGTCACCTGTGTATTCTTGTCACCTGTTCTTAATATCATCAGCTTCTGTTAGGTCCATACCATTTCTGTCCTTTATTGTGCCAATCTTTGTATGAAATGTTCCCTTGGTATCTCTAATTTTCTCTAGTCTTTCCCATTCTGTTATTTTCCTCTATTTCTTTGCACTGATCACTGAGGAAAGCTTTTTTTTTTTTATCTCTCCTTGCTATTCTTTGGAACTCTGCATTCAAAAGGGTGTATCTTTCCTTTTTTCCTTTGCCTTTAGCTTCTCTTCTTTTATCAGCTATTTGTAAGGCCTCCTCAGACAACCATTTTGCCTTTTTTGCATTTCTTTTTCTTGGTGATGGTCTTGATCACTGCCTCCTGTACAATGTTGCGAACCTCTATCAGATCTAATCCCTTGAATCTATTTCTCACTTCCACTATATAATCGTAAGGAATTTCATTTAGGTCACACCTGAACCATTTAGTGGTTTTCCCTACTTTCTTCAATTTTAAATCTGAATTTGGCAATAAGGAGTTCATGATCTGAGCCACAATCAGCTCCCAGTCTTGTTTTTGCTGACTGTATAGAGCTTCCCCATCTTTGCCTGCAAAGAATACAATCAATCTGATTTCAGCTACTAGACATCCCTAAAATAGGCCTTGAGTGCTTACCCTATATCTTTGCTTAAGCTCTCCCTTTTGCCTCTGATCCCTCTAAAGACTCTGAGAGAATGGACCACTTTTAATATGATTCTGTATTTCTGGAGCCTAACACAGTTTATTATATAGCAAGTGGCAACAAAATCTTTACTTGAATTATTTTTCAATCTTGTAGCCTCCAGAGCACCAATACAGTATGGATAGCCAATAAATGCTACACTAGAAATCATCCCCCACCACTTTGAACCATCATTTCATTTGCTATTTTTATTAAGGGAGCAGGAAGAACATTCACAATATAGTCTAAGAAGAAAATACAAAAAAATCTTACTTTTCCTCTCCTGTCAGCACCTTTTCCAGATCTCTTCGGGGTGTTTGACCACCAGTGCTGGGAAAAAAGCAATTGATGAGACATTAGGAATGTTAGAATTTTACAATTAAGGTGAAAAGAGCAAAGTGAAACATCAAACTCAGATCATAATTAGGTTCTTTATATTGGATCAGAGAAAATAATTCCTAATCTTATAAAAGTAGTATTTATTTCAGTCACCATTTGTACATCAGGTTTCACTCACCTGTAATGATCCTGCTAGATGCAACAGTTTATGGATACAAATTTAACCAGTAATATTTCCCCCCGCTAAGAATCTGGAAATGGGACTGAGAAAGTTGTTCCTGTAAGTGGTGGCAACAGAAGCAACCTCCAAAATGGCGGCAGAGGCCAGACCGATCAGAAAAGTCTGGGCAAGCTTTAGTAGACACTATCCACACTTAAACTTAAAAGGTATTATGAACTACAAGAGACAGCAAGCAGAAAGACAAACTCCTATCATCTCAAGGGTTTCTTAATCATCTTTATTTACAAACAAAAACAAAAACCAAAAACCCTGAGTTACCACAGCAATAGTATTTACTTCACTTACTCATACCTGTTCCCTCATACCTGTTCATTCTTCGCCTTTGGGGCATCTGTTCTAGGTCTCTCTGCTCCCTTTCTTCTCTTGTCATCCCTTTGTAGTTTGAGGTAAGACCAAATATAGGCCGAGACCATTCATCTACAACAAAGGGAAATTATTTAGTCAACAGAGTGGCATTCTTGAAATAATACCATTCTTTGAAATAATCACACCCTATGGTAATGTCATATTCTCGGTATTCAGAATATTCTCTTCTTAAAGACACCATTATTTCAGGACCATTTATAGGATAAATGTCTATTGAAGTCTTCTGCCCATTTTCTGATTTTTAAAAAAAAATTTCTGAGTAGTATAAACTGTTTGTATATTCTGGATATTAAGCCTTGTTGATCACATTGTTCACAAATACTGAAAACAGAAAATCTTGAAATTCTCTATGCTCTTATTCTAACCAAAAACAAGCTCCTTTATTACTTAGTTGTCACAGTGGTTTAAATCTTTAAAAATTACCTTTTGATAGTGCAGATGTCGGGCCTGTATTCATCAAGTCTAAGAAAGCTGTTAACGAAAGTGCACACATAAAAATGTACTACATGCATACTGTTTAGCCAGGGAAAGGCCAGAGATGCCATCTGATGTTTTTGTTCTTACTGCTGCATTATATGGATTTCCCTGGTGGCTCAGACAGTAAAGAATCTGCCTGCAATGCAGGAGACCTGGGTTCCATCCCTGGGTCAGGAAGATCCCCTGGAGAAGGGAATGGCTATACACTCCATATGCTAGTGGTCCCCAATCTTTTTGGCACCAGGGACCAGTTTTGTGGAACACAATTTTTCCATGGACACGTGTGTGCGTGATGGCTTTGGGATGATTTAAAGTGCATTATATTTATTATGCCACTGCTGATGTGACAGGAGGTAGAGCTCAGGTGGTAATGTAAGTGGTAGGGAGCAGCGGTCAATACAAACAAAGCTCTGTCTGCTCGCCAGCTGCTCACCTCCTACTGGCTGGTCTGGTTCCCCTGGTATACACTATCAAAACAACAAAGGACCTTCACAGACAGAAGAAAGGTGTTATCAAACTAAGAAGGAAGCAAGGAGTCTCAGGGGGTCTGTAACTCTTTAAAAACTGACACGCCTTCCCTGGATTCAGAATCACTTGTAGTACATCATGGGTACCAGTAGTAACAGCTTGCTTCCCTTTGCCTAGGGCAAAAAGAAGGTTGAAAACCACTGCATCAAAGCATCAAAAGCTTATTATTTAATAGGCAGTAAACTGCAGGTTAATAACAAGATGTTAATTTCTTCTAAAAGTTTTTGATAATCTTAAAACAGCAATAGGCAAGTAACTACTGTATTCAGATATAAAGTGGAAGTGAAGTCGCTCAGTCGTGTCTGACTCTTTGCGACCCCATGGACTGTAGCCCATCAGGCTCCTCCATCCATGGGATTTTCCAGGCAAGAGTACTGGAGTGGGTTGCCATTTCCTTCTCTAATTCAGATATAAAAGTAGTTACTATTTCAATCTAGTCTTAAAGTTTAAAAATCTTTCCAACACAAAGCACAGGAAGAATTAAGGTGGGGGATGAGGACACACGTGGTGTTCAATCTAGTAACCGATTAGATGAATTTCAGTTAAGACTTCTCAGGATTTCTCTGGTATCATTAAGTAATAACACACAAAAGGCTTTGGAGATTGTTATAAAAGTAACAACAGCAGCAGCAGCAGCTAACATTTCTTGAGGATTTACCGTATTCTAGACACCACGCTTCGTATACATCTTGTTTAATCTTTAAGACAACCTAAATTAAACACACAGTACTCTGTTTTACAGAGGAGGAAACCTGATTTTGAGCTTAAATCACTAGCCCAAGGACATGCAGTAAGGCAGATGGTAAATGGGAACCCAAGTATGACTGACTCTAGGGCCTATATTCTAATCTCCCCCTCCCTACATGCTTTTGATCCATAACTAGAAAATGCATGATTGTATTTGTTATATACTGGGATAGCATACTTAAATATACTGAGAAGCATTTTAAGTCTAAGGATAAAAAGCTTGGTATCTATAAGAAGGTATCAAACATTTTTCTACTTCATTTCAGAGACTCATTTTAAAAGAATACTGGTAAAAATATAGTTAGTTTATATATATATACATGTCTCTCTATAAACATAAACACAAGAAACAAAAAGCAAAATGTACATACTGATTAATTTCCCTGCCATGTCCTTGTTGGACCTTGACTCCTTGGGGTGTTTATAGAGATACATCACTGCTCGTCCAATCCCACTATGCTTCAGGGTCTCCTGGCTCACACTAGGTAGCTGGGGAACATAAACACATACACATATATTAACCATTAAGAAGCTGGGACTCCTGTCAATCTACTCTAGCAGGCCAGCAACACCTGGTTCATTCACAACAGAATAAATGACTAAAAAGCTCTATTTTCAGTATCTATAGTCACTGAACACAGATACTCGGTGCTCCCATTAGGAGTTCAGAGCTCACTACTACCACTGAGTTGAAGTAAAACTTAACAGTGTGAAAAAGTGTAAACGAAGCATCCTCAGAGGTTGGCAGCTTAACAAATCAAGGGTCCTCTCAGGCCTCTGAACCAAACAGACCTATGTCTGAACCCAACCACAGCCACTTGCTAAGTTGTGTGACCTTGGACAAGTCCTTTAACTTCTCTGAGTCTTAATTTCCTCATCTGTAAAATGGAGACACTTACCTACCCTGCAGGTTTGCTGTGAGCAATAAATGAACCTATATGTTTAAACGACACCTAGCACAGAGCAGGCTCCTCGGGAACCCCTTCACAAGCTAAGCAGCTTGCCCAAGGTGCCACAGCCACAGAAAGGCGGCCCAGACCAAGATTTAAAGGTATATCTGAGGCTGAAGTACGTGCTCTTTCTACTTCAAGTGCCTCCCTAAAACACGCCCACAACCATACTACTCTTCTCAGATAAACCAGAGCTACTCCAAGATCTTTTTTCTTCAATACCATAGTCACAAGAAGCTTTAAAAGGCCTTCCTTTTAAGTCATTTTACTTGGTATGCTCCTAATAATAAACATACCTAATATAACTCTTCTGATAGGCTATGGCAGACAGAATACAAGAATACACAGTAAAACACAGAGGCTATGAAAATACAAGCCACGTCAAATGATTAATGAAGAGCAAACAAGTCAGATTATCTGCCTCTCACCTCTTGCAGAATCCTCAGCAGCTCTTCTCGAATCTTCAGTGCGGGCAAACTCCTATCTGGTAAAGGGGAGAGCCATTCTTTGATGGCGGACATCACGCCACTGTCAATAAACGTTTCTTTAAGGTCCTGCCTAAAATGATAACAATAAAGGAAAAGAAGGTCAAGTGTATGAAGGCTGGCTCTACTGTAGCTTCCTTTGATCTTCTTACCCCTACCCCCTCAAAAAACACACCATATTACATGAGGGTAGGCTAATGCTGGTATGAATGGTACAGACAGTAAGAATAATGAGCTTTAATTATCACACCTAAAACAATTATGTTGAACCTATGAGAATAGTGATCCTCAAACTGTTTCAAGTAGTAAGAGAACCCAGAATTATGCTATAATTTGCAGGCAGGAATACTACCACTCTCCCAGCAGAAAAAAAATCACAATGAAATATTGATTACTATTCAAATTCTATTTTATGTACTGGATCAATTATGTTAACAGGGAGCATGATATCATATACATGAAGTCTGGCACAGATAATTTTCTCTGTTGGCATAGAGGTAGCAATTTTCTAGTAGAAAGCCCTAGACTGTGTGTCTGGCTCATTGGTGTACTAATACAAAGATAAAATTCATGATATAACAATTTGCAGGAGTGTTGTTCAATACATCCTTCAAGCAGTCTCCCAGGATTTGCTCTGTTCTCAATCACACTGCAGAAACAGATCCAATTTATAGTGTATAAAGAACAAAATTAGTAGTTTCCAAGTTTTCTTTCATTAACATCAGCTTGCTATTTGTTCTGTTTGTATCAGGCATAAAAGTTTAAGAAAAAATCTGTGAAAAAGTAATAACTTAGGAAATTCTATTCATTACTATTTTTCTGTAAATTGATAGAAGGCGATCATTCGTTAATGTCTCTAGAACACCAGTACATAGCTTGAATATCATTCCTTAAAAGGAAAACACTTTTTTTAAGAAAACAGACTACTTACTTCTTGAGGTGCATGACCACAGTAGGTAATAATGTTAATTTTTTCAGTGCTGGTTTTTTTTGATTATTCAACTGTCTGTCTTCCTATAGGAAGAAAAAGATTTTTTTAAAAAAGGTAAAAAGAAAGCAATGGCTTTTTTTTTTTTTTAACTTAAAAAGAAACTGTATTTTTAACTGGAGGAAAACTACCTCACAACATCGTGCTGGTCTCTGCCATATATGAACGTCGATCAGCCACAGATCACACACGCCCTCGACCTCTTGCACCTCCCCCCCACCTCCCACCCTGTCCTGTCTCTCTAGACTGTCACAGAACATTGGATTTGAGCTCCCTGAGTAATACAGCAAATTCCCACTGACTATCTAATTTTTTATGTGTTTTACTGCTACTCTCTCAATTCGTCCCATCCTCTCCTTCCCTCCATGCCCACAAGCCTGTTCTGTCTCAGCTGCTGCTCTGCAGATAGATTCATCAGTACCATCTTTCTCAATTCCATATATATGTTAATATACCATGTCTGTCAGAGAACAATTGCTAATAGCGAATTATTAACACTATAATTCTAAGCTTTAAATATAACAAAGTGGCATTTTCTCTGAGACACTACAGATTTTC
The DNA here is from genome assembly GCA_007570785.1 of Antilocapra americana. Taxonomy (NCBI): domain Eukaryota; kingdom Metazoa; phylum Chordata; class Mammalia; order Artiodactyla; family Antilocapridae; genus Antilocapra; species Antilocapra americana. The sequence continues at coordinate 4,508,692 of ML661353.1, read as the reverse complement.
CTACAAGAAAGAACTACATACAGTACAGGCATTTTACAGAGCCAAAACCCACAAAATTGTTAGAATAATTAGTTTTAACAACTACAAATTGAGAGTAACAATTTTAATTTAAAATACTGGCACAATTGTCAGGTTTTCAGAGTTCTTTCAGTGTACAAATTATACATGGAAAAATTTAATTAATCATCAACAATATTCCAGCTATGTGGTTTGTAAGAAAAAGAATACATTATTAAAAACTTTTAGTCTTTGATATTTGGGTATTTTCCTATGTATATATTTTTTTTTTGCTGCACTGCATGGCTTATGGGAATCTTAGTTTCCTGAACAGGGATTGAAATCCAGGCCCTTGGCAACAAAATCTTGGTGTCCTAACCACTGGACCACCAAGGAATTTCCTCTGCTTTTTTAATTGTAGAAAATTTAAATTTTACAAACACAGAAAACAAAACGATACACTGACACACACATTTCAACAATTAAACACACATGGCTAATCAGGCTTACTGATCTCTCTAGCTACTTTCCCCTTCACCCTTGAATTATTCTGGAACAAATCCTATACACATAGCAAAATACCTCAGCAAGTGCCTCTAAAAGAGCAGGACTTGTTTTTAATCATTGTATTTGGCCAATTTTTACAATGTGAGCACAATTTTAAAATGCAATGAATTAAATGTAACCTCTTAGTCATAGGCAAAAGCATGACATATGCTTTAAAACCTATTAGGCATAAGTTTATAATTTTTTTGTCTGTGAAGAAACATCCCTTTGTGGTAAACTAGCCAAACCTGAGAGCAAAATCATTCCTCCATAAAAATAGCAAACCAGGGACTTTCTTGCAGTCCAAAGGTTAAGATGCCGTACTTCCAATGCAGAGGGTGCAGGTTTGAACCCTGGTTGAGGAATTACATACTGTGTGGCCAAATAAATAAATAAAATAGCAAAATATTATGAAAAAGGCAAATCAATTCAGCTAAAAAGGCTCATTTTACTAAATACTCAACTCTTCATTTTTTCCCCCAAAACATACTACTAAAAATTTCCATGCTTAACATTTAGAACATTAGCTGTTTATCATAAAAGAATCAAGTACCTTTAATGTAAATTAAGCAAGAATTAAGCTTTTTTTCTTTTTTTTTTTTAACTAGGCAGGAATTCCCTGGTGGTCAAATGGCTTGGACTTGGTGCTTTCACTGCCAAGGACATGAGTTCAGTCCCTGGTTGGGGAACTCAGATCCTGCAAGCCACAAGGTGTGGCTATATAACCAATTATGTGAGAGCAAGAAGGATGAAGCTGGAAGTGACTCACCTCAGCAGCCTCATTCATCTTGACAATCATGGCACTCACAACGTCGTCGGCATCACTAATGAAAGTCCCACCATCACGGTTACGTCTGCGCTTGCCGCTCATGCTCTTTTTCCGCTGTAACATCATCTCAAAGTCTGACAGAAAGTCCATGCTATGCAGTAACACAAAATCAAGTAAAATATAAATTCTCTTTTAAATACACATCTTCTTTTACGAGTTAAGAACCACCAATTTTTAAAATTCTAATTCAATGAAGTGCTTTTATTTTTTTTAAAGTATAAGTCCTTCTAAAATTGTTTTTAACAGAACAAGTGATCATAAATTTTATGCTCAATTCCCAACTGTTACAAATAAAACACATTTCAAATTTCAAGTTTTACCTGTCACTCCATGGTTCAGTTTTAACTGCACTGCCTTTTGGGGGTAGGGAAGAAGTGGTGCTCAATTATCTAAATATTTCTGTCTTACATAGGAATAACTAGGGGAAAAACTGCTGTTTCTTAGTAACAAGAAGTACAACTTTCTCAAAACATAATACGACTGAGAGAAAGACAGAAAAATACAAATCTGCTAAGAGCCTCAAAGTCTTCCTAAGCATTCACCTGAATCTTTACACTTAGCAAGGGTGCTAACATGCTCTCTGCCACTATAAGTAAGATGATACAGTTTATATAATTTAATTCCCAAAGGTATTAGAAACTCTCAGCTTAATTCTTGCATGTCACTAGGAATTAAGAAGGAAACTGTTATTTACAGTACCATCTTTATAACCCTAACAGTAACTAACAAATCTTTGTATGTTTGGTACCTTTCAAGACACCAGATTTTTCTGCACAGATTTCAATCATCTCAACACAAGTCTGTGAAATACAATCAAGCAGTATTCTGTGTCTTAAAACTCTCCCCGCCCCACTCCCCTGGGACTCCTAAATCAGCTTTCTCTTTCTCAACAATCTGTTATTGGGCTACTTTTCAGAAGAACTTACTGAAAAGTAAGTTGGGATATGAATTAAAAAAGCCTGACAACCAAATAGCTCCACAAAGATATACAGAGAAGTAGATGGGAGAACAAAGATGGAAGATTCTTTCCTACACTTAATCAGGAACCAAAGTAAGAAAAACAAAGTTTGTTAGTTTTTCATCTCATTTTAAAAGTTCTCTTTAACAAAGTCCTTTAAAAAAAAAATAAAACAAACTTACTGTTTTCCTCTCTTTATGTTATCATCAGAATCTGAATCTTCTGCTTCTTTTACCTGTGTTTCACTTTTTTCTTCTTCCAAATCTTCTTGGTTAAAACCCTAAATGCAGGGTAAGTTAGTCAGTTATCACAACCTCATAACAGACTCTTCCGTGTAACTGCTTGCTCTTGGATACCAAAAGATATACAGCAAAAAAGCTCCCTCCCACTCTAGCCATTAGTGTTACTGGTTTTCTTGTCTCCTTCCAGAAACACTTATGCTTACAGAAGCACACTTCTACTTACTACATTCTTTTATTATACACATTGAGTATGGTACACTGTTGTGTACATTTCACATCTAACAAAAGAATCTGGAGTCAAACTGATATTAGTATAAACTACCTTTGTTTTTAAGGCTTTAGATGATTTCATCAAACAGTTGCAGGCATAAATATTTCCCTATGGACATTTAGGTACCTGTATTTGAAATCTTGAGAAATATCTGCAAGCTGCCTGCAAATTGGTTATACTATTAACTCTCCTTCCAGCAAAGCAAAGTGAACCTGTTTCCTCACCTTTTCATGACTATAGCAGGTTACCAAGCATTGATATTAGCAATCTCTGCACTGAAAGAAACAAAAGACATCTCTGTAGTTTTCTCTGCATCCACTTATTATGAGTAAGGCTGGACATTTTTCAGATTTCAAAGCTATCTATTATTATTTCTCAGTGAACTCTCAATATCCAGTGGCCATTTTCCCACTGGATCTTTGTCTTACTGCTTTAGAAAAATCTCTTTTAAAAATTACGGAAATCAGCCCTTGTTATGTGACAGGAACAGCACAATCCTCACACCTGTACAGTTTTGCAAATACAAATATTATGCTAATATTTTCCAGGCATAATTTTTTAACTTAAATGGCCAGTCTTTTTTCTTCATAGCTTGTACTTTCATATTATACTTAGAAAGGCCTTCCCAATGCTTTCCCTAGTATGCTGTTTTCCCCACTGAACTGAACCTATAATCCAGCGGATGTCCATTCTCCACACTAGAAAAATATATCTTGTCCTTGTAAATGTGGCTTAATGCTGAGTATAAGCCCCATGAGGGCAATGTCCAATCAATCTCTGGCATACAGGGTAATATTCAATGAGTGAATTCTTTTTTATTTTCTTTGGATTTGCTATTTTTCTACTATCTTGAACTATACTCTAAATTCATCTACTTTCATTCCCTCTTGCTTTACTAATGAAAAGTATTGACTTCTTTTTCAACATAAGAATTGTTTAACAAGTAAGTTTTAATTTTCTCTGAATGGCAAGGGTGTTTTATTTGCTAATTTTGTTTCTGACTTTTAACTTCATTGCATTCAGAAAATGCTGTCTATAGTTTTTATGTTTGGCAAAAGTTTAAATTTTATTTGGAAATGCAAAGAGCCAAGAAAAGTCAAGGCAACCTTTGAGAAAAGCAAACTTAAAGGACATAAAAAGCCAAACATCAAGAGTTAACAGTACAAGGATGGACCAAAGGAACAGAAAAGATAATTTAGAAAAAGACTAGAAGATATATATACACACTTGATTTACAACAAAGATGTCACTACAGAGTAGTGGAAAAGAATAGTCTGGATCAATTGGGGGCTAGGGGGCAGAAATCTTGACTATTTCATACATATTGGTGCTGCTGCTGCTGCTAAGTTGCTTCAGTCGTGTCCGACTCTGTGAGACCCCACAGACGGCAGCCCACCAGGCTCCGCCGTCCCTGCGATTCTCCAGGCAGGAAAACCATTTCCTTCTCCAATGCATGAAAGTGAAAAGGGAAAGTGAAGTCACTCAGTCGTGTCCAGCTCTTAGCGACCCCATGGACTGCAGCCTACCAGGCTCCTCCATCCATGTAGGAGAGTACTGGAGTGGGGTGCCATTAACTTCTCTACATACATACTAAACTTATTCGTTTTTTAGTCGCTGAGTTGAGTCTGACTCTTGCAACTCCATGGACTGCAGCCCACAAGGCTCCTCTGCCCATGGAATTTTCCAGGCAAAAATACTGGAGTGGGTTGCCAGCTCCTTCTTCAGGGGATCTTCCCGACCCAGGGATCTCACTTGTGTCTCCTGCTTCGGCAGGCAGATTTTTTACCACTGAGCCACCAGGAAAGCCCACATACTGCACATAAAAACTCATTCTAGATAGACTATATAAATTAAATGAAAAGATAAGCAAGATTCTAAAGAATTACTCACAAGAATGTTTTTATAACCCTAGGAATAGGCAAAATTTTCCTACAATTCTAAGGAAAAGATTGGTAAAGTGGATTTACACTAAAAAACTTTAGCTCATTAAAGACTCCATTAAGAAAGTGAAAAGGCAAGCCACTGAATAGAAGATATTTTTATCTTTTATAATCTCCAAAGGGTTTCTATATTTGGATTATATAAAAAGAGAAACTTCTCGAACTTCCCTGGTGGTACAGCAGGCAAGAATCCGCCCGCCAATGCAGGGGTCATGGGTTCAGCCCCTGGGCCAGGAAGATTCCACATGCCACGGAACAGCTAAGCCCATGCGCCATGACTCCTGAGGCTGAGAGCTGCAGGTACTGAGGCCTGTGTGCCTAGAGCCTGTGCTCCCGGACACGAGGAGCCGCCACACTGAGCGCCCGCAAACCACAACCAGAGGAGCCCCTGCTCTCCGCAACCAGAGAGTGCCAGCACGCAGTAATGAAGGTCCAGTTCAAACAAAAACTTTAAATTAAAAAAGAGACTCTTTCCTATCTTTGGCGGTATCTTTTGGCCTGATAGTTCTAGTGTTTACATTTCACTTGTATAATTGTGCACTGTCTTTGCAGTTCTGTCGATTTTTGCTTTGCATATATTATATGTATTTAAAGCCATGTTATTAAGTACATGGCTAGGTGCAATTTTAAAACCTCTTTCTGATGTAAGTGACCCTCTTTATCTCAAACAATGGGTTTTGCCTTAAAGCCTACCTCTTTGATATTCATATACCTACATCAGCTTTCTTGTGGTTAGTGTTAAGAGAGAGTATCCTTTTCCATTCTTTTATTTTCAACGTTTCTTTGCCTTCTGTTTTGGATAAATTTTGAAATGAGTATATATATGTTCGTTTTAAACATTTAGTCTTTAATTTGTTCTTTAACTGGAGCACCTAATACATTTCAGGGTGATATTATCAAAGTTTATATCTGCTATCTTACCATGTACTATTTTCGAACTGTCCCCCGGTTCCGTATTTCCTTCCTCTGGATTGGCTAACTTTTATTATTCGGTCTTCCCTTTCTATCAGGTCGGAAGTTACACATCCCAGTAGTATTTTTCATTGACTGCAATGAGCACCCTGACTTATCAAAGACTACTAATTCATTTTCACACACATGTGCAAAGACCTGTGAGCATTTCCATTTCATATAGATGTCCAATTTGTTACTGCCATGTTTTAATTTTAAACGCATTTTAGACCACACCAAACGTGACTTTGGCTTGCATGATCACAACCCATTTACACTGAGCCACATGCTTCTTTATGCCTTTTCTATTTCTTTCAGTTGGCATTTTGATAAGACGAAATAAGGAGGGAATCTTCATGTTTGTAGAATACAAAAGAAGTTTTAGTTACTGGATTCTATTACTTCTGCTGACAAGTCAGCTATTATAACAACTTTTGCCTCTCTGAGGGCTTCCTGTGTGGCTCAGACAGTAAAGAATCTGCCTGCAATGCAGAAAACCTGGGTTCAATCCCTGGGTTGGTAAGATCCCCTGGAGAAGGGCATAGCAACCCACTCCTCTCTGAGTGTACTTGCTTACTATCCTTTGACTGCTTTCAAGACTTCCCTGCAATTTTATTGTGATGTATTTAGGGGCAGATTGCTTTGAATTTATCCTACTTGTAATCTGTGTAACTTCTAGACTCTATGATTTAGGAATTGTTTCTTTAAATACTGCTTCTGATATACGTGTATTTTTTCTTTCTCCTTCGAGGATTCCAATTCAACCTGTTAAACCTTCTCATGTTTTTTACATTTTCTACACTAATATCTCGGTATTTCATTTTACATATTTCCTTCTATCTTACCTTCCAATTCATTAATTTCCTTGTCAAATATGTCTAATCTTTTGTTAAACTCATCCAAGTTTTAAATTTGTTACTGTATTTTCAGTTTTTTAAAAAATTAATTAATTTAACCACACTGGATCCCAGTGTGGTTCATGGGATCCTTGCTGAATCACACAGAATCTCTCCTCTCAGCCCACTCACTCTGCAGTAGTGGCGTACGGTCTCCAGAATGCGTGGGCTCAGCAGTTGCGGCACACGGGCTTTAGAGCTCTGTGGCATTTGGGATCCCAGCTCCCTGAAAAGGGATTGAACCCTCACCCCCTGCACTGCAAGGTGAACGCTTAACCAGTGGACCGCCAGGGAAGTCCCCAGAACTTCAATTTGGTTCTTTCCCAAGTATTTAAAAAAATACACACACACACACACAACTATTTGCTCTAAGAAACTTTCTAATCTTTTCTCTTGCTGAACACAGGCACTATCTAAAATTTCTATATCTAAAGCCCTTAGGTCTGTTTCTACTGTCTGTTGTTACTACTGTTTTCTTTTAAATTTTTAAGTGTGCATTATGTATTTGAAAAACTACAGAAATAATTTGAGGGCTATGATTACGTTAATTTTGTTCTCAAACGATTTTTTTTTTTCCTAACGTTTTGACATGTGGGATCTTAGTTCCCTGACCAGGGATAAAATCCAATCCTTGTGTGGTGGAAGCACAGTCTTAATCACTGGACTGCCAGGGAAGTCCCCGTCCTGAAGGATTTGTTTGACTATATCAGGTTCCTGAGAGCCAGCCAATGGGCTAATCACTGTAATCAAACTTCGGAGACTGAGGTTCTCCATGCTGCTAGACTACTCAAAGGTAGCCTAAAATCTGAGCAGAGGCTATTTTAACTTCTAGTTCACCCTTAATCTTAGGAGTCTCAATCCAGAGTATGGGGTTTTCAGGGTCACCTAACCTCAGCAGGCCCTGACCTCAAAGTTTTGTCTCTTGAGCCTTGAGGCAAATGAAAATAAACTCACCCTCTCAGCCTGACTAGCTGAATAGCCCAGAGAAAGCAATTCTAAATGCTGAGCTTACCTCTTTAGGTTTCTACCTTTTGCTGGGTTTTATCTCATTTTTATGATGATGAGCAACTTTTTGAAACATTTTGTCTAGCTTTCGTAGCTGTCCTTAGTAGAAGAACAAATTACATTGCCTGCCATTGCTGTAATTAGACGTTCCATAACTATTGTGAATCTCAATCTTTAGCATTATAAAGTGCCTTTCATTGTACTTTAATGTGTTCCTTCCTGTCCTTAATACAATTTTGCCTGTTATATTCCTTTTATGCCTTTGTAGACCCTTTCATTTCACTTTCTGAATACCTTTTTTCTAGACTATTCTGCTGGATACATCAGAGTTGTTTATTTTTACTTACTGGAATCTCTAATTAGAGAACCACTGCCATTAAAAACGAACAAAAAAACCCATAAAGAGGGAATATTTCCATCTTATACTTACTGTAAATTCTTCCTCCTCCTCATCACCAGATTCTCCGAATATGTCTGCAATAAGATTTCTAGAAAAGAAATAGAAACAATTTTCATTTGCTTTCTTCTCATTTGCACAGGAATCATGAAATCTTTTTCTACTTGGGCCTAATTTACATATAGTAAAATATGTAGGTCTCACATGTCCACGTCAATGGTTTTGACAAAAGCACACATTTATGTAGCCATTACTTTAATAGAACAACTCCATCTCCCAGAAAGTTCTTGTGACTCCTTCTAGTGAGTCCAATATATAAATATCCCAGAGGCAACCACCACTCTACCTACCATCAGATTAGTTTTGCCTGTTCTTGCACTTCACATAAGTGGAATTAGATAACATGTCCCCTATACTTCTTTCACTTTTAAGATAGTATTTTTGAGATTCACCCATGCTGTAACATGCAGCAGTAGCTGAGGAATTAAAATCCCACATCTCCCACAGCCATGCAATCAGGCAGGGTACACTGTATTACGCTTCAACACAGAATTTTAATGTAAGTTTAAAAACCTTGAAAGACACACTCCTCTGTGCCACCTTATATGAACCCTGGGAAGCTGAGGTTCCACTGTCACTTACTCTTCTTCATTCCCTGACTCACTGTCACTCCCAAACAGGTCCTTCTCTTCATTTCTCTTATCAGACAGTTCTTTCCCTGCTTCTTCGTCACTGTCAGACGCTATTGTCTTCTCTCTTTTGCCCGATTTGTCCAATATAACATCACTGTCAGAGTCATCTGCATCAGAGACAACACGACTCTTCTTTGCTGCTGTCGAAAAGGAAAACCATCAATAATCTTATTCACCACGGTCACTGTGTTAGTAAGTACAACAGGTGCTCTAAAATGGCAGTATGTGGCAAAAATCAAAGGTCTTATAACACAGTTTAGAATAAAAAAAAATTCAAAAGATTCACTGAGAGTCATCTTACAATTAGAAGATGTTAGGAAAAAGTAGCCAAAAGATGAAGTTTTTCACCAAAATAAAGCGGGCATCTATAGCTACCTTTTCTTTGGGGGAACAATGAAAATCAAGCTAGACTCTCTTCCATGCTGCGGAATATTAGCAGAACTCTTAAGGCTTGGATACTCTTTCGTGGAATCCCCATTCCTAAATTATCCATCACTGCTCACTCCGGAATCTCAAACTGCATGTATGTTGCTCTTTTCCCTCCTCCTTTGATAACTGTCAGGTTATAAGGGAATGTCTTTTCCAAAGATATTTCATAAAAAAGTAATCAAGTAGTAAAGACTGGACTACTCTGTGGAGACACTGACTCTCTAAATAAGAGTACCTCACAGACTTCCCAGCAGTCAATGATGTTTAACCAATGAGGACAGGTACCCTTAGGAGCTCAGTCGCTGTACGGGTGGGATGTAGCGCGTTAGCTGTCAGAGACCCACCGCTAACTCTGGATACAGCTGCGTTTTCATGTAAACATATTTCTTTGAACATTACCCTTTCTAGTAAAAAACAAACAAAAATCTTCATGTAAATCTTTCATATTGCTATTGTCATGCAGTCTAGCTTATCAACTTGAAGCAGTTAGAACTTAACAAATACTGCTAAAACAACTCAAAGGAAATTTAACATTAAGACCTGCCAATGAGGGAATTTCCTGGTGTCCAGTGGTTAAGATGCTGCACTTTCATTGCCAAGGGCCTGAGTTCAATCCCTAGTTGGGGAACTAAGATTGCATAAGCCAGAACTATCTTCATGGTTATAAGTTTAGACAATAAGTAAAACTACTGATAAACAGCACAAAATAATTCCTTACATGCTTTCTCTTCATCATCACTATCAGAAAGCACAGCAGCTTTTCGCTTTGCTACTTTCTCCTCCTCCCCTTCTTTTTCTTCATCCTCATCACTGTCAATCTTGGCCCTTTTCGGTTCTTCCTCCTCGCTGCCGGAACTGTTGAGCCGCTTCCTGTCTATATGGACACCTGAAGGAAAAGAGTCCCTCTGCACTTCTGTGTCCTCCCCCTTATTCTCCCCGTCACTGTCCTCATCAGACTCTGGCTTCTGTTTGTGTCTGGAGGCACCCTCAGTTTCTGAATCACTGGCAGGGCCCTTCTGAGGCTCCTCACTCTCAGAGTCACTGACTTGGGGTTTGGGAAGCTCCTCATTTTCAGAATCACTGGCCTGGTTCCGTGGGGGGTCCTCACTTTCTGAATCACTTATTCGGGGTTTGGGAAGCTCCTCATTTTCTGAGTCGCTGGCTTGGTGCCGCGGGGGATCCTCACTTTCTGAGTCACTGATCCGGGGTTTGGGAAGCTCCTCATTTTCCGAGTCACTGGCTTGGTGTCTTGGCGGGTCCTCACTTTCTGAGTCACTGACACGGGGTTTGGGAAGCTCCTCGTTTTCAGAGTCACTGGCCTGAGTCCTCTGAGGCTCCTCACTTTCTGAGTCACTGATCTGAGGCTTGGGAAGCTCCTCACTTTCAGAGTCACTAATTCGAGGTTTAGGGAGCTCCTCATTTTCAGAGTCACTGGCTTGGTGCCTTGGAGGCTCCTCGCTCTCTGAGTCGCTGACTTGAGGTTTTGGGGCACCTTCTGTTTCCGAGTCACTGGCAGGACTTTTGGGGAGCTCCTCAACTTCCGAGTCACTGGCAGGAGGCTTCCCACCGTCTTCATTTTCTGAGTCACTTGCGTGCCCATTAAGCAGCTCCTCATTGTCAGAGTCACTTGCAGGCACTTTCCTGGCCCCCTCACTTTCGGAGTCACTACCGTGGCGATCGACATCCTCATTGTCAGAGTCACTGGCGGGAGGCCCCGCACGCTCCTCAGATTCAGAGTCACTGTCCTTCTGTCTCTGGAGCCCCTCACTCTCAGAGTCACTGGCATTAGGATTCGAGGGCTCATCGTTGTCAGAGTCTGTCACCTGATGTCTCTTGTTGAGGCTATCTTCTCGATCACTAGGTTCGTTCTGAAAAATCAAGGGAGAAAAAATCAGAAAAGTGTAAAAAAAAAAAAGTTTGGTAGTGAAAATGTTAAATTTTTCAGTTATTTTTTTTAAAAAGTAGGAGTATGCCTGCTTAAATGTAGAATTCTTGTACTATACATATACAGAAACATCCCACTTTAAAAGAAGTCCACTGATCTGTGAAATGGCTAACACGGTTTAGATATCAAAACGAGGAAAGATAATCTGACTTCATGAAATCTGTAAAGCATACCTACTCTACAGCACAGTTATATTTTGAAAAGCTAGATTAAAAAACAGCAACAAAATATAAACCTTAATTTTCTCATATAATTCTAGCTCCCAAGTAAATTCTTTAAATAAATACAGGCAAACATATACCGAAGTTCTTTTTTAAAAAGGAACATTTCAGGTTTTATAAGGTTAAAGCTATTTTAAGGAAAAGAATTACAAAACTTTACTTAAAAGGCCAAACTGTACATAGAGCACATTCTCCCAAGTGAATCTGAACAAATGAAGAGCAAGCAGTTCACAGAGCTAAACAGCAAGCGTTAGGTTCTCTCCTGCTAATTTACACCTCACAACAGTGTTTTTCATAAGAACTGAGGTTTAGAGCAGTCTTGGTCATATATCCAAGTAACCCTGGCACAAAAACTCAAGTTTTAGGGAAAACACTGACTAACCTAACAATACTAACATATAACATTACATGAAGTAATCTGAAAACTCTAGGGTACAAAGGTGATACAAGTATATTACAGCTGTGCTTTTTTAAATGCAGAGAAAAATATATAAAACTAAACATACCAAAATACTAACAACTAGAATGTAATTTTTTCCCTTCTAGTATCTGAACTCTCAGTAATATGGTAATTAATATTCTGTCTTAAAAAGTAAAGTACTTCCATGTTTGAGTTTTCCTCCTTAAAAATATGTTGAGTCAGTATTTTTCTTTATAATATATGACAAACATTAGCTGGACTTACTTTAGCACAGATCAATTCTCAAGCAGCAAAGAGACAAAGTATAAGCCCACCATATCATGCAATGAAATAATTAAGTAGTAAGACAATTCAGTGATAAGATAAGAGACTTATAAAATAAGCATATAATATAAAAATTTGAGGGCTTTTCTCCCTCTGTATTTCACTGCCATCTTGACAGTAGAGTTCCAAAGATATAGTAACTGCTATAAATATATTCATTCAAATATTCAAGGAACTTTCTAAAATCATAAACATTTCAAATTTCCCAAAGGTGTTTTTCTTTTATTATCATGGGTCACTCACAGCATAGCACTGTATTCCTTGTCAGTCATACATCCCACTACCCCAATAAAACTGGCATTTATCTATTAAATTAGGACAGGAGAAACAGATTTTTTCATACTGTACAAGGTATAGTACTCCATATACTGCTAGAAGCCTACTTTTGGCTGACTTCAATAGTATAATATACACAATTATGAAGGTGATATTCTGAAAGCCAGAAAGTGATGCATATGAAACTAAGCCATAAAAGGTGTGCAGACAACAGGTATTTATTAATTTGTGATGACAGAGTTAAGAAGTTAACTACGTTACTGAGGGTGGAAGGCAAACCATACAGGTACCAGCAGCAGAGGCAAAAGCGAAACTGTTAACTGCCTTCTGGAGTGCTTCCCATGACATACTCATGACAGAACTCTAACAGCATGTTCTTATGACTCAATTTATTTCAGCAGCAAACAATGGAAATCATTTCAGGCTAACTCCAGAACAATCCTTCCAGAATCATAGCGGGATGAATGGTTAAAGGCTCTAGAAGGGTAGGAACCAGGGCAGTTCAGAGAGCTCAGAAAGGAAACTCAAGGACCTTTCACTAGAGACTTAGCTCTCACCACTGATAAATTTTGGTGTCTAGGACCTCAATTTTAAGTTCCCAGAAGACATGATCTAACAGGTCATGCCAATAGAGGATGTCCTGACTCTGTGGCTCAATGGGTTATAGCCAAAGCAGAGGCGCAGCACTGGGAGACACTCCCAAAGAAAGGAGAGACGCTATGAACTGGGCAGTCATTTCAAAACGCATCTATTACACCTTACCCTGGACTTCCCAACCAAGGACATGACATGTAATAACGACTGTGAAACTTATGAATTCTCATCTATTTTTGAGGAGATTTATAAAAACCTGAGTATCTACCCGTCAGGTGTGGCACAATGGAGGAAAAGTGGGAAATCACTGTGTTAAGAAGGTACTGATTGATAGATTCAAGTTAGACAATGTACTTCAGTGAATATATTGCAAAACTTGGGAAAAGAGTATATTAGAAGTTATATCGTAAAACTTAGAAGTTATCTAAATGATATTAAAAACACTTTAGACTGGTTTCAGCAATCAGTTTAAACTGTAAACTTAAAAAAAATTTTTTAAAAGTGCTTTTTAAAAGTCATATTTGATATCAACAAATAAATAGTGAGATTCCCAGGTGGCACAGTGGTAAAGAATCCGCCTGCCAACGCAGGAAACACAATCCCTGGGTCTGGAAGATTCCCTGGAACAGGAAATGGCAACCTACTCCAGTATTCTTACCTGGACAATCCCATTGACAGAGGAGCCTGCCAGGCTATAGTCCACAGTCGAAGAAGAGTCGGACACGACTGAACAACTCAGTGCACACACGCGCCATTTAAACACTATTTCTTAATACAAAAAGAACCCCCAATTTTAACTCTCAGAGAAACAGCTCTCTAACAGTTCTTAGAGGCTTTAGACATGTCTATAACACCTCATATCCTCCTCTTAAAATCATTTACACTGTAGTTATAAACAACTACTGCTGCTGCTGCTGCATCGCTTCAGTCATGTCCGACTCTGTGTGACCCCAGAGACGGCAGCCCACAAGGCTCCCCCATCCCTGGGATTCTCCAGGCAAGAACAATGGAGTGGGTTGCCACTGCCTTCTCCAATGCATGAAACTGAAAACTGAAAATAAAGTCACTCAGTCGTGTTCGACTCTTAGTGACCCCATGGACTGCAGCCTACCAGGCTCCTCTGTCCATGGGACTTTCCAGGCAAGAGTACTGGAGTGGGGTGCCATTGCCTTCTCTGAAACAACTACTGGTTACCCATAATGAATGACCTGGTCGTTCATCTCAGCAAATGGTAACAGATTCCTTATGACCAGTGTCACAATATGCAGAGATAATTAACATTTTAAATTAAAGTAATTAATTAATTAAAATGATGAAAAGCAAGTATCAATTTGTAAATTTCAAAGTAGTATAAGAATGTCAAATAGAAGTCCTTGTAAAGAACCAAACAACTGTTTCCTCCTTATTAATTAAAAAAATTAAACTCAAAACAGTTGAGCTTGTAAACTAACCCTTCATCATAAATTGGTAAAACATTCAACGCCAAGTCACATAGTAAATTCCATGAAGAAGTATTTACAGGAACATTTTCCAAAACATATTTCACTAGATCTTAGTTCAAGAAGATTAATTTTAAATCCTCATCGTGGAGCTTTGACAATACATATCACTGTAAGAGCATAAGGAAGGATCTGAAAAATCAGTTTTTATTACACAACGCTGTTAATCCAGTGTAGCTCCTGAAGGGCTGCAAGGCTTTTGACTTTGTGAAACTCCAGCTTTACAGCAAACACACACATAATAAAATGAAGATATATACCAGACTGTCTTTTGTCAAAAGCTGGTTGATCTTAGAATCAGTCAAAAACAAAAACACTTCTGCTGGGTACTAGAAAAAGAAAATATCTACACAAAGTTTAGGAGTTTAAAATGATGGGACTTCCTGGTGACTCAGTGGTAAAGAATCTGCCTGCCAGTGTAGGAGACACAGGTTTGAGCTCTGGTCTGAGAGGATTCCACATGCCTCAGAGCAACTCAAGCCTGTGTACAACTGCTGAGTCTCTGCTCTAAAGCCTGGGAGCCGCAATTACTGAAGCCCGCGCCCCGAGGGCCTGCGCTCTACAAGAGAAGTCACTGCAATAGGAAGCCACACACCCCAACTAGAAAGGAGCCCCTGCTGGCCGCAACTAGAGAAAAGTCCACAGAGCAAGGCAGACCCAGCACAGCCAAAAATAAATACATAAATATAAATAAAACGTTTATAATGATGAAGCAAACTCCCACCTACCTCTCCAGACTCACTTTGCCCTTTCACCAGCATCAGCTCTATGTACTGCCCCAGCAGTTTCCAAACTCTTGCGTTAAGAATCACCTGGGAAGCTTTGGTGAAACATACAGACTTTTGTGCCTCATCTCCAGGTATTTAGACAGTAAATCTGGGGAAGGGGTCAGAGAATCTGCATCTTGACACCTAATCCAAGTGACCCTAACTGCACACTAAAATTTTAGTGCAGACACATGGAACTACAGACTTCACCACGCTACTCCATGTTTTCACCTCACCTCATCCTGTCCATACCTCGAAGAGGCGAAAATATCCGCTTCCTGAAGCCTCTTTCATCCTTCTCTCTAGATAGAATGGAGTCTGTGCAATAGAATGTGACAGTTCACAATGTGACTTTAGAGTCTGTAAGATCTAGGCCATCTAGGCTCGTGTTCATCTACTGTAAAATTTAGGGAAATTATCTTAATTTCTTAAAGTCCTCAATCTGACAGAGTCAGAAATAGTATTTATAACTTAAAGGTCGGTCTATTCAGAGGACCAAATCCATGTAAAGCAATTAGCATGTGCCAGAGAGCACTCAATGATATTGCTAATCATCCATAACCAAATATTAATTATTAATTATAAGACATTCACCCTTGAAGACAGAGCTCAAATACATCATCTATGCAGGCTGAGCTGGTCAGTCAATCCTCCTTTCATGTCACGAGAGCATCCTGTGCATCTACCTCACTAAAAGATGATTTTTTTACATTTATCTTCATAATACGAATGAATAAATGACCTTAAGATAAGAGACTATTTAAGAAAAATAACCCAAAACATATCTTTTATCTTCAGTATACAAATAAAACAAACCCTACAAGATACTGCTTAACAAAAAAGAAGCAAAGCAAAATATGTTTTTCTCATTAATTTGGTAAACTGAAAAAAGCTGAAACCTAACACAAAGAAAGGACGTGTAAATGGAATTGAAAGACGTGCTAACAAATAGGGTAAACAAGGAGAGCAATATCTAAAAAGAATCTTCTATGGGCTTCAATGCACTCCTCACAGGAATGCTTTCCTTATAGTAGCACAACCTTTCTGCGCAAAGGCCCAGATGACTGCAGACTGCTATCTCTACTCAGCTCAAAGCGAAGCTGGGGCTAATGGGGCCGTCACCAACTTCAACAAAAGGTGGATACTTGTGCCCACTAGTCTTTGCCTACAGGCAGCAAAAAAGCAGAAGCCAGGCACCATTTCCAAACAATCTCTTTCTCAATAGCTCCATACACTATTTTTTCCTGTGAGACCCTCAAGAGGGGAACATTACTTTTCTATGTAGATAAAACCTATAAACTGGATTCTAGAACGCACATTACTTTCCATTTATTTTCTGTGGAACAAAACCCACCTGATCACAATCCACAACTAATTTCATGCTGCTCAAGAGAACATTCAAATAAAACAATAAAAATTAGAACTGGCAACTAGTTATAACTAGATTGCATTCATGCTCCAATTGCTTTATTTAAAAAACTGTGTTTCCAAAGAAGTTAAACTGTCACTGTTCGCAGATGACATGCTACCAGAAAGCTACTAGAACTCAAAATTAATACTCAGAAATCTGTTGCATTTCTATACACAAGAACAAAAGATCAGAAAGAGAAACCTCAAGAAGTGATTCTATTTACCACTGCATCAAAAAGAATAAAATACCTAGAAGTAAATCTACTTTCCAGCCATAATACTCACTCCTGAAATACAAGTCCTTCTCAGTTCTAGCCCTTTGAACCTGTGGTTCTCTCCAGCTAGAATTATCACCACCACCTCTAACTGGCTTCTCCATCTGGTAATGTCTGTCGTTCCTCAGAGTCTACTTAGCCCACCCTCCTACTGTCCTACAGTCTTCTGTATGTGCCCTTTATGTGATTTTTAAATAGATTTAAAGTCATTTAAATATATGAAATGATGGGACAGTCCTTCTAGCTATCCTCCTTTGATTTCAAATATTAACGTGCAAACACAGAAAAGTACATTAAAATCGCCTTCAACAACACAACTCAAAGATCACCATTATTTACATTTTTTACAAGGAATTTACTCCTACTCTCTTCTCTGTGTGAATTTACTTTAAAACAGTAAATAAGGATCTAGAATCACAATTTAATGGCCAGTATCTTTCAAGTAACACAC
Source organism: Antilocapra americana (assembly GCA_007570785.1). NCBI lineage: Eukaryota > Metazoa > Chordata > Mammalia > Artiodactyla > Antilocapridae > Antilocapra > Antilocapra americana. Next base: position 4,491,356 of record ML661353.1, on the reverse strand, counting down.
TGAATTCTCCCATTTCACAAAATATTTTTTTGGAAACAACGTTAATGGTTGCATTGCCATTCTTAGAAATGTTCTCTTTATATTTATTTTAATTAATAACTTTCATGTTGTTGGATACTTATGTTTCCTACGCCTCATTTGTCTATTTCAGTGTTCTCAACCTGAGGATGGTTCTGAGTCCTCCCCTAAGGGGGCATTTGAGAATGCAAAGACCCTTTGGTTGGCAGTGACTGGAGGATATGTTACTACCATTTTATTTAATGCTTTGGAACCAAGATACTAAATGTCGTACAATATAAAGGAGTGCCTCTAAATGCCAACAGCTGGCTTACTCAGAATCATCTGTTTAGCACGGGAGGTGGGGGGGGGGGAGGCCACACCCGCACACAGGCAGGAGAACCAATGAGATGAAAGAACCAAAGGGCCCAGTAGAGACCATGTTAATAGAGTAACAAGTAAAGCATCCGGGTTTCTTTTGGAATGTGAACTGGGAAATAGCTTCAACCAACTAGTAAAGGAGATAAAAATGAAGGTAAGTGAAAACCTGTGGTATGAAAATGAAAAGCTCTGCTGACCCACTCTACAGTTAGAAGTATTTAAAAAAAACCATTCAGCTACCTCCCTGGGGGTCCAGTGGTTAAGACTCAGCACTTCCACTGCAGGAGGTGAGGCTTTGATCCCTGGGCAGGGAACTAAAATCCTGTATGCCATGGGGTATGGCCAAAAAAAAAAAATTTGAGAGGAAATAAAGAGACATACCTTTAAGTGTAAATAAAAAAACCCAAAAACAACCATTCAAAGACTCTGAAAATGGTACCAAAGACAAAGAGCAAATAAAGCAGCAGCTATCCAAGAAAGTCTACAAAAATTTGGTAAGAAAGGCAAAAATAGCTGGTATTTGAACCAATACTACTCCTTATTTTCACCCTCAGAGATCACGAAGAAAATGATTCTACTACAGGCCGCTGCAGTCAAAAACAGGGTACTCTCTGCCTCTAGCTCCCGAGGGTGGGGTTTCGTCCCAGGAGAAGCATGATGTCAGTGCTTCTCATTCTGTCTCCAGCTACCTGTTGCTGCAGGTAAGTTCCTGGCAAGTGCAGTTAAAACTGGTGGCTCTCAATCATAGTAAGAAGGCTCTACTGGGAGCAGAGCACACTGAGAATACTGGAGCCCTCATCACCTTTGCCCGAATTTGTGCCACAGTGGTTCTGTAGAGCCTAAGTGACTCCGTCTTAAAAAGAGGAGCTGCCATCTTGCAATAGAAGGCAACACTCAAGTTCCCCCACCCCCAGGTCACCACCCTAGACACGACTGCCAATCAGGGGTTAGCACACAAAAATCCCCTGACCTCCCCTCCCGTCCTGGCCAGTCACAGGACGCTGAAACACACTACCCCATCGGAGCCCTCCTGCCCTTTGTCTCTTTCCCTTAAAAGCCTTGTACCATGCGGCTCGGGGCCGCCGCCGCTGAGTCGGTGTGTGTACCTGCGGTCCTGACCGGGTCTGTAATAAACTCCCTCTTGCGCTTGCATCGGTGAATGGCCTCCTGGTGGTTTGTGGAGACTGGGATCTGGGCACAACATTTTTGAGGGCTCGTCCGGGATTTCCGCGGCACCAGGACGCCTTAACCGGAGGGAACTTTCGGCCGATTGGTGAGTGTGTGTGTATGCATTTGTCCTGTGTGGTTCAGCTCGTCTGACTGTGCTGCTTAGTTTACTCTGGTTCTAATTTTTTTACTTCTGGAGGAAGCTCCTAAATCGGCAGGAGGCGGTTGAGGGATTGTCCCAAGACACCGCTCCGCTCTGGTGGCAGTCAAAAGTGGCTATAGGCGGACCTGTTGGCAGGTCATGACTGCCGGGTCCCGGGAGACGTCCCGGGCCCCGCGGGGTGAGGGCGAGAGTCCTCACATCAGGTTACTTCTGGAGGAGGCGGTTGCACCAGTTTCTGTTTTCACCTCTTGTCTACAAACCCCGTCTGGGGTGATCATCTGTGCTCTTGGTTTGTCCTTGTTTGTGTGTCTGTGTCTCAATTTGACTTTGACGGACGTTATGGGACAGTCAACCTCCACTCCCCTAGACCTGGTAACTGGACATTTCAAAGATGTAAAAGAGAGAGAGAGAGAAAACTTCTAAAAATGTAAATGAGATATGAGCTTTTATGTGATTATTCTTTAGGAATATCCATCTAAAATAGTCTCTCCAGATTGGCATAACTTGAATTTTTAAGGGTTGTGTTAAGTGTGCTAAATGTTGGAAGTCTATTAAATAGTTAGGTTATTTCCAGATAAAATAAGATTTTGAAACATTTACTACTAAACACTAATTTCCTTTTACAGAGAAACTAAAGAGATTTGGGACTATAAGTGAATAATGTTTGGTGCCATTCTAAAATGTTCTAAGAAAGCAAGGGTTTTAGAAATTATCACTGGTATTTATTATGCTTGCCAATCTATAACATGCTAATATAAAAGTTAGTTCTTGGTTGCTAAAAGAAAATAAGATGTGCGTTTTCAGTAAAAAAAGGTATATGGAGTGAAGTTACATTTTATGAAGGGAAAAGGAAGTGGGTCTGACCTACAGGTGGCTGTTTCAGGATGGGAAAACAAAGGAATGGGTACAGAAAGTGGCACAAATGTTTTATAAAAAGTGGACCCCAAAGAAAGAGTTTTGTGCATAAATACGAGTTTTCTTGAGATGTTAAACTACCTTTGATAATAGATTTTAAGCTTCTTTATCTCTGAAGTGATCTGTTCTATGTATACCTTTGAAATCTTTTGTTAATTTTGGCTTAGTGAGTAACTGTTGTTACACTGACTTATATGAATCCTATCTGACTGTTATAAACTCTTTTGATATTTATTGAAAATACTTCCTAAATTAAATTCTTGAGGTTTCTTTGACCTCTGGCTAACTTTGGGATGGTTCAGAGGGCCCCTGAAACATCCCAAAGAGAGATAGTAAACTAATTGTGTTTATTCGGTGGGTTAAATTACTTAAAAATATTATCAAATGAGTAATAAATCCACTCATGTTATAATATATGGTAAAATTACTAATACAGATATTTTAGAAGTTATATGGAGTTCTTAACATTCTGATATGTCCTGGTAGTCTAATGAAAAACGAGATGACTTCACAAAAGTTAACAAAAGGACTGAATGAACTTTTATGGTTTCTATCTGAAAAATTACAGGTTAGAATCTTGTGTTTTCCGGGAGTAGAGAAAACCTTCCTCTCAAACTAATTATAAAAATAATTTGGTAAAATTATACGTTATAAACAATGCAATTATATTTTCTCTCTATCTAACTTCTTCAGAAATTTAAAATTCTTAGCTTTCCAGTAAGCTTATCAAATGAGCCAAGAAGGTTATCTCACTAACAGACACAAAAATCCAAAGGAATTTTGAGACCTTTAAGGGAAGAATTCACCCAGATTTGTTAGGCAAAGTCTGTGATAAGCCTTTGGTGTGAGTTTCCCAGCCTTGTTTTATTTTAAAGGTTCAGCATGAGACTCTATAAATGTTTCAACAAAATAAAAAAGTTTGGTCAATTATGGGTATATAAATCATCAGACCAAAATTTGTGAGAACAGACCTGTTTTGCAAACAAACTGGCCTTAAGTTGGTTATATTTGATAAAAGTGAAGATAGTTTTAGAGACAAAATAGTGTTTCAATAAATGTTAAATCCCATTTTGTTAATGGAGGTCTGCCAATGGAGATAGTAAGACTTAGTTCTTAGATAGTTCTTTGCTGTTATGTGATATTCATGTGAAATTTAATTGAATTCTTAAAAAAACACCCTAAGTTTGTTTCTGAAACTTATCTCAGTAATCTATCTTTAGATGAAGATTAGGTGCCTCATGATCTGCAACCAGGACTAGAAAAAGACATAATTTAAGGGACTGTCTCCAACCTGGATAAAAAGACTTTTTATTAGGAGAAACTACACTACACCAAGATGAGAAGATGAAGACGTCAGAGATAGACAGCTTGCCTAAGATGCTGGATCTGATTTGTATGATCATTTATAATGTTTTCTTGACTTCTTAGACCTTTGCATATAAATCAAATGCTTCTCTGTTATAGGCCTGATCCTATACTAGTTTTAAAAATCAATCCAATCCAATTGTTGGGTTTGTGGCCAATTACCTGTGTCTAGTTCTGGGTTACCTTGGTAAATTTCTCTACTACAAGACTCTAACTGGTTGGCCCCGAAAAAATTTACTTAAAAATATTATAGTAATATTCAGGTCACTGTGATATTACTAGATGGGATCCCCTCACCAGGCCAATTAATAATGCCTGCTCTGACTCTGGCCATAAATTTGAACTTTTTTTCTATTACTCAAGCAGCAAAGAAAAAAAAAAAATCTCCCAAAATTATGAGATAGATTTATATAGATAACACCAGGTTATGGTAATTTAAGTTTAAAGTCTACTCTGTTAAAAAAAATGATTAAATCATACTAGAGATAATCAGTCTAGTAATATTAGAAAACTGGACTATGTGCCTTATAGACAGTGGTGCCAATATACAATTTCCCTGGAAGATAAAGATTCTACAGAGTAAGTCAGATGACTTGATATATACTGGGCTACATTTAATAGAAGCTCTTAACCTAAGTCTTACTTGTGACTTTACTCATACTGCTGGCTATGTTACTTGTATTTCACCTGTTTTACAAGATTGCCCTTTCTTACACTGCCAAATGTGTGCCTGAGGCTTCTAATAAAATAATATATAGTCCTATATGAGATTGATGATGGTAACAGTGTAACTCTAGATATGAGAAAAAGCAACAAGAGGAAATATTTTCCTGGACCAAGAGGCTAGTAAGACAGGTGGTCCAGAGAATTTTGATATTGTTTTATGGCCTAGTCCAGTAGCAGCACATTGAGTGGCCTGTCAACGGAATCTTTGCCAAACCTGAGAATGGACATTCTCAGCACCATGGGATAAAATGGTCATGAAATGCCCCCCCTCAAAATCATGGTCAAGTTTTTGAGCAAAAAGGGGCTCTGCCAACGAAAGACTGCATCTACAACGATTAAATCATGGCCACTGCAACTGCTGACTTTCAACGCCCCTGAGAAGAGTTCAGGGTGAAAATCAGGAATGAGGCACTCTGTGCTCTGAGAAAAACTGGCAGAACAGGCCTTCAGATAGTTAGATCTTTTCAGGAAAAGATTTTATGAGTTCCAATTCTTGCATCTTCTCATATCTAGAAAAACACTGACATCATTAATGGTGACATCTGCTTTGACTATTAAAAAAATTTTACAATTAAAAGTCAAAATAGAGTAGCTATGGCTCAGACATCCTAAAAAATAACTAGGTGATACTACGGGTGTAATTTCAGATTAGACGTTGTATTACTAAACACTTGAGTTTTCTGAGTTGTGTCAGGCTTGGATGCTACCATTCTGAAAACAATGTCTGCTGGAAGCTAGTGACCTTACTTTTTATAAAACTAGGCAACTGGCTCCCAGGCCACAAGTCTCCCCGAATTGCCAGGTCTAGACTGGGTTTCAGGCCTATTTACCTAGAAAAAATGAGATTTATTTTGTCTATTAAAATTCCAGATATTCCTCCTCCAGCTACTTCTAAGTGGGTCTGTTACAACAAAATGACAGACCAAGAAATCGAGATTTTAATCATACAAGGCTCAGATCTAGGACTTGGAACTCTGATATACTTCCAATTCAGTGTCTGTTCCCCAAGCTGAGGCAGTCCTATGCCCCAATTTGACAAGAAGTTATCACAGTCATAGTTGCTCTGTTCCCTGAATTAAAACTGAACAGGATTCTGGGGCTCTGGAGTACAGATCTGTTCAGTGTTCTCCATTTCTTATCTGTAAGATATAGGCTTCATTCAGCCTCCGTGACCTTCCCTGAGTTCAAAGGGTAAATGCTGGTTTCAGGGAAAAAAATGTATATATACCTTGACTTAGATCAGGTAAAGAGAGACTTCTTCTCTGCTAGGCAAGCCTATGTCCATGCACTGCAGGAAAAAGTTAAAAAAAAAAAAAAAAAAAAAAGAGACCTCAGCCCCAATTCCCAAAAAATATCTTGAGTATAAAGTCTCTCAGGGAAAAATTGTTAAAACAAACAAACAAACAAACAAAAAAAAAACACTGATTAAAACCACCCACCCTGGCCAGGCATCATGGTAACCATTTGCATGAGTTGTTTTATGACAGGAGATCCTGATAAGAAATACTGAACTGATGAGCCACCACCAACCGGAAAAATTTGGAAAAAGTCTAAAAGAGACACTGCATGTCGGTTCACTTCTCAGAATCCTCGCTAACATCCATCTTGGCTGAGGGATGACATTGAAGGCCCATGATTTGGCCTCCTTTGGGACTAGAGAAGGGGGGAATGTAGAGCCTAAGTGACTCCGTCTTAAAAAGAGGAGCTGCCATCTTGCAATAGAAGGCAACACTCAAGTTCCCCCACCCCCAGGTCACCACCCTAGACACGACTGCCAATCAGGGGCTAGCGCGTGAAAATCCCCTGACCTCCCCTCCCGTCCCATCCTGGCCAGTCACAGGACGCTGAAACACACTACCCCACTACCCCATCGGAGCCCTCCTGCCCTTTGTCTCTTTCCCTTAAGAGCCTTGTACCATGCGGCTCGGGGCCGCCGCCCTCACTCCGCTGAGTCGGTGTGTGTACCTGCGGTCCTGACCAGGTCTGTAATAAACTCCCTCTTGCGCTTGCATCGGTGAATGGCCTCCTGGTGGTTTGTGGAGACTGGGATCTGGGCACAACAGTTCCATGCCAAGAGAGGCAAGCGAGGGGCACTTAGGCTGCTATCCAACTCCCACCCCACACTGAGAGAGAGTTCAGCTTCTGGAACTGGGATCTCACTCAGAGAGAAACTCGCCATCACCCTTTCCCTCCCCAAACTCCAGATCCCCGGCTCAGAGGGAAAAAGCAGACAGTAGGACTTCTCTGGTGGTCCAGGGGTTAAGAATGGGCCCACCAATGCTGGGGACACAGGTTTGATTCCTGGGTCTGGGAAGACTCCACATGCTGTGGGGCAACTAAGCCTGGACACCACAACTACTGAGCCTGTGTGCCTAGAGTCCGTGCTCCGCAACGAGATGAAAGCCACCATAATGAGAAGTCCATGCACTGCAACCAGAGACCAGCCACCACTTGCTGCAACTAGAGAAAGCATGCACGCAGAGACGAAGATCCAGCATAGCCGAAGAAATACATAAATAATAAAAAGTAGGCAGTAAACCAGATAGCTTCTCATTTTTCCCCAGAGAAACCAACTTCATCTGTAATCAAGGTTGGGGAAGTTCAGGCTAAGGCACTTTCACTGGAAGTTGTGGTGAAATGCACTTAGGAGGAGATTCAAAATATAGATAAACTGTAGGCCAGCTAGTTTGCAGGAGATAAGCAAGTAATAATATAGCTAGGAGGAGCCAGACTAACTTGTTGAGCAATTTATGCCTTAGGGCAATGCTGACAAAAACAGAGCCATTAGTGGAGTTTTACAGCTGATTATGGTCAAAGAAAGAGGGAAAAGGGAGTCCTATTAATACTACTATCATCCCAGGTGACAGTCAGCATGTCCCAAATTGCACATTTGAGGATGCAACATCAGAGATTTAAAGCTGTGGGTGAGGAAACAGAATTCACTAAAATAATCCAGCTAATCATTAAACAATTCAAAACATCCAGTTTCCAACAATAAATGAAAAGGCATGCAAAGAAACTGGAAAGTTGACCCATAATCAGGAAAAAAGCAGACAACAGAAACTGCCTGTGACAGCAACCAGATACCAGATTTATCAAAAGAGACTTCAAAGTGGCCGTTTGTAAACATGCTTAAAGAAACAAAGGCATGATGACAATACCATATCAAATACACAATATATATAGAAACAGAAATTTGATCACTTAAAATAACAACACAATAAGATTAACAACTGACTTCTCCATGGAGACAATGGAGGCCAGAAAGCAGTGGGATAACATATTAAAAGAGCTCAAAGAAAAACTGAATAATGTTATCTTTCAAAAAAAAAAAGAGTTACCAAAAAAAAGAAAAGAAAAGAAAACTTTTCCAGATGACCAAAAGAGGAAAGAATTTGTCTAGCAGACCTACCACACAAGAACTGCTAAATGAAGTTCTTCAGGCTACAGCAAGTGACCCCAGTGAATCCACATGAAAAAAACAACAGCCACCAATAAAGGTAACTGCAATTATAAAAGGCAGGACAAATCCATATTCTTTCCTTTCTTGCTGTAACTGATTGAAACAACAGTGCATAAATATGTATATACTGTACTGCTGAACCTGCAATATATAAGAATATCATGTGCATATTCTAATGACAGTACAAAGAAGATGGATGGGAACAAAGTTGCATTACATTAAGGAAAAACTTTAGCATGTACTTGAAGACATCAGCTTAAAAGAGACTGGTATAAGATATTTTACATAAGCCTCATGGTAAGCCACAAAGCAAAAAGGTGTAAGTAATCTTAGCATACTGCTACAGAAAATCATCAAATCACAAAGGAAGAGATCGGGGAAAGAAAAAAATGAATGACGAAAGAGTAAGAAAACAATGAATAAAATTGTAGTAATAAACCCATAACTATCAATATTTACTTTAAATGCAAATGGACTCAGTTCTCCAACCAAAAGACAGAGTGGCTGAAAGGATGGAAAAAAAACCAAACCGAGCACTTCAGCTTTTAGGACACATGCAGGCTGGGGGAAAAAAAGGGATGGAAAAAGATATTCCATGCAAATGGAAACCAAATGAAAGCAAACGTAGCTATATTTATGATAAGGGAAAATAGGCTCTTAGCAAAAACTATAATAAGATACAAAGGAAATCATTATGTAATGATAAAAGAGTTACTCCATCAAGAGAATTTAACATTTGTAAGTATTTATGCACCCAACATCAGAGCACCTAAATATTAATAGACCTGAAACAAGAAATAAGATATCAATGAAATAATTGTAGGGAACTTCAACTCACTTTCAATAATGGACAGATACGACAAAAAATCAATAAAGAAGTACTGGGCTTAAACCACGTTAGACCAAATGGACTGAAGAGACATTTACAGAACGTTTCACTCAACAAAAGCAGAGCACGCATTTTTCTCAAGTGTACATAGAACAAACTCCAGTACAGATCAGATGTTAGGCCACAAAATAAGTCCTAATAAATTTAAGACTGAAATCATACCAAACATCTTTTCCGACCACAATGGTATGAAAGGAGAAATCAATTATGAGAAGAAAACAGAAAATTTCACAAATATGTGGAGATCAAATACCATGTTACTGAACAACCAATGAGTCAAAGGAGAATCAAAAAAATATCTTTGAGACAAATGAAAATGGAAATACAATATGCCAAAACTTATGGAAAACAGTAAAGTAGTTCTAAGGAAGCTTACAACAATAGATGCCTACAGCAAGAAAAAAGTAGTATCTTAAACAACAACTTTATACCTCAAGGAACTGGAAAAAAAGAATAAACTAAGCCCAAAGCTATTAGACGAAAACAAGTAACAAAGATTAGAGCAAAAATAAATGAAATAGAGACTAAAAGGACAACAGAAAGATCAATAAAATAAAATTAAGACTTATTTTTTAAAAAAGATAAAGAGGCAAACTTTTAGCCAGACTTACCAAGGGGGAAAAAAAGAGAGGATGGAAAGAAGTTAAACTATAAAGGAAAGAAAAGGTGTCAACATTACAATTGACACCACGCAAATACAAAGGATCATAAAAACTAAAGAACTGTGTGCCAAGAAATTGGACAATCTATAAGAAACAAATTCCTAGAAACATTCAAACTAAGACTGAATCAAGAAGAAACAGAAAATCTAAACAGATGGATTACTGTGAAGAGACTGAATCAGTAATAAAAACTTCCCAACATGGGAAAGTTCAGGACCAGATGGCTTCACTGGTGAATTCTACCAAACATTTGGAGGAAGTAATACCAGTCCTTCTCAAATGGTGCCAACTGAACAGGAGGGAGCATTTCCAAAATCATTTTACGAAACCAGCATTACCCTGATACCAAAATCAGACAAGGACACAAGAAAAGAACATTACAGGCCAATATCCCTGATGAACATAGACGCAGAAATTCTCAAAAAATGTTTAGCAAACTAAATTCAGCAAGACATTAAAACAATCATACACTATGATCAAATGGGATTTATTCCATGGATGCAAGGATGGCTCAATATCCACAAATTAATGTGACACACCATATTAACAAAATGAAAGCTGAAAGTCACATGATCATCTCAATGGCTGCAAAAGAAAGCAGACAAAATTTTACATCGATTAATGACAAAAACTCTCAACAAACTGGGAAAAGAGAGAATGTATCTCAACATAATAAAGACCATGTGACAAGCCCACAGTCAACATCACACTCAATGGTGCAAAGCTGTAAGCTTTTCCTCTAAGATCAGGAAAAGACACAAAAGCCATCTCTCACCACTTTTATACAATGCTGTATTGGAAGTCTTGGTAACTGGGCAAGAAAAAGAAATAAAAGGCATCCAAAACAGGAAGAAGCAACAGTGTCATTATTTGAAGATGACATAATACATAAAGAAAACCCTAACGACTCACCAGAAAACTGCTAGAACTAATCAGTGAATTCGGTAAAGTTGCAGGGTACAAATCAATATACAAAAAATGTGTTGTATTTCTTTACACTAAAAATGAACTATAAAACAAAACAATTAAGAAAGCAATCCCATTTATAACTGCATCAACAAATTCAACCAACAAGGAGAGTACACTGAAAATTATGACACTGATGAAAGAAACTGAGTACACAAATAAAAAGAAAGCTAATCCATGCTCATGGATTGGAAAAACTGATATCGTTAAAATGACCATATTACCCAAAGCAACCTATAGGTTCAATGCAATCCCTTTCAACACTGCAATGGCATTTTAAACCTAACTAGGAAAAAATAATCCTAAAATAAACCACAAAAGATCCTGAATATCCAAAACCCTGAGAAAGAACAAAGCTGGAGATATCACATGCTCTGATCTCAAACTATATTGTAACGCTACAGTAGTCAAAACAGTATGGTAATGGCATAAAAAAATAGACACAGAGACCAACACAACAGAATAGAGAGCCCAGAAATTAACAGACACACCTATGGTCAAGTAATCTACAACAAAGGGATCAAGAACATACAATGAGAAAGAACAGTCTCTTCAAGGAATGCTGTTGAGAAAACTGAACAGCTACATGCCAAAGAATTAAACTGGATTACTTACACACCATATACAACAATACACTAAAAATGGATTAAAAACTTAAACGTAAAACCTAAATCCACAAAACTCCTAGAAGAAAACATATGCAGTGCACTCCTATCTCAGCACTATTTTTTTGGACACGTCTCCTCAGGGAAGGGAAACATAAACTAAAATAAACAAATGGAACCATATCAAACTAAAGATTTTGCACAGCAAAAGAAACTATCAACAAAACAAAACGGTTGCCTACTTAATGGGATAAAATATTTGCAAAAAACATACCTGTTAAGGGGTTAATATCCAAAATACACAAAGAATTCACACAACTCAACATTAAGAAAACAAATAACCCAACAACAAAATGTGCAGAGGATCTAAATAGCTATCTGTCCAAAGAAGATCTACAGATGGCCAATAGACACATGAAAAAGTCACTCATCATCAGGGAATGCACAGCAAAACTACAGCATCAGGAGTACCACCTCACACCAGTCAGAATGGCTATTATCAAAAGACAAGAAGTAACAAGTGTCGACAAAGATGTGAAGGAAAGGGAACACCTCTGCACTGCTGGCAGGAATGTAAACTGATGCAGCAACTGTGAAAAAACGGGAAACAATTTAAATGTCCATTAACTGACAAATGGATAAACAAAATGTGGTTTATCCAAAGAATGGAATACTACTGATCACAAAACAGAATGAAATACTAACACACCCTACAACCTGGAGAAACACTGAAAACACTAAGTGAAAGAAGCCGGTTATAACAGACTACATGTTATATAATTCTATTCATATGAAATGGCCAACGTAAGGAGGGGCTGGGGGGTGGGAACACAAGCTGGAATCAAGATTGCTGGGAGAAACATCAATAACCTCGGATATGCAGACGACACCACCCTTATGGTAGAAAGCAAAGAAGAACTAAAGAGCCTCTTGATGAAGGTGATAAAGGAGAGTGAAAAAGTTGGCTTAAAACTCAACATTCAGAAAACTAAGATCATGGTATCTGGTCCCATCATTTCATGGCAAATAGATGGAGAAAGTGGAAACAGTGGCTGACTTTATTTACTTGGGCTCCAAAATCACTGCAGACAGTGACTGCAGCCATGAAATAAAAAGACGCTTACTCTTTGGAAGGAAAGTTATGACCAACCTAGACAGCATATTGGAAAGCAGAGACATTACTTTGCCAACAAACGTCCGTCTAGTCAAGGCTATGGTTTTTCCAGTAGTCATGCATGGATATGAGAGTTGGACTATAAAGAAAGCTGAGTGCCAAAGAACTGATGCTTTTGAACTATGGTGTTGGAGAAGACTCTTGAGTCTTAGACTACAAGGATTTCCTTGGACTGCAAGGAAATCAAACTAGTCCATCCTAAAGGAGATCAGTCCTGAGTATCCATTGGAAAGACTGAGCTGAAGCTGAAACTCTAATACTTTGGCCACCTGATGTGAAGAACTGACTCGTTGGAAAAGACCTTGATGCTGGGAAAGATTGAAGGCAGGAGAAGGGGACGACAGAGGATGAGATGGTTGGATGCCATCACTGACTCAATGGACATGAGTTTGAGTAAACTCCGGGAGTTGGTGATGGACAGGGAGGCCTAGCGTGCTGAAGTCCATTGGGTCGCAAAGTGTTGGACATGACTGAGCGACTGAACTGACTGACTAACTGGGGGGTGGGAGTGGTAAAGAGGTAATAGCTAAAGGGTTTCCTTTTGATGTGATTAAAATATTCTAAAAAGGACTATGTTGATGGTTGTACTGATGTGAACATACTAAAGATCACTGAATCGCACACTTTAAATGGGTGAATTGTATGGTATATAAGTTTATCTCAATAAAGCTGTGTAGAAAAAAAGGTGTTATTTTTAAAGGTCAAATTTGACATACTAAAAAAAAATTCCATGATCCAAGTATCAAAATTTAAACACTGGGATATGTATTATTTTTTCTTTGCTTCAGGCTCCAACATGGACCACTAAAGCACTGTTACTTATCCTGACTTTAAGATTTTGCTATTTTTTTCATCATATTTATTGTATTAACTTAAAGTTTTAAAATATTATCTCCATCTTTTTCAACACTTTCCTTAGAGATCTAAAGAAATACATGCAGAGTGAGTACTATAGGTAAAATGAACTAAAAAACAAATAAAACCTGGCCTGTGGAACTCCAAAATCCAAATGGGAAAAACATTATTTGGAAAATCAAGTTGTGAGTACCATCTTGCACCAGGCAAAATAATGCCCCACAAGATAACCACAGAATGTGTAAATATGCAAAAGCAATGTGCAGATGTAATTAAGGATAGGGAGATTATCCTGGATTACCTGAATAGGCCCAATATATTAATAATTATAAGGGTCCTTATGCAGGGTACTCATGAGTTCCTTCATCCTGGAATGTGAAGTCAAGTGGGCCTTAGGAAACACTACAAACAAAGCTATTGGAGGTGATGGAATTCCGGTTCAATTCCAGTTGAATTCACGACTGAGCGACTGAACTGAACTGAACTGAATGCAGGGGAGGGAGGAAAGTCAGAGAAACAGATATATGAGCAAGTAAGCAAAGGTCTGACAGATCTGAAGATGCTGCAGTTCTAGCTTTGATGATGGAAGAAGTCATATGCCAGCCAGTGCCGAGTGCCCTGCAGAGCTGGAGAAGGCAAGGAAGCAGATTCTCCCTTAGAGAAAGAACACCGCCCTAGTGACACCCTGATTTTAACCCAGTGAGATCCACTTTGGACTTCTGACCTCTGGAATTTTAAGAAACAAATTTCTGAGGGTTTTTTTAGCCACTAAATTTGTATCCAGTTGTTATGGCTGCAATAGGAAACTAATACACATCTTTCAAATTATGGGGCTATAATCTGCACTGCTCCACATAATGTAACTAATTTTCCAAGGGTACAACTGCCACTCAAAACTGGTAATTAGGATAACCCTTCTGGAGGGGAAAATCTATGAAAAGCACAAAGTATGTTCATGGCAGACTTCACTGACAATAGCTACAGTCTAAATGTTAACAATTAGGAAACTGGTGAATAAGTAACAGTTCATCCATGTTATAAAATATTAAGCAGCCATTAAAAATTACACTTAGTGAGAATCTTTAATGACATGCGGAAATACTTAAGTATTTAAAATCTTAAGAGATAAAAATGTTATACAGACATGTAATATATATGTATATTTCAAGTAACTTAAAACATATACATACATTCTATATAAGAATAAAAATGCAGGAGAAATAATATTTAAAGTTACTACTCATTTCTGTGACAGGAGTATGATAACTTTAATTTCTTTTTTAAACTTTCATATAATCTCTAAATTTACAACATGCACATTTATTTAAAATCCATCTTATTAAAGGAAAAGTAGTCGGAAAAAAGAAAGTCAACACTACATTTATGACACACTTATAACTGAAGCATGAAGCCATGAGTTACTCTCCTGATGCTGTCTTCCAAAATGGGAAATTAAGATATTACACACTAAATATACTATAACAATGTTTACATTATCAAGTAATTTCTACCTATCAATTATATATTAATTAGAATTTAGTCTAAATGCTTAATAGTATACAAAAAAACAAAATGACACCAAAATAACTAAAAGATAAGCCCTCCTCCCACTTCTGATCTCATCTGCCCCACATTTATTCTACTGTAGCCACAATGGCTCCCACCTTAGATCTTTGCTGGGAATGTTCATTCGCTACATAGCCATGTAGCTATTCCTTCACCTCCTTTCACATCTTGATTCAAATATTACTTTCTTAATAAGGCCTACATGTACCTCCCTATTTAACACAAAGCCCGCCCTCCATCCCAGCACCCTTCACTCCATTCTTTCTTCTTTCTCCGTAGCAGTTATCATCTTCTAACTAACTACACAATTTTACTTTTTTAAAGTATATTGTTTAATGTCTTTCTTCTGCTATTGGAAAACAAGCCCAAGAGAAGGATTTTCGTGGCAGTGGAACCTCATTAAGTCACTGATATGTCAAAATAGCCTGACACATAGCAGATGCTCAATAAATATTTGTTGACTATATGGCCAGACTAGAGACATATCAAAGGACAGAGTCAATAATACAATCTCTTACAACTGCATCTATTATTGCATATAATAACCTAAAATTGGACAATTTTCTGTGCATGTGTAGTTAAGGCAAAATATACGGCATATTGGCCATCTTTCTCATTCCTACATTTCAGTGTGTGTTTTACAGAAAACTTAAAGCTGAATTTTTTAAAAAGTCTCATTTTTATTTTGTTAACATTGTGCAATACCGACTGTATAACCAGGCAAGCAAATTAAAATGGTAATAGGTGATAGGTAATATGTGATAACCCCCATAACTTTGTTTGAATCGTATTTCTTCAGACTGCAAATCCTCACTGTCCCATTAATACATCATTCTGGGAATAAGGAAGCCTAGTCAAATATCAAACGCGTGGCCTACTTGCTGAATCAATAAGCACAGTTGAGACTGCCTAATATCCAAAATGAGACTCAATCAGTACTTACTCCCCATGATTTCATAAGTAACCAGACTATCCCTATCTATTTATTTTTAAAGCAGTTCTCTATTATTTTTGAAGGGTTTGCAGCCTAGACCTGTGACAGGGTCTCTACATCTCCTAAATAAAACAAGTCTCATAGAATAAGCAAGGGAAAAGCCTCCCCAAAAATGTTGTTTAGCCAATACCTCTGAATGACGTTCTACACTTCCAGTGTCTGATCCAGAGTGCTGCTCATTTACATCATCCTCAACGTCTGACCCTGAATCCCGTTCATCCTGTACTGGGGTAGCGCCACCATCATCTGCTTAAAAATAAAACAAAAACCCACTTAAGGAGTAAGATGGATGACATCCTCAACTGAAATGAACACAGTGAATCAAGAATAATGAAAGAGCAAAGGTTACCACTGATGAAGCATAACTAAAATGCTAATTTGTGAACAAGTACAATACATACATAAATACTAACAGTCATAACCTGTACTGTTGACACATGCGGCAGTGAAAATATATCATTAAAGGAATGTGAAGCTTAAGAAACACCACTAAGAACCAAGTCAACAACTCTAAATAGTAGTGTGCACTTTCAACTTTGTTAAAGTAACAAAGTCTATTTTCTCCACAGCACTTACTTACCACCTACTAATGGACTACATGAGTTTCCAAGTTAATTTTGTTTAAGGTGATTCTTTCCTCACTTGAATACAAGTGCCAAAAGAGCAGAGATTCTACTTCACTGATGAATCCCTGGAGTGGAGAACACTATCTGGTATAGTATTGGTTTATGAATGAAGAGCATACAGAATTCCATTCCAGAAATAGTGTAAACTCCTTGAAGTAAAAGCATATACTACTATACTATTATAAAACAAATTGCCACCTATCTTTAACTGATACTTTAAAAATACAAAGTAAAATTGTACTGAGAAGAATTTAGAGCTGCTGGAGGATACAGGAAGCCTTGGTTAAAAGTTTAATAAAAATAAAATTTAAAATATGAACCAGCCAACTACAGGAAAATAAAAAAACAAAAAAAGTTTAAGGATGAAATCACTATCATACTAATGAACTATTCTACTCAGCTAAGGAGTAATGAATATACATATATTTAACCTTTTTATTAAATAGTCATAAAATTTTTGAAGTGTAATGAAAAGTTATGCTTCAACGGTCAGAATGGGGTGGAGAGGGGCAGAAGAGGCTAAAACCTTGTCCTAGCATAATAGGAAATAATTACAGAATGCCTAAAAATGATGCAACAAGATAGCATAAGTTAGGAATACAGGGATAAATATTTAAAAAAAAAAAACGGCTAAAAAAAGAGAAAAGTCGGGGAATTGCTAACTTTTCATGTCTTTCACACGTTACATACATATATTATACATGATTACTTATTTAAAAGAAATTTTAAAACACAAATGAACTGACAACTATTTTGAAAACATCAGGAAAACGTTTAAAGCGAAACTGCAGAATATGTTTGGAGACATGTTTGCAGTCACTACTATTCGTCGTCATATACTAGAATCGATGTGAACGCAAAACAGAAGAGAAGGTAGTTAACGCTTAGAAATTTATTTAAGCACTTCTGACAGAGAATACTCACTGGAACTAGAACACAACAGGAAAGCAAAAGTAACGTTTTTATTCCCCATGAGATTCTCTTATTCGTCTTTGGTCCCCCGGTGCCCAGCACTGTTTTAGCAGAGTAGGGCCCGTGTTTATAAACAGGAAAAGAAAGAACTTAAGGGAGGAGAAGGGTGAAAGATCTCAAGGTGAAGGAAAGGCACAAAAATCACTAGTAAGCCCCAGAAGTACACACCTTATTCTAAAATACGTATACAACTCAACTCCAATGTTTTCACTAATGGGAGAAACTAGTTTGCAGCGAGGTTAAACCAGTTTCAACTCCAAAAGTCTAGGTAAGATCCTGAACCCCCACTGAACAGCTAGCTCCCCTGGATTCTCGAAAATCACTCTTAACTCCTCAAGAAATCCCCTACCAGAGGCCATTCCTAGTACTTTGCACACAGCCATTTGATATACAGAAGTGGCTCCCATTTCAGCGACATCTCTCGCCCATCTGGAAGACGGCTTTCCCTCCTGAATTCCCTCTCCAAGGTTCTAGCGTGTGGGTCCGCAGCCGGGCTGCCGGCTCGCTCCGCTGCGCCTCAGCCCGTACCAGAGCCGGTGCCGGGAGGGAACGTCCCCGGGGCTCCCTTCTCCTCCCCGCGGGAGCGCGTGGCCAAGCCCGGTCGAGTAACCGCGCCGCCCGCAGCCCTGTCCCCTACGTCCTGCCTCACCTGACTGGTCGCCGCTGTAGTACTCCGAGTCCATGGCAGGCGGCTCTCGGCGGGGAGTGTCTGGGCCCCGCGCCGCCCCCGTCACTTCCTAGCCGGCGCGGTGACCACCGACAGCGCGGCCTGGTGCTCGCAGGCTCCCGCCCAACTGGAGGTTCGGGAGAGTGCGGAGAGTCAGGCAGCAACGGCGGCAGACGCGCACACTTGGACCTACAAACGCCGGCAGAAAAGGCCGTAACCGGCGGGCGACCAAGGCGCGCGGGTCGGTGAGCTACTTCCCAGAAGCACCTCTGGGCCAAAATGGCGCCTGCCCACGACCCTCAAAAGAATGCAGTGCGCAGGCGCTGTCACACGTCATCTGGCCAATGAGAAGACTCAATGGTAATGACGCAGGGAACGGCAGGAAAGGAGACTGGTGGGAAAACTGAGCGGGAGCCGCGGCAGCAATTAAAATCTTCTCTTTGGCGGAACCTGGTCTGTTCCCCATGGAAATGATAGTGTTACTTTATGGGTTCTCCCCCCGCCCTTTGTTTGAGTACTTTCTGGACTATCGTTCCGAAAAATGAAGACTCGCTAAAATTGAATTTTCCATCCTACGGAAATTATCTATCGTTCCCATCATGCAGCGAGGCGCTTGATTCCCGCCCTTAGTACGGGAAGTGGCGCATTGCCCTCTGGGACCTGTAGTTCGAAGCCTAGCGAGCTATGCTGTGTTAACTAAGTGGCCTGATCGAAAGAGCCTCTTTTCAAGGCACTTTCTTCCTTTCCTTTTAAAAATTACGACTTAATTTCCATCTTAAGAAACCATTTGGTCTACAATAGGAAGTACAGGTTTTTGCTTCCAGAAGGGTTCCCGGATGAAATCTTGCTGAAGTGACGTTGTTGAACTTCACTTGAGCACTATATGCTTGTAAGAAACAATAATGGTTAAGAAACTACCTGACCTGTCGAAAGCTGACTGTAAAGAACTATTCCTCTTCCTATCTCTCAAGTAAAAGTTATTCTCCACTCTTCTTCACGAGACCTATAAGACTTAGAGATGACCCCCTAGTTTACCCATGACAAGGTGGAAGACTTTTCTCCTTTCTTCTGAACCTGCTCAAATTTTGCGACTTTCTGTTTGTGTCTTTACCCCTCTAAAACTAACTAGTGCTGTGCTGTGCTTAGTCGCTCAGTCGTGTCTGACTCTTTGCAACTCCATGGACTGTAGCCCACCAGGCTCCTCTGTCCATGGGGATTCTCCAGGCAAGAATACTGGAAGGGGTTGACGTGCCCTCCTCTAGGGGATCTTTCCAGCCCAGGAATGGAACCCAGGTCTGCTGGCGGATTCTTTACTGTCTGAGCCACTAGGGAAGCCCAAGAATACTGGAGTGGGTAGCCTATTCCTTCTCCACCGGAACTTCTTGACCCACGAATTGAACAGAGGTGTCCTGCATTGCATGCAGATTCTTTTCCAGCTGAGCTACCAGGGAAGCCCCAAAATAACTAGATGCAGAAATAAGCGTTTTTCTGTTCTCTTTACTGATTGCAAATCAATCACAACTATAAATCATCCCACATTCCTTCCTAGGAAAGTCTCAGACAACCCCATCTCCCCTGTACTAGATACTCTGATCTTCATATGAAGATATATGCAAAACGTTGAATAAAATCTATTTTCTTGCTTATTTTTTGTCTTAAACAGAGAGGACAATATTACTGTCTTTAGATTGGAGGAAATATAGGAAATATTCCCCAGGAGGTGTAGACTTACAGAAATACGGCCTTTCGTTAACTTGCAAAGCATACATCTTGGACTGGATTTCTAGGCACACCTAGCCTGCTGTAAGGACTCATGAGGTGCCCTGAAAAGTCCACATTCTACCTTGGAGTTCAGATTTATGAATTTTATGATGTTAGCTATGCTATGAATTCTCATAAGGTCATTAGTGAAGCCACATCCCAGCTTTGATAACCCTGGAACCATTGTTAGCCAGTCAGAATACTCTGGCAGAACCCAGTTCTAGGCTCCAGAAAAGGACATGGAAAGGAAGAGAGAGGGATGGTTTCTCTAGAAGTTAACATTTTCTTGCAAGAGAGTTCATGGGCAATCTTTCTCCTGTACATACAGTGGAAAACAGCTTTGAAATCCCAGTCTACCCCTTTAGCTGTAGGAATGACATCTTCTTAAGCTATTGTGAGAATCATAAGAGCAAGGAATTAACAGTGCCTGGAACCAAACATAGAAAATTTAAAAATTCATTTCCTTCCATTTAGTAGAAAAGGGCTCAGGATCCACCTCTCTTCCGAAGAGATCAACCTCTCTTCTAAGAGGTTGTACCTGTGTAATAAGGCAACTGAATAGGGCAGAAATCCAGAAACAGAACCCACTGCAAATCCTGCCAATAAAGATCTTGTAGTTTCACCAAAGGTACACGACCAACAGCTATGAAAGTAACTGGGCTAAGCAATGCAATTACAAAAGAATAATGACTGAACTTTAACATAAAAATTCTAACTGTCCTGATGGTTTGGAGAATGGAGAAATAGAAGCAGACTGAACACTCTGTAATGTGCAGAGAGCCAGAATGCTGTAAGGAAGTGTCAGGTCTATGTTTTGTACTCAAGAAGCCATTAACTTAGTGAGATAGGACAGGCTTTTTGAAGAGTTTTCCAGAGCCCTTTTCCACCAGGTGGCTGTTTTTCAGAGCCTCCAAAGGACAGATCTTGGAGCAGAACAGACATGCTTTTCTGAGTCTTGGCTGCCTTGCATTTTGAAGATCATTGTCTCTCTCCACTCCTTGTTCCAGACCCAGCACAGCTGGTAGTAGAGAGGCCACTCAGAAGGGAGGCTTTTTCCCCCCTAAGGATACTAAAGACAGAGAAGAGACATGAGAGCCATGGGAGAAATGAGCTTGTGGCAGTCCTGAACTCTGTTTCCCTTGACTGATAACCATGCAAGAATTATCCTCCCAGCCTTTTGAGAGACTGCAACTTGCTGAACATGTCTGGGAGTGAAAAGTCATGCACTATAAAGAGCAGCCTGTCATTGACAGAACTTCAGACTCGGGGATCAGAAATCTGGGTTCTGTGTCAAGCTCTGAGCTTATTGTGTTAGATGAGGGAGTTGAATCAGAAGATTTCAAGGCCCTTTGTTATTGTTGTTGTTCAGTCGCTAAGTCATGTCAGACTCTTTGCAACCCCATGGACTGTAGCATGACAGCTTTCCCTGTCCTTTGCTATCTCCCGGAGTTTGCTCCAACTCATCTCCATTAAGTCAGTGATGCTATCCAACCATCTCATTTTCTGTTGACCCCTTTTCCTCCTGCCCTCAGTCTTTCCCAGCATCAGGGTCTTTTCCAATGACTTGGCTCTTCTCATCAGGTGGCCAAAGTATTGGAGCTTCAGCATCAGTCCTTCCAATGAATGTTCAGGGTGGATTTCCTTTAGGATTGACTGGTCTGATAGCCTTGCAGTCCAAGAGACTCTCAAGAGTCTTCTCCAGTGCCACAATTTGAAAGCATCAACTCTTTGACACTCAGCCTTCTTTATGATCCAACTCTCACATCCACATATAACTACTGGAAAAACTATAGCTTTGACTATATGGACATTTGCCGTCAAAGTGCTTTTTAATACACTGCCTAGGTTTGTCATAGCTTTCCTTCCAAGGAGCAAGTGTCTTTTAATTTCATGGCTGCAGTCACTGTCTGCAGTGATTTTGGAGCCCAGGAAAATAAGATCTGTCACTGTTTTCTCTTTTCCCCCTTTTATTTGCCATGAAGTGATGGGACTGGATGCCATGATCTTAGTTTTTTGAGTATTGAGTTTTTTAAGCTAGCTTTTTCACTCTCATCAAGAGGCTCTTTAGCTCCTCTTCACTTTCTGCCATTAGAGTGGTATCATCTGCATATCTGAGGTTGTTGGTATTTCTCCTGGCATTCTTGATTCCAGCTTGTGATTCATCCAACCTGTTATTTTAATGGCATATTCTGTGTAGAAGTTAAATAAGCAGGGTGGCAATATATAGCCTTGATGTACTCCTTTCCCAATTTTGAACCAGCCCATTGTTCCATGTCCAGTTCTAACTATTGCTTCTTGACCTGCATACAGATTTCTCAGGAAACAGATAAGGCGGTTTGGCATCTCCATCTTTTTAAGAATTTTCCACAATTTGTTGTGATCCCCACAGTCAAAGGCTTAAGCATATTCAGTGAAGCAGATCTGTTTTTAAATCCCTTTACTTTCTCTTTTATCCAACGAATGTAGGTAATTTGACCTCTGATTCCTCCACCTTTTCTAAATCCAGCTTCTACATCTGGAAATTCCTAGTTCACATTCTGCTGAAGCCCAGCTGAAAGGATTTTAAACGACATTACCTTGCTAGGATGTGGAATGAGCACAATTGTGTGGTAGTCTGAACATTCTCTGGCATTGCCTTCTTTGAGGTTGGAATGAAAAGCGACCTTTTCCAGTCCCAGGGCCACTACTGAGTTTTCCAAATTTGCTGACATATTCCATCACCTACACTAGCTTTGTTCGTAGTAATGCTTCCTAAGGCCCACCTGACTTCACACTCCAGAATGTCTGGCTCTAGGTGAGTGACCACTGTTTTCATTATTCGGTTTCTTCATTATTTTATTATTCTCAGTGAGAGAAGCCGTCTCCAAGTCTGACCTGCCTTCTTGCGCTTGAGCCACTAGGGGTCCCTGCAGGTGAAGAGACAAACAAACCAGTGCATCCTAAGCCTGCTTTCCAGCTCTGTGCAGTGTTCTCACACCCCGGACTCACGACTCACTAAGACACATGCAAGATTTGTCCTGCCAAGTCGTTCGTAATACTGAAAAGTTGGGCCCACTTGAAAGCCCATGAGTAGTGGATAATGAGGCATCAAGCATCAATACCATGGCACACCACACCGCCACTAAGACAATTTAATTGACTCTTTAGCCCTCACATGGAAGGATGGCCAGATTATGTGACATTAACAAAGCAGTCATAGAGTACTATAAATGGCAAAACTTTATGTGAACAACCAAAACTCCACTTAAGCATTCCCTAATAAAAATAGAGGGAAAAAAACTTTCAGACAAAGATTGAAAAGCCACAAGCCATAAAAGCCTGAAAAAAAGGCTTTTTTTTTTACACGCAAAAAAGCAAACATAATAGTAAAACAACTGTAAAAACATACGCACGGCAGAAACAACACACCATTAACAAACCCGAAAGATAAATGACTAGGAATTAAAAAAAAATTTTATTCAACTGTCATGGAGACTTCTCTATGTGGTTAAGAGAAGTGGTTAAGACTTCACCTTCTAGGTCATCCCTGCATCCCTGGTCATGCAGCTAAGATCCCACATGCCTCCTGGCCAAAAAACCAAAACATGAAACAGAAACAATATTGTAACAAATTCAATAAAGACTTTAAAAATGACCCTGGAAAAGAAAATGGCAACCCACTCCAATATTCTTGCCTGGGAAATCCCATGGGCAGAGGAGCCTGGTGGGCTACGTTTTAAATATGAATTTATTTTCTATTTTGTTACCTGAAACTTTTAAACCAGAGGGTGGAATTTGTGTCATTTGATAAAAAGGAATTTCCTGGCTCAGGTCTTCAGTATTTTTCTGATCTATTACTAACATTACAGTACATTTCAGTCACTCGGTCGTAAACATCAACAGATCTATTACTAAGGATGATGTTTAACATTTCCACTTGTGCTGAGCAAGAACCGGGGCAAAGTCAGGCTTCAGGCTGTTGAATTTAAATGTCTTGTGATAAATAAGGCCCTACAGTGTAGCACTGGGAACTATATTCAGGATCTTGTGATAAACCATAATGGAAAAAAATATTTAAAAAAAGAATGTCTATATGTATATATAACTGACTCACTTTGCTCTACAGCAGAGATTGGTACAACACTGTAAATCAGCTATACTTCAATAAAAAAATAAAATTAAGAAAAAAATGGTCCACATAAAAAAACTTTGAAAAATTTATAGAACAAAAGGTTAATCTCCTTAATGAATATAGAGACCCTAGAAATCAATAACTCAATAGAAAAAGACCAATAAATCAGTAGAAAAATGGACAAAAGACATGACAATTCACAAAAGAGAAAATATTAAGGGCTCTAAAATTCATAAAAGATATTTTATAACAGTTCAGTTCAGTAGCTCAGTTGTGTCTGACTCTTTGGGACCCCATGAACTGCAGCACGCCAGGCCTCCCTGTCCATCACCAACTCCCGGAGTCCACCCAAACTCATGTCCATCCAGTTGGTGATGCCATCCAGCCATCTCATCCTCTGTCGTCCCCTTCTCCTCCTGCCCGCAATCCTTCCCAGCATCAAGGTCTTTTCCAATAACAAGATCAAAGCAAATTAAAATTATATTGAGATATTATTTTTCACTTCTCAGATTGCAAAAATCTGGTGAGGCCATGGAGGAAGAGGCCCTCTCCCAGGGTACTGGTGGGAGTATGTTACAGCCCTTACTTTCTTACTACTTGGCAGAAAGTAAGCTGGCAATATTTATAAAAATTACAAATGCGTATGCTCTTTAGCCTAGTAATTGAACTTCAGAAAACGTATCCTACAAATACACTTGGCTGTGTACAAATGATGTATCTACAAAATTACTTATTGCAGCACTAATTGAAAAATGCTGGAAATAACCTAAATATCTAATCAGGAATGATCCCAAAATTATGGTACACCTGTACAATGGAATGTTATATGGCTATAATGAAAAGCAAAGAAACTCTCTTCTGTATGGATACATAAAGATTTCTAAACTGTGAAAAAAGGCAAAGTGCACAGCAGAGTATGCTATCTCTTTGAAAAGGGGAAGAGGGCATATATTTGTTGTTGCTTGTAACTATGTTTTTTTAAGTTGAGATTGTATAAGAAACAAAACGTTGGTTTTCTGTTGGGGGAAGGAGGACAAGGGAAAGTTGTGCAAATAAGCTTTTAAGGTTGTTAATAACACTTACTCTTGTTCCACATGATAACTTCTGCTGCTGCTGCTGCTGCTGAGTCGCTTCAGTCGTGTCCAACTCTGTGTGACCCCATAGACGGCAGCCCACCAGGCTCCCCTGTCCCTGGGATTCTCCAGGCAAGAACACTGGAGTGGGTTGCCATTTCCTTCTCCAATGCATGAAAGTGAAAAGTGAAAGTGAAGTCGCTCAGTCCTGTCTGACTCCTAGTGACCCCATGGACTGCAGCCTACCAGGCTCCTCCGTCCATGGGATTTTCCAGGCAAGAGTACTGAAGTGGGGTGCCATTACCTTTTCCTCTACTCAGCTCTAATTTTGTCATATTATACCTGTGAAATGGATAAGCAGAAGCCTCAATGGAGTCAGTAGGTCAAAAAGGGGAGCTCTAATGCTCTACTGCTTCACATCAGTTACAGACCCAACAGAGAGAGAAGTATCTTTACATCTCCAACAGGAAGAAGATTACTGCTCTACTACCCAGCAGGAGCTTGGAAGAATTTTTCCTGGCCTAGCAACCATCAGCCATGAGAAGCCGTCACAACTTAGCCAATGAGAAGCCGCTACACTTCAAATTACCTGTTTCATTCAGTGGACTCTGTTTAACAGCCTCTCCCAATGCCCACTCTTCTATAAAGAAAATGGTCCTCTCCTTTGTTCTCTGGATATACCTGCAGTTCACCGTAGATGGCTTGTCATGAACTGCAATTCTTTGCTGTTCCTGAATAAACCTATTTTGCTGGTAAAATAACTGACTGTTTTAGGTAAGCATATCAAATTAACTTCACACCCCACTAATGGGCTTACTGCTCATAACCTGGAAACCAGAAGTGCCAGTCTCCAGCTGATCATGGTGTGGAAGCTATCCAGACCAATTTGCTGTGCTTGGGCCCTATCTCTAGGCCCAATGATCAGGCAGAGATATCTTTATGAAT
This sequence comes from Antilocapra americana, assembly GCA_007570785.1. Classification (NCBI taxonomy): domain Eukaryota; kingdom Metazoa; phylum Chordata; class Mammalia; order Artiodactyla; family Antilocapridae; genus Antilocapra; species Antilocapra americana. The sequence goes on along the minus strand of ML661353.1, from coordinate 4,465,313 downwards.
ACTGGTCTTGCTTTGTATAGAAACCACAGATGTGTGCCCTGTCCTGAGCACAGCCTCTTCAACACACAATTATGTATGTGGCTGAATAATTGTTCAGGTTACAAAAGGAAGGACGTCCCTGATGGTCCAGTGGTTAAGACTGTGCTCTCCCAATGTAGAAGCCGCGGTTGGATCCCTGGTCAGGAAATTCCACATGTCATGCAGTCAAACAGATAAAGACTCAATCAACTTCAAATATTTTTTTTTTTAAGTTACAAAATGACTCTTCGTTTTTGTTTTGTTTTAGTTGGCTTTGGTTTTGGTTTGTGATGAGCACCACCTCCTTGGAAATATGGGAGCTTAGACCGTCAGTATGCCATAGAGAGGGTCAGCTGTGAAATCATGGTTGGACCAAGCAGACTTCACAGTCTTTTTTTAAGCTACTTTTTAAATACTGGTAAAATATATATAACATAAAACTTTCCATTGAAGTGTACAATTCATTATATTTATAATGTTTTATAACCGTCACCACTATTTAAAAAGATTTTCATCATCCCAAACAGAAACTCTGCACCCATTAAACAGTAACTCCTCATTTTCTCTTACTCACAGCCCCTGATAACTTCTAATCTGTTTTCTCAATGAATTTTCCTACTCTATATATTACATACAATGTCTGCCTTTTTATGACCAGTTTATTTCACTTAGCATATTTTCAGGGTTCATCCATGTTGTAGAATGTGTCAGAATTTCATTTTTAAGGGTTAAATAATATTCAATTGTATATATATTTATATATATATGGATATCCATATTTATCCATATATACAAAGCACAGATATACTTTGTTTATCCATTCTTCTGTTGATGAACACTTGCATATTTGCCACCTTTTGGCTGCTGTGAATAATACTTCTATGCAGACCAAAGTTGCCATACAAAATTAACATACAAAGATTAGTTTTTTTCTATACACTAGTAATGAACAATCTGAAAAGAAATTAAGAAAGCAGTTCTATTTATCAGAGCATCAGAAAGAATTTAATACTTAGGAATAAAGTTAACCAAAGAAGTGAAAGACGGTGTAATGAAAATGCAAAACATTTCTAAAAACAAAGAATGTATAAAGAGATATCTCATGTACATGGATTGGAAGGCTTAGAGTGGTAACACTACCCTAGAATGACCTACAGATTCAATGCAATCCCTATCATAACCCCAATAGTGTTTTTTTTTTTCAGAAATGGAAAAACATGTCCTAAAATTCACATGCAATCACAAGGAAATCCTGAAGAGTCCAAACAACTTTGAATAAGAGCAAAGTTGGGAGACTTTCACTTTCTGATTTCAAAATTTACTACAAACCTTCATTAATCAAAGCAGTGTGGTATTGGCATAAGGACAGATACATAGACCAATTTAATAGAACCGAGAATCCAGAAATAAATCCTCACATCTACGGTCAACTGATTTTGACTAGGATGCCAAGACCATTCAGTGGAGAAAGAACAGTCCCTTCAACAAATGGTCACAGAAAACTGGACATCAACACATCCAAAAAACTAGACCCTTAACACCATATACAAGAACTAATTCAAAATGGATCAAAGATCTAGATATAAGAGCTAAAGCTATAAAACTTTTAGAAGTAGACATACAAGGAAACCTACATGACCTTAGATTTAGTGATAGTTTCTTAAAAATGACACCAAAAGCATAGGCAACAACAGTAATAAAGTGGACTTCATAAAATGAAAAAAATCTGTACATCAAAGGAGCACTACCAAGAGAGTGAAAAGATAATCCATAGAAGAGAACATTTTTGCAAATCATAGAGCTGATAATTGAAGAACTCCTGCAGTTCAGTAACAAGAGAACAAACAGCCCAATTTAAAAACAGGCACAGGACTTGAATAGACACTACTCCAAAGATATACCAAGCAGCCAATAAGCACTTGAAGAGATGCTCAGCATCACTGGTCATCAGAAAAATGAAAATCCAAACCACAGTGGGACACCATGTCACACCAGCTGAAATGGCTGTAATCAAAATAGCAGAAACTAGCAAGTGTTGATGAGGACACAGTGAAACTGAAATCTTTGTACAGTTGCTGGTGGGACTGGTGCATCCACTGTGAAAAAGCTTGGCCATTCCACAAAAAGTTAGACACAGGATTACCATATGACCCAACAAATCTACTCCTTGATATGGATACCAAAGAATTGAAAGCAGAAACTCAAATGGACTCTTTGTCTTTTAATACATTTTAGATTTGGGAATAATTTTAGATTTACAGAAAATGTACAGATTTGCAGGACATTTGCAAAGAAGCTTAATTTCCATATATCCCTCATCCAGCTTCCCCTAATATTAACAACCTACCATTTGTCATTACTTTCCTCAAAAGCGAGACGCCAACACTGATACATATTCTTAACTAAATTCCAGTAAAAAAATTTCATGGACAGAGGAGCCTGGCAGTCTACAGTCCATGGGTTTGCAAAAGAGTTGGACATGACTTAGCGACTAAATAACAACACAACAAGACTTCATTTAGATGTCAACCATTTTTCTACTGATATCCTCTCTTTGTCTTAGGACCTTAGTATGGTCTCCTTAGTCTCCACTGGTCTATGACAGCTTCTCAAGCTTCTCTTGTATTTCATGATCTTGACAGTTTTGAGGCATCCTGGAAAATTGTAGAGTGTCCTTCAGTTTGGTTTGTCTGATGTTTTTCTCATGATTAGACGGGGACTGTGGGTTTGAGGGAAGACTACCACAGAGATGAAATACTGTTCTCATCACAGCCTGTGAATATGACGGTATCACAGGAAATGATAAGCTTGATCACTTGGTGTATTAGTCTGATAGGGATGCTGCACCAACACCACACACTGGGCAGTTTGAACAACAGGGATTCATTCTATCACAGTTCCAGAAGTGGGAAGTTCAAGATCAGTGTGGCAGCAGGGCTGGTTTCCTCTAAAGACTCTCTCCCTGGCTTGCAGGCAGCCGCCTTTCCCCTCTGTCACGGCCTGTCCCTCTTCATCTCTGTGTCCAGTCTCCTAAGGACATCAGTCAGAGTGGACTAAGTCAGGCTGACCTAGTGACCTTGTTTAACCTCAGTGACTAGTATTCTTGCCTGGAAAATTCCATGGACAGAGGAACCTGGCAGTTACAGTCCATGGGGCTGCAAAAAGTTGGGCACAACTAGTGTGCATGCGCGCATGCGCGCGCACACACACACACACACACACACACACACACACACAGCCCCAATTATTACTTCTTTAAAGGTCCTTTCTCCAAATGCAGTTCCGTAATGGGCTACCTCAAGACCCTAGACTTACATTTGGCTCTAATAGTCAGGGTTTAACAGGAGACACAAAGCTGGAAAGTTAGTTATATTAAAGAAAGATTTAGGAGAAGTTGCTAAAATTTGTAATCTCTGCTTTTAGGACTATGCAGGAAGAAAAAGTTAGTTTTTTTTTTTTTTCCAAAACTAGTTTAAAGTAGCAGTGAGTTTTCCTGAATTATTTGACATCTTTTCCAGGGCTCTGGATGGTAAATATAGATGAGACTAAGAGCAGATCTTGCCCTGCCCTGCCCACACAATCGGCTTCCGCTGGCCTGCAGTTGTGGTGGTTACAATTCCTCTGCACCTGGCCACTTCAGATATAAGAACAAATGAGATCAATACCAATGTTCCCTGTCCAAGCAGGGTGCAGTTTAACTGGACACACAAGCTGACAGTCCTTTAACAATTATGGTTAAGATGGTATAATTATTGGACACTCAGTCAGTACTCAGGTTTCTAGGTGTGAATCCTAGCTCCGCCACTTTCTAACTTATGATGACCTTGGACAAATTGCTTAATCTCTCTGTGCATAATCATCATCTATAAACTGGGGATAATAGTAATATTCATCTCATAGAGTTGGTATGAAATTAAATGTGTTTATGTATGAATAATGATTCCTGGGACATAATCTATATATTAATTATTATTATTGCTGTTATTAGGAATTGTGAAGATACAAAAAACTGCAACATATGATTCTTGCCTTGAGAAACTTACCATCCATCAGGAAGTCCTACTCTGAAAAAAAATAGATGCTAACAGGTAAGTTATGAGATGTGTGTAATGACTGCCTTAGAAATTAAAAGGGGGGCAAGGCGAGAGGGGCAGTCAGGGCCAAGTCCCTGGGAGCAGTGCTTGTGCTGGTGTTTGAAAGACAAAGGCAGATTTGGATGGCAGAGGGATCGTGCTTTAAAGATGGCAGATTAACTGCCATAACAACACCTTTCAGTGACTTGAAATAAAACATTCATTTCTCGTCCTTGTAAATGGGTACTGGGGTCAGCAGTGGAACTCTGCACCCCAGAGTCATTCAGGAACCCAAGGTTTTTCCATATTGTGGCTCCACCACCCCCTCGGGCCTCAGAATCCACTCTTGGATGCTCCGCATGCCACCAACAGAGAGGGAAAGAGACTGTGCAGGCTAGCGCAGGAGGTTTAAATGGGGCGGGCTGGGAAGTGAAGCATATTGCTTACCCTCATCTGTGGTCGATCCCAATCATGAGTGAGGCAAAAAAGAGTATTCCAGCTGTGGAACCAGGAGGAAAAGGAACTAACCTTGGTGTACACAGCGCATTCCAGTCAGTGGTAGGAAATCCATCCTAATGCTTCTGCTGCTTCTTCTTCTCCTTCTTTTTTTTTTTTTTTTTTTTTTGAAAAATAAAGCTTTTAACAATGGGCCTTTCACCCTTAACCTTTTCCAAGAGCTGGACAAAGTGTTATCATCCTTATCACAATCAGCATTATCAGCATCATTCAGCTGGTTTATTGAGTTGCCATGTAATCAGGTTTTGCTTTTCCTTCTACTACTTCAACTCCCCAGGGTAATCATATTAGTCACCGGGATGCTATTGACTCTGGTTATGGGACAGAGGTCCCCTGTTTATGACCAGTAGCTGGGCTTTAAGTGCCAGGGCCCAAAACCGAGATTTATTCATTGCACTGCCAGTTTTCCAGAGAGGAGAAAATGACATATTTTGTGCCCTTGTGGTCAAGTTACTCAAGACGACTGTTTTCTTGCTCTCTGTACATCCTCTGCTGGACCAGGGCCTCCTTCACTTACACCTACTCACAGGACTGACCTTCCTACATGTTTGCCACAGGCCCTGGCTAGTGCTTGCTCTTATCAAAGAGGCAATGAGGGGCGTGTCCCTCTGCTGGTTTCCCTGGCAACTAATGAGGCAAACTGATGTCAGTTTCACCCTATAACTGGCTGCCTGTCCTGCCTGCTGTTAGCCACATCCAGTGGGCATGTGGCTCAAGGACCTCGCTCTGACTCTGTCATCCATCAGACCATTGATATCTCTGTCGCTGATTCCAAGCTCTTTCTTTGGTCTTCAAGCCAGGCAAGTGTGGGCCTTAGAGCAGGTTACAACACAATTGTGCCCCTCCTGTTGCCTAACCCTAACCCAACCTTTGGACAAACCTCGGGGTGGGTCCTTCAGATGGGTTATGATAAAGCCCAATCAGAATGAGTCATTCCTCCTGGATTGAGGTTGTGGACGCCCCTCACCCACCCCCAGCCCATCAGGACTTGGCTTCCGAGCTTTGCCCAGTCTAGCGATGGTGCTGATCCAGGGAGGATGCCGCACTAAGACTTCTCTGTTGATACAGGCACTTTCTTGGTGTGTCAGAATGAAGGTCCTCTAGGGAGCACCAGTCCAGTAGCCCCTTCCCTCTACCCCCCATATCTTCTGAGCTGTATCTTTTTGCCATTCAAGGAGGCCAATTTTGGCATCACTTCTTCCAAGAAGCCATTCCATCTAGCCCTTGCTGGCCTCTTCTTTCTCCCAGCCTTAACTGTGCTTGAACCTATGAGCTAGGTCTCAATGGGTTCTCTAGGAGACATTTGGAAATACTTGGAAGCAATTAATTGCACCACTGGGGGAGTGCACATAATGAGTAGAGGCCAGGGATGCTGCTAAAAAAAATACTACAGTGCACACGGCAGCTCCTCCCAACACACCCATAAAGAATAACATAGTTCGGAGTGTCAGTAATGCCAAAGTCAAAGTCTGAACCACACAGATAGAATGTTTTCCATACTATGCACAACTGTTTCCAGGGAAGCATTTAGGTCTGGCTTCTTCCCAGATAATTTTGTCCTAGGACGTTGGTGATCACAGAAATGAAAGGAGAAATCCTCTTTGGGTCCTAGGCTAGGATGAGCAAATTGGAGAAGCACCTTCCCTGAAAATCCCTAAAAATGGATGTCTTATTCAAACTTGAGGGAGTCCGGGTTTGTTTGAAGGTTGGTGTGGTGTGATGGGGTGTGTGTGAACCCTGGCCCTGAAGTCAGGCAGACCTTTATTCAAATCTCGCCCCCACCACTTTTAGCCATGTGACTTCAGCAAGTTTCTTAACTTCTTTGGTTTTAATTTCCTTACTGTGAAAAGAGTTAGATAAGCGCCTCTAATTTGTAGGGTTTTGATGAAAGTTGAATGAGTGGCATATGTGATGAACCCATTACGTAGAAAGCAGTTATTAAACGCTCGTGTTCTTTGAGAGGGAGAATTGTAAAATTCTGTAAACAGTAACTTGGTCACAGAGGTCTGTGCCTACAGCTGTGCTATTTTATACTGTTAATGGATAACTTTGGCTTCAGTAGGCTGGATGGGAAGATCGGGGCCACTAGGAAACCAGCTGCTTCAGGTCACTCTATGACGGGTTTGGCAGAGCTGAAATCAAGTACTCTGTGTACATGGAACTCTCATGTCTGCTCAGAGTTACATGGCAGCCTGGGTGGTAGGGGAGTTTGGGGGGATCAGATACATGTGTACATATGGCGGAATCTCTTCACTGTTCACCTAAAACTGTTACCATATTGTTAATCAGCTGTGCCCCAGTACAAAACAAAGAGTTTATTAAAAAGAAAAAGCAGTGCTCGCTGTGCTCTCTTTTAGTTGCTCTGCAGACGCTACAATGGGCTTGATCTTTGGACAGAGTGGAATGGAACACAGTTGTCTTATGGAGGCCTTTTGGCTCAAGTCAGAAACATAGTTTTAAAGGCTAGCAGACTCTGCATCTTGAGGAGACTTGTGGAAGTAACATCAGGCTGTGGGACAGTCGAGTCTGGCCACATGTGCGACAGGTAAGAGTTCTTAGGCTGCGGCAGGCTGAGTTCCCAATCTTTCCTTGATTTCCAGGACCTGGGTTACCCTCAGCAACGGAAAACCCTAGGCTCTCAGAGGACTGCCCCTCAGGAGTTCCCTTTGAGCGCCACCAACTGATGCAGCGGTCAGGCCAGGTCCTTGACGTTTCCTGGACACTGTCTGCTGGGAGGGACACTTTGATATGCTGCTTGAGAAAGGTTAGTGACAAAGCATCAGGCCCCTTGTTTCAGTAAGTTCCCTTCTGGAATTTCCCTGTAATGACATATTGCAAACGAAGCTGTGAGCCCAGGTTTGTACACTGCAGTATTGAGGGTGGTAGTGATGGACTGACTGCCACCCAATGTCCATCCAGGGATGATGGTTACACAAATGACGGAGCACTTGTACCATGGACCACCATGCTGCCTTTTTTAAAAATTAATTTTTATTGGAGTATAGTTGATTTTCAGTGTTGTAAGTGTTCCTTCTATACAGCAAGGTGGGGCTTCCCAGGTTGCTCAGTGGTAAAGAATCCACCTGCCAATGCAGGAGATGTGAGTTTGATCCCTGGGTGGGGAAGTTCCCCTGGAGACAAAAATGGCCACCCACTCCAGTGTTTTTGCCTGGGAAATCCCATTGACAGAGGAGCCTGGCATGCTACAGTCCATAGGGTCGAAAAGAGTTGACTATGACTGAAGCAACTTAGCACCCACGGAGTGTGTCAATTCCAGTCTCCCAGCTTAACCCCCCCTCTCTTTGCCTGGTAGCTCAGCCAGTAAAGAATCTGCCTGCAATGCAGGAGACCTGGGTTTGATCCCTGGGTTGGGAAGATCCTCTGGAGAAGGGAATGACAACCCACTCCAGTATTCTTGCCTGGAGAATCCCATGGACAGAAGAGCCTGGCGGGCTATAGTTCATGGGGTCACAAAGAGTGACTACTGAGTGACTAACACTTTGACTTTCAATTGTCCCTTAGTAATTGTATGTTTCTTTTCTACATCTGTGACTCTATTTCTGTTTTGTAAATAAGTTCATTTGTACCATTTTTTTTAGAGTCCACATATAAGCGATATCATACAATATTTGTCTTTGACCATGCTGACTTGAAGATTCATGGTTAATATTTGCTACAGTGTAAGAAAATATGATTTAATGTCAAACTATTTTTTAAAAAAGCAGAAGACAAATCCGTAAGTATCCAAATTGTGTTTCTATCAAATTTTAAGACAGGCTCTGGAATAAAAATATCTTATGAATCATTTTATTCTATACAAATATTCTGTTCCACTATTTTTTTTGGAAGAACGAGGGCCACAAAGAATGAGACAGTGGAATGAGGGCCACAAAGGACCCAGTCTGGTTTCAGGAGCCCTAAAGTAGAAGGCTCATCATTTCTAGGAGCTGCCAGATTAGCAGCACCCATCCTGTGGGAGTGAAATGTTTCCTTTCTAAACCAGAAAAGCCACCTGCCATGTGAAACCCTCCCAAAGCAAGTGTTGACCCAGAAACTGGATGAGGTTTTAGGGGCCAGGAAGCTATTTGGAGCCAGACAGAACTTGAGCACAGCACTTTTGGGGAGTGTGTGCAAAGCTGGCTGGATGCCTCAGAGCCCGTGCTTCCTCCAAACGGCCCTTCCTAAGTCACCTCCCAATTCACTTTCCTACCTTTGGCATCACCAACTCAATGGACATGAGTTTGAGCAAGCTCTAGAAGATGGTGAAGAACAGGGAAGCCTGGCATGCCGCAGTCCATGGGGCTGCAAAGAGTCAGACACGACTGAAAGACTGAACCTTTGTCCTGGGCTGGTTGGTTGTAAGGAACAGAAACTCCTTCAAGCTGTCTCAGCAATGGAGTGTGTAGCAGTAGGAAGCTGGCTTCTGTGGAGCCCACAACAGGACCCACAGAAAACTCAGACAGCGGTGGCCCCTGTGATCTCCACCCCATGGCTCTTCAACTTTATCCTTTTCCCTTCCTCCAGCATTTAGTTCCCATCTCCCAGAGAGGCTCAAGGTCCTGGCTGCTGTCCTGCTGTGGCCTCAGTCCTATTTAGAAGATCATATGGACTTCCCTGGTGGTCCAGTGGCTAAGACTCTGTGTTCCCAACGCAGGGGGCCCGGATGCCACCCCTGGTCAGGGAACTAGATCCCACATGCCACAACTGAGGGTTAGCATGCCACAGCTAAAAATCCCACATGCCATAACTAAGGATCCCACATGCCACAACTAAGATTGAGTGCAGCCAAATAAACAAATAAATATGACAGCTAGTTCCCACACCTCTGCCTGCCCAGTCCTGGGAAAGGGAGGAGCCCAGTGGGCTCCAGCTGGGCAGTGATGAGCACCCCCGAGGCCTCTCCTCGCCCAGGGAAGGTGTTGCAGTCAGCAGGCATCTCCCGTGGACTCATTTCCCACCCACCTTCAAAGACCTCACCATCACTGCCAGAGACTGCCTGTCCTCTCCAGCCTGGCCTCTCCCAGGGTGCACTGCTGCATGCTCCTTCCCTCCGAAGGATCTGTATTTGCCTCATAGTAAAAATCCCCCTTTATTCATGTCCCAGCCCAAGTCGGCCCCCTCTGCTCCCAGGGACTGTACTGGGAATCTAGGTGTCCCAGTGGCCTTTAGCTCTGGTGCAAGGCTCCCTGGCCTCTCCTGTGCGTGCTGCCAGCTAGGACAGGGGCTTTGGGAGTAGAATTCCTGCAGAGGCAGCTTTGGAGTTCCTGTGATACCTGGAAAGATCCTCAGCCCCCTGGATGGATGGGCACCAGGGGATCTGGCAGGTTGTAGCAACAGGTGCACAGAATCAAGCTCTCATGGCCCATGGAGACTCTCCGACAAAGGGGCCGGGGTTAAAGATTGGACCTCTCTGAGGCTCTGCTAGCTGGGGCTGCAGGAGCCCTGTGGGAGTGGGTGTGCCTGGAGCTCAAGGACAAAGTCCTGTCATAAATTACGTGGCCCAGAGGACTCGGCCATTTCCTCTTGGGGCCCTTCCTCCTCTTCCTGCTCTTCGTGCTCTCCGACACACCCAGAGCCCTGGCACTGCCTTCTGCCCGGCTCCTTTTGGAGGGCCTGAGTGGAGGGGAAGGAAAGCAACAAGACCCCTATCCTGACAAGGTAAGGGCACTTCTGAGGCCTTCTCTGTGGGCTGGTTGCCCCAAGCCTGCGTTCTGCCAGATGGGAGGGTGGGAGGAGGGTCTTTGGCCAGGGAGTGGGTTGGGAGTCAGCCTTGGGAAAGCACTGCAGGGAACAAGATGATGAGGAGGGAGTGCGAGAGCCCTTTCAGGAGCCTGGAGCTCCAGTCCAGAGATCCATCCCAGCAGCTGCAGGGCTGCTTGGGCCCGAGCAGGAGGAGGGGCTGTACTGGGCTCTGCTTTAGGAAGGCAGGGGCAGGAGTAGAGGGGGTGACAGGTGTGGGGGCTGCCTTCTCCCAGCAGGAGGGCCTCGGGGTGGCCTCAGGAGGTGTGAGGCCTGGGCACCTGGCAATGTCAGCCATGTCATATGTGCCGTTTCCCCACACTTGGGGTGTCCTTTCATGGACAAGGAAACCGAGGTCCATGAGAGATGAAGCGCCCACAGGAAGAAGCAAAGAGGGACTTGACACCCGGGCCTGGGCTGATCTGAGTTAGCACCCACCTTCTTGGACAGTTGTGGACAAGTGTGTTCATCACCTCTGAATAGCTTGGGTCTCAGAGTAAGGCAGGATCTCCTTGCCAGGTCTCAAAGCCTCCCCGGGGTGGGGTGCTGGGCTGCGGGAGGATGGCGTTCTGAGGGGAGGAACGCTACCTGGCTCTCCCTTGAGGGTGGTGGGCACCGTCACAGACGCAGTCTGGGTTGGGGCCCCCTCCCGATCTCCTAACCCCACAACCAGGCCTTCCCCTCAGTCTCCACTCTTTAACTCTGGACTTAAGCATTGTTCCAACCTGAACTCCATTCAGGGTTTTATTTGGAAGAAAACCAAAACTCTGCGTGCAGCTGTCAGCCTGGAGCACATGTCCCCAAGGAGGCTTTGTTTAGAGCTCAGTGTCAGCCCTGTCTCTCTGAACCCACTGGGAGCTGAGCGCTGGCCCCACTGACTTCTCCAGGGGAGCTGTCCGCGTGTCTTGGGCCCTGCTGCACCTCCACTTCAAAACGGCTTACCGTCGGGCTGGGGGTTACAGCTAGACGTAAGGGTGACACAGCAGGGGTGAGCATTTCCCAGTTTCCCAGCTGCGTTCTTATGACTGAGTGCTTTTCATGTCGTATGAAGGCCCTTGCCTCTACATTCTAAGTCCCTTTGACAAGCCCTCCAGGGAAGAACAGCAGAAATTACAGGACATTTTTCACAATAGAGGACATTGAGCAGAAGGAGGGCAAAATCCTTCGCCCAAAGCCACTGGCTATGACTGCCTTGAGGGCACAGGTTGGACCTGCTCACAGTTTCTCAGGCCCCTGCACCCACCTATGGCCTGGAGGAGAGGAGGCCCTGGGCAGAGAGCTGTATGGAGGAGTGGAGTCATGAGTGGCAGAAACAGAGATCAGAACAAAGTCATGTTTTCTAGTCGATTTTCTGTTAGACTCTCTTGTCTTCCTCCTCAATTAATCAAGGAGCGTGTATCTCCTTTCTGCATGGCTGGGTTGGTGAGGTGAGGCTGTGCCAAAGAAAAGTCACCCACCTGGGGGCACAGACCTCAGACATCAGGAAATCAGAGGTGGAGATTTCTGGGGCCTTGGTAGGGTGGGGAAGGGGGAGGGACTGAAGCAGGCTGAGAAGGCAAGGATGGCTTGATGATGCTGCGGGAGAGCTAGGATGCCCAGGCTGAGAAAAGATCCTAAAGATGCAGAGGAAAGAAAGTACAAGTCCAGCCTGGGCACTGCTGGCTCCTGGCAGGACCCTAGCGCAGGTGTAAGGAGGCTGCAGGAAATACTCCTTCCGTGCTGAGACTGGCATTCTCTTGCATACTAATACAGCAGCCAGTAGCCACACACGGCCACAGAGCCCCGAAAGTGCAGCCAGCCTGCCCGAGGAATTTTTAATTTTAACTAAGACTAATTCAGACGTCAATGGCCACGTGTGGCTGCGTGCTGTGCTGCGCTCAGTGTGTCTGACTCTTCGCAGCCCCATGCACTGTAGCTCGCCGAGCTCCTCTGTCCATGGGATTCTCCAGGCAAGAAGACTGCAGTGGGCTGCCATTTCTTACTCTAGGGGATCTTCTCAACCCAGGGATAGAACCCGTGTCTCTTGCATCTCTTGCATCGGCAGACAGATTCTTTACCACTGCACCACACGTGGCTAGTGGCTACCATATTGGACGTCACAGGTCTAGAGAGCAGAGCATGTCAGGCTTGGGAGAGAGGTGAAGTGTAATAAACAAACAGAGCCGAACAAGTGTGGGTTCAAATCCTGACTTGGCCACTTACCAAGGGTGGGACCTGAAGCCTCAGTTTCTTCACCTGACAGATGGAACCACATCACTTACCTTGCATCATTATTGTACAGATTAAACTAGTGAACTACTATTTAAAAACTCTAAGTAAGTGTACTATGAGCCCCTACTCTGTTTTGGGGGCCGGGGATGGAGTGCTGAGGGGGTACAGAGAGGGGCCATGGCACAGTGGGGTACTGGCGTGTACATGTGGATGTATCCGTCAACCTCTCTCATCCATCTCCTGCCTTATTTAAAAGATAAACAAGAGCCTTTTGAGATATCTTACAGAGATACCCATAATACAGAGGAATCAAAATTGAAATGAGAAACCAAGATGAAGGAAAATTAAGGTAAATATGATGCAGCTGGAAAAAGTTTCACAAAAAGTTCCTGTTTATTTGCTAGACAAAGCTACCAAATGTATCCTGGGCTTTCTGGCAGATGAACAAAAATAAAATACAAGCAGCCACAAGAATAATAATGTCCTCAAGTTAAGAACAAGACCATTTCTGAGAAGAAGCACTGATGGGGGATACCAGGAAGATATCAAATCAGAAAATGCTATTGGCAAAAAAAGTAAATTCAGGAGGGCTTCTCAAGGGCCATCCCTGTTACGATCTCTCCAGGCAGGCTGACAACACCTTGCCAAAGTGAATCTCAAGAAAAGAAATGTTCTCTGGACAGGTATAAACAGTGGATTTCAATTCAGGGTGGTGAATGCCCTTCCTGAGGCACTTCTGGGACCAGAGAGGGACAGATACCAGGTAGGGTGGCTGAGAACAGCATCAGGGAGGCTTCAAGGGAACTCTTTTTTTAAAATTATTTTTATTTTAACACCAAAAATATTTTATATTGGGGTATAGCCGATTAACAATATTGTGATAGCTTCAGGTGAACAGTGAAGGTACTGTCATGCATATACATGCATATACTGAAGAGTTCCTTGCGATATACAATAGGTTTTTATTGGTTATCCATTTTAAACACAACAGTATGTACGTGATCTTCCCAAAGTCGTTAATATCTGCAAGGGAACTCGTAAGCCAGGTCTGGAAGAGTGGGCTGGAGATGAGGCTGGAGAGGCAGGGACTTCACCTGTACTTGCAGGGAACCCGAAATTATCTGAACCCAGGTGTGAGAGGGGAAGGGGTACACGTGGTTTAATTCACTTACTCGTGACTTTGTGGAGGACTGGCAGGCTCGGCGAGTTCCCCACAAGTGCGTTGGCCCCCAGAGTGGGATCAGAGCCCTGCTGGAAAGAGAAATTCCCCCGAGAGCAACCCTTCACCAGAGTCAGCCTGCCATCTCTGACTTCCCTGCTAGGGACCTTAGGCTCTGAGTAGGGGCAGAGGAGTGGAGAATAGACAGTTATCTGGTGGCATAGCATACCTTTCAAGGTTCTCATTCGGTTACCCAATCCTTTTTGCCCAAAAATGCTCACATCCTTGCCTTGGGCAATGCTTTATAGTTCTCCAGGAGAGGGCTCCTTCTGGACTGGCAGCTCATAGACCAGAGTCTCCATTTCGGTTTTGCCTTTTAGACCCCAATCTCCTGAAATATGCCCCCTACACCACCTAGCACACAGTCTCTTGCCTACTCTGGTCTCTTTTGGTCCCTGAAGCACTTTGATTTTCTCCCCTACTCATTTTTTAGCATTTCTTACTACTCTTGCTATATATATTCCAGTTCAATGATGCCCCAGAAATGCATGTTAGTGGTGTGGCTTTAGACTTCTGAGAGCTCTGAGGTCTTTGGGAACCAGCAGCTTATCCTACTACCTTCAAGTTGTAATAGTCATCCCCATTCTGATTCTTAGGATTAGGCAGACTCTGGGTCCAGTGCAGGACACTGATCCCCAAAGTCTCATACTGACCAGCCTCAGAGCTGGACAAGGGGGCCTGAGCTAAGAAGAAACATCTCATTTCAAAAGGGAAGGGACTTGTAAATACTCCTGGGCTTTACCTCACAGGCACCCCTTACCTGCCTTCCTGGGATGGGCGCCAGGCTGCTTCCATCCTCCTGGTAGCTATTCATCCACCCTCCAACCCATCTATCCATCCATCTACCTACCCATCTACATGTCTATCCATACATCCATTCACCCAACCATCCATCCATCCATCCATCTCTTCATCCATCCATCCACTCACCCACACATTTATCCATACATCTACCCATCCATCCATCCATCATTCAGCAGACATTTTATGAATTCCTTATGGAATGAGTAAGTCAATGTTTTGCTCCCAAGTATCTCACAAATGTGGGAGAAACACATACAATGACACAAAAAGCAGGAGTAAGTGATGATACAGAAAGAGCTGCTGCATGTGAGATGTGTGTGTCTGTGTGTGAGTACATGTGTGCATGTATATGTGTTCCTGATTCATTTCAGATCAAGTACAGAGACACAATACTTGGCTCAGTCAGTCTCTCCCATCAGGAAGCTTCCATAAGCCTCTTACCCTTCGCCATCAGAGGGCATATAGACTGCAAACCACAATCACAGGAAACTAACCAATCTGATCACAAGGACCACAGCCTTGTCTAACTCAATGAAACTATGAGTCATGCCGTGTAGGGCCACCCAAGATGGACAGGTCATGGTGGAGAGTTCTGAAAAAAATTTGGTCCACTGGAGAAAGAAATGGCAAACCACTTCAGTATTCTTGCCTTGAGAACCCCATGAACTGTATGAAATGGCAAAAAGATAGGACACTGAAAGATGAACTCCCCAGGTTGGTAGGGGCCCAATAAACCACTGGAGATGAGTGGAGGAATAATTTCAGAAAGAATGAAGAGATGGAGCCAAAGCAAAAACAATGGCCAGTTGTGGATGTGACTGGTGATGGAAGTAAAGTCTGATGCTGTAAAGAGCAATATTGCATAGGAACCTGGAATGTTAGGTTGATGAATCATGGTAAATTAGAAACAGTCAAAGAGGAGATGGCAAAAGTGAACATCAACATTCTAGGAATCAGCGAACTAAAATGGACTGGAACGGGTGAACTTAACTCAGATGACCATTATATCTACTACTGTGGGCAAGAATCCCTTAGAAGAAATGGAGTAGCCATCAGAGTCAACAAAAGAGTCCAATATGCAGTACTTGGCTGCAGTCTCAAAAATGACAGAATGATCTCTGTTTGTTTCCAAGGCAAACCATTCAATATCACAGTAATCCAAGTCTATGCCCTGAACAGTAATGCTAAAGAAGCTGAAGTTGACTGATTCTATGAAGACCTACAAGACCTTCTAGAACTAACACCTCAAAAAGATGTCCTTTTCATTATAGGGGACTGGAATGCAAAAGTAGGGAGTCAAGAAATACCTGGAGCAACAGGCAACTTTGGCCTTGGAGTACAGAATGAAGTAGGGCAAAGGCTAACAGTTTTGCCAAGAGAACTCACTGGTCATAGCAAACACCTTCTTCCAACAACACAAGAGAAGACTCTACACATGGACATCACCAGATGGTCAATACTGAAATCAGATTGATTATATCCTTTGCAGCCAGAGATGGAAAAGTTCTATACAGTCAGCAAAAATAAGACCAGGAGCTGACTGTGGCTCAGATCATGAACTGCTTATTGCCAAATTCAGACTTAAACTGAAGAAAGTAGGGAAACCACTAGACCATTCAGGCATGACCTAAATCAAATCCCTTATGATTATATAGTGGAAGTGACAAATAGATTCAAATGATTAGATAGAGAGAGTGCCTGATGAACTATGAACGGAGGTTTGTGACATTGTACAGGAGGCAGGGATCAAGCCCATTCCCAAGGAAAAGAAATGCAGAAAGGCAAAATGGCTGTCTGAGGAGGCCTTACAAATAGCTGTGAATAGAAGAGAAGCGAAAGGCAGAGGAGAAAAGGAAAGATATACCCATTTGAATGCAGAATTCCAAAGAATAGCAAGGAGAGATAAGAAAGTCTTCCTGAGAGATCAGTGCAAAAATAGAGGAAAACAACAGAATGGGAAAGAAGAGAGATCTCTTCAAGAGAATGGGAGATACCAAGGGAACATTTCATGCAAAGATGGACACAATAAAGGACAGAAATGGTATGGACCTAACAGAAGCAGAAGATATTAAGAGGAGGTGGCCAGAGTACACAGAAGAACTATACAAAAAAGATCTTCATGACCCAGATAATCATGATGGTGTGATTACCAACCTAGAGCCAGACATCCTAGAATGTGAAGTCAAGTGGGCCTTAGGAAGCATCACTATGAACAAAGCTAGTGGAGGTGATGGAATTCCAGTTGAGCTATTTCAAATCCTAAAGGATGATGCTGTAAAAGTGCTGTACTCAATATGCCAGCAAATTTGGAAAACTCAGCAGTGGCCACAGGACTGGAAAAGGTAGGTTTTCATTCCAATCCAAAAGAAAGGAAATGCCAAACAAGGCTCAAACTACTGCACAATTGCATTCATCTCACATGATATTAAAGTAATGCTCAAAATTCTCCAAGCCAGGCTTCAACAGCACTTGAACTGTGAACTTCCAGATATTCAAGCTGGTTTTATAAAAGGCAGAAGAACCAGAGATCAATTTGCCAACATCTGTTGGATCATAGAAAAAGCAAGAGAGTTCCAGAAATATATCTGCTTCTACTTTATTGACTATGCCAAAGCCTTTGGTTGTGTGGACCACAACAAACTGTGGAAAATTCTGAAAGAGATGGGAATACCAGACCACCTGACCTGCCTCTTGAAAAACCTGTATGCAGGTCAGGAAGCAACAGTTAGAACTGGACATGGAACAACAGACTGGTTCCAAATAGAGAAAGGAGTACATCAAGGCTGTATATTCTCACCATGCTTATTTAACTTCTATGCAGAGTACATCATGAGAAATGCTGGGCTGGAGGAAGCACAAGCTGGAATCAAGATTGCCAGGAGAAATATCAATAACCTCAGATATGCAAATGACACCACCCTTATGGCAGAAAGCGAAGAAGAACTAAGGAGTCTCTTGCTGAAAGTGAAAGAGGAGAGTGAAAAAGTTGGCTTAAAAGTAAACATTCAGAAAACTAAGATCATGGCATCTGGTCCCATCAGTTCATGGCAAATAGATGGGGGAACAGTGGAAACAGTGACAGACTTTATTTTGGGGGTTCCAAAATCACTGCCGATGGTGACTGCAGCCATGAAATTAAAACACGCCTGCTCTTTGGAAGAAAAGTTATGACCAACCTAGACAGTATATTAAAAAGCAGAGACATTACTTTGCCAACAAAGGTCCACATAGTCAAAGCTATCGTTTTTCCATTAGTCATGTATGGATGTGAGAGTTGGACCATAAAGAAAGCTGAGCGCCGAAGAACTGATGCTTTTGAACTGTGGTGTTGGAGAAGACTTGAGAGTCCCTTGGACTGCAAGGAGATCCAACTAGTCCATCCTAAAGGAGATCAGTCCTGGATGTTCATTGGAAGGACTGATGCTGAAGCTGAAACTCCAATACTTTGGCCACGTGATGCGAAGAGCTGACTCACTGGAAAAGACCCTGATTCTGGGAAAGATTGAAGGTGGGAGGAGAAGGGGACAACAGAGGATGAGATGGTTGGGTGACATCACCGACTCAACGGACATGAGTTTGAGCAAGCTCTGGGAGATTGCAAAGGACAGGAAAGCCTGGCGGGCTGCAGTCCATGGGTTTGCAAAGATTCAGACGCAACTGAGTGACTGAACAACTATTATTGTATTGTTGTCAGTTTCTCCTTTTATGTCTGTTAATATTTGCTTTACATTTCTAAGTGCTTCTGTATTGGGTACATACATGTTAATAGATGTAATATCTTCTCCTTAAATTTATCCCTTTACCGTTATATAATGATCTTCTTTGTCATTTGTTATAGACATTTTTTAAAAGTCTCTTTCTTCTTATATGAGCATTGCTATTTCCACTTTCTTTCATTTGCATTTACTCAAATATTGTTTCCCATACCCTAACTTTCAGTCTGTGTGTGTTTATCTCTGAAGTGATTCTCTTGCAGATATCATATAGATGAGTCTGGTTTATAACCCAATCAGCACCATATGCCTTTTGACTGAAGCATTGCCATTTTATTGTTTATTTTCCAGTTGATTTTGTAGTCTTTCCTCTTTCTTTTTTTTTTTTCCTTTTAGTTTCTTCCCTTGTAGTTTGATGATGTTATTTAGTAGTATGCTTCTGTTCTCTCTCTCTTGCTTCTGAGTATTTATGGTAGGCTTTTGATTTGTGGTTACCATGGGGTTCATGTATGTTGATCTATGACTGTATCTGTTTTAAACAGATAGCCCTTTAATTTCAAACACATTCTAAAAGATCTACTCTTTTTTTAAAAAACAATTACCACACATTTAACTAACATCACTCACATAGTTACAAAAATTTTTCTTGTGATAAGAACATTTAAGATCTACTCTCTAAGAGGTTTTCAAATATACAATATAGGTTGTTAACTGTAGTTACCATGCTGTACATTTACATCCCCAGAGTTATTTATCTTATAACTGGAAGTTTTTACATTTTGACCACCTTACTGTAAAATATCTATGCTTAAAAATTCTCCCCCCTACCCCATTTTGTGTTTTTGGTGTCATATTTTACATCTTCATGTTTATACCTTCACTGATTATTGTAGTTATACTTAGTTTTATACTTGTTTTGGTCTTTTAATCTTCATAATAACTTATTTAAATGGTTGATACTCATCCTTTACTATATGTCTTTACCAGCGGGATTTTTTCTTATAGGTACTTATTTCTTCTTATAACTTTTTCCTTTTCTTTGAAAAGACTCTTTAACATTTCTTTTAGGGTTAGTTTAGTATTGATGAACTTGTTTTAGGCTTTTCTTATCTGAAAAGTTCTTTACCTTTCCTTCAATTTTAAATGATAAATGATAATCTTGGTGGATACAGTATCCTAGATTTCATGGTTTTTTCCCTTTCAACATTTTAAATATATCATGTCTTTTCTTTTTGGCCTGTAAAGCTTCTGCAGAAAAGTCAGCTAATAGTCTAATGGGGTTTCCCTTGTATATAACTCTTTGTTTTTTCTCCTGTTGTCTCTAGAATTCTCTCTTTTTCTTTAACTTTTGCCACTTCAGTTATGATACATCTTGGTATGGGTTTATTCTGTTTATCTTGTTTGAGACTGTATGCTTGGACTCTGGATATCTGTTTCCTGCTTCAGGCTTGGGAAGTTTTAAGCTATAATTTTATTAAATAATTTTTTTTTTTTACTTTCTTCTCTATCTTGTCTTCTGGGACCCCTATGATGTTAACATTAGTATACTTGATGTTATCCCAAAGATCCCTTACACTGTTTAAATTTTTTCAATTCATTTTTCTTTTTACTGTTTTTTGTGGGTGATTTTCATCATTCTACCTTCCACATCACTTATGCATTTTTCTATATCCCCTAGTCTGTTGTTCACTCCTTCTAGTGTGCTTTTCATTTGAATTGTATTCTTCAGCTCTGACTGGTTCTTTTTTATATTTTCTAGTTCTTTGTTAAAATTCTCCCTTTTCCCTAATTCATTTAGCAGTCTTATTACCAATGCTTTGAATTCTTTATCTAGTAAGTTATTCATTTGTTTCATTAGTTGTATTTTTTAGGGGTTTCCTCTTGCTCTTAAATAAAGACAAATTCTTCTCTCTTCTCACTTTAGTTATCTTTCTCTGTCTCTCTGAATTTAGGTGACATTCTCACACATGGTGGTCTTAAAGTCGCGTTCTTATGTGAGACTGTCCCTGTACCCTTTGCCTACGCCCAGCGTCTTTGCTGTGAGATGTGGATTTGATGTGAACACAAGTGCCACTTTTCCTCAGGGTGTGCTGGCAGCTGTCACCGTGGTGCTGGGTGGGGCTGGAGAAAGGGGACAGGGCTAGAGCCAGGTGTGAAGCGGGTCTTCTCCTTAGCTCAGTGGCTAATACTGCCTTATTGAGGGTGAGGTTAGGGAACAAGCAGCTGGAACAGAAGCCCTGCATGTCAGGTGTGAGCTGGCTACGTCCCCTTCAAGTGCGAGTTTTTCCCTCTCCCAGCACCAGCACCTTTAGCCCCAGAAGGGAACAGTGCTGGAGTGAGAACTGGTGTGGGTATTCAACAAAGGTTGGGCCTAGAGCATGGTGGTGTGGCCACAGTCAGGGACCTGGCCTGGCTCTCCTGTAACGCCTGTGCAATCACCAGTAAGGATGGCGCCCTCCCTGCGAGGAAGCTGCCTAGTGTTCGGGCTGCCAGCGTCTCGCAGCCAAGCCTTTGCCTTGGTAACGGCAGCCCGCCCTCCTGTGCAGAGCTGTGACATGAGGGGAGCAGTGCTAGGGCATTCACTCTGCTCAGGCTAGGGCGTGCTCTAGGGTGGTCCTGGGAAACAAGTCCGCTGACTGTGTGATTTCAGTCTTTCCTCTCCAATCTGCTTTGGGAGCAGGTTCATGTGCTCTTCCCAAGCAGGGTCCAATCTTCCCGCAGCCCTCCTGTTAGTCCCACCGACCCTCCAACAAGCCGAGGGGTCTTGTCTTCCCTTTGTCACACCCAGGGCTGGGGAACCCAATGAGTGGCTCACACTGCTTCCTTTCCATGGAGGGTCACTGCCTGTGTAACCTCTTTTCCTCTGAGTCCCCTCCTAGGGGCACAGATTCCAACCTGATCACTTCTCTGACCTTCCTACCCAATTCTGTGTATATCTTTCTTAGAGTTGGTCATACAGGAGTCTTTCTGTTAGACTCCAGTTAGTTTTCTGTGAGAATTTTTCCACACATAGATGTATTTTTTGATGTGTTCCTAGGGGGAGGTGAGTTTACTCTGCCATCTTTGTTTGGATGCTCATCTTTTTTAATATAGTCTTTCAGTATTATAAGTTTCCTTCTAAGCAAGTTCTCACTGCATTCCATAACTTTTAATAAGTTGTGTCTTCATTTTCATTTAATTGAAAACACTAAGAATTTTTCTTGAGACTTTGACTTGTATTATTTATGTTTCTTAATCTCCAAATATTGGGGGATTTTTCAGCTATTTTGATTTATAGTTTATTTCTTTGTGGTCTAAGAGCAAGACATTGTATGATTTTTGTTTTTAAAATTTGCTTAGGAGTGTTTATGACCCAGAAGGTGTTCTATCTTGGTGAATGTTCCTTGTGAACTTAAGAAGAAAGTATATTCTGTTTTCATTAGATGAAGTAGTCTATAAATGTCAATTAGATCCAGTCGACTAACAATCTGATTTATTTCAACTATGTCCTTGCTGATTTTCTGCCTGCCAAATACATAAGTTACTGATAAAAGCATGTTGAAGTCTCCAACTATAATATTGGATTTACCTTTTTCTCCTTGCAGGTTTACCAGTTTTTGCCACATGTATTGTGATGCCCTGTTACTAGGCACATACATGTTAAGTAATGTTATATCTTCTTTGGGAGTTGGCCACTTTATTATTATGTTATTCCTGTTTATATTCCTCATAACTGTCCTTGCCCTGAAGTCCACACTGTCTTAATTAAGTATAGCTACTCCAACTTTCTTTTGATTAGTAGTGACATGGTATATTTTTCTCTGTCTATTTACCTACAGTCTATCTGGGTCTTTATATTTATAGTGAGTTTCTTGTAGACAACATACAGTTGTAAGCCTCCTGCTTTTAAAAGATGAAATCTTTGGATCTTAGTGATCATTTGGACATGAGGATTATAGGATGACTCAAATGTTTTCTTCAACAATTGATAGTTTCATTCAGTGAGATGAAAAATGAAAGGGAAGGAGCAGATTAGAAGACAGAGCAGATGTGTATTCATGCTGAGTTTGTTGTACCCATGGGCTATCTGCTGGGGATGTCCAGGGATTAGAGTCTGGGTGGATCTAAAGTTTCAGACAGAGATGATGGTTAGAGACATTGAATTCAGTCAACTGCTTTGATCCTGTCAGTGGCCCTGGGAAAGGGTGGGCATGCACAAGGGGAGTGGGCAGACTGAAAGGGAACAGAATAAGGACTACCAGTTTGATAGAATTCTTTGATTTCAATGACAGAATCGAGATGGCTTCGCTCAAATAACAAACTGCAAAAACGCAAACACAAAATTTCTGTCTTTGTTTCCTTCCCTCTTGACCTGCCAAATTTATTCTCTCCTATCAGCTACTTTGGGGATGCTAGGACCATAGGCCCTGGCAGTTCTGGAATCATATTTCAAAACTTTGTGACTAGAGAGGAAAATCAATCCCCAGTTCCAATTCAGAACATTACAGGGAAAGCCTGTGATTAGCCCTTGCTTGCATCACACCCCATCTCTGAGGTACCATGATTCATGGTCCCTGTCAGAAACATTTTGGACAAAGGGAGGAGAATTTCCCCAAAAGAAAATAGAGAAAAGCATATCAGGCAGACTGAAAGCACCAGCATTTCCCTCAGACACCTAGAGATCAAAGTGAGGGGAAAGAGCCCTGGGAGGAGGTTGAGGGGAGCCCCAGAATAAAAGGAAAGACAGGGAAGTGCAGTCCTGCAGAAGTCACAGGAGTGAGCTCAGGGATCAGGGCATGGCTGAAAGGGTCCTGGCACTAACTTGGGCAATGTTGTCCCTGGAGGCATCTGTGCAGCGTTGGTGGGCATGCACATATAACCCAAGGCTTGGGAAGGCATGAAGGGCGAGAGGGGAACAGGGCCATTGTTTCAGGCAGTTCAGCTGTGAAGTGGAAACAAGAGGAAGGCAATACCTGGAGGGGGTCAGGAGGCCAGGAAAATTCATTTTAAGATAATCAAAACTTCAACTCGTAAATGTTGCTGACAAGGGGGTATTGGAGTTATTTTCTGGTGGAATTATCATGTCACTAAAGCAGATTTTTTGATACATTAAAATCTTTTAAAGCAAAACAGAAGTTTAGATTTTAATCATATTTATAGGATTTCTAAGTTTTGCTTTACAGAATTGCTTGTTTCCTTCAGCTGTCTCCTTCCCGTCTCTACTCTTGGAGGAGATAGGAACAGGTCTAGAGTCCAAACACTTGCAATTTTGTATTCTGGTATCTATTCTCTGAGGACAAAATATTCCCTTCCTTTATTAAGATTCCCGAATTTTTTTCTTTTATAATAAAAACAAACTCCCCCTTTGTCCCTAAAAAAGAAAGATTCAAAACTTGTATCTTTATGTAGGAAGGAAAAGTCAGAAGAGAAAGGATGAATGAAGATGTGAGAGAGAGGTGATTGTATTAGTTGTCTACTGCTGCATAACAAATTACTCCAAAGTCTTGCAGCTTAAAATGACTAATATTTATTTTCTCACACAGTTTCTGAAATCCAAGAGTGGCTTAGATGGGTGGTTCTGAGCTAGAAACCCTCATGAGGTTTTTTTTGTTTGGTTGGTTGATTTTTGTTGTTGTTGGCTGCACTGGATCTTATTTGCAGCATGCAAGATATACATATATATTTATATTTATTTATATATGAAAATATATACATTTGAGTTATATAAAAACATATATAATAATATAATATATAAATATATATTTGAGTTATAAATATTTATTTATATTTTATAATTTATTTATATTTACATAGATATATAATTGAGTTACCACATGTGGGATCTAGTTCCCCGACCAGGGATAAACCCAGGCCCACTGCACTGAGAGCACAGAGCCTTAGCTGTTGGGCCTCCAGGGAAGGCCCTCTCGTGAGATTTGTATTTGTTTTCTAGGGTTGCATAACAAAATGCCACCGACTAGGCAGCTTAAGCGACAGACATTTCTGTCCTCACAGTTCTGGAACTAGAAGTCCCAGACCAAAGATGCTGGCAGGGTTGGCTTTTCCCAATGCCCCTCTCCTTGGTTGCAGACAGTTACCTTCTTGCTACTCTGTCCTCATGTGATCATCCCTTTGCACACACAGCCCTGGTAGCTCTTTTTCATCTTACAAGGGTATCAGTCACATTGGATTACGCCCCACCCTAACAACTTCAGTTTAACTTCACCACCTCTTTAAAGGCCTTATCTTCAAATACAGTCCCATTGTGAAGTGCTGGGGTTAGTACTTCAACTTATGAACTTGAGAGGGGGAGTGGACACAGTTCAACACTTAACAAGCTTGCAGTCAGGACACTGGCTGGAGCCCTGGTCATTTGAAGCCGTGATCAGGGCTGAAAGATCTTCCAAGATCACAGGCTGTTAACCAGAGACTTCCATGGGGCTGCTTGAGTGTCCTCATGACATGGCAGCAAGTTTCCCCAGGCGGAGCAATTTTAGAGAGAACAAGGAGGAAGCCCCAAGTCTCGGACGCTATACTCTATCACTCCCATCTTACTCTGTTTGTTAGAAGGAAGTCCCTAGGTCCACACTCATGGTAGGGAGAACGAATGAGTCTTCATCTTTGGAAGGGACCAGAGTCAAAGAATATGTGGGCATATTTCCATCACCACAGTAATCAATAAAGCAATAGCCCTGATGGAAGAGGCCAGAGAGGGCAGGGCTGGAAGAGTCAGTGTGGTGCTGTCAGAGGCCCCTTCCCTGGGCACCCCTTAAGTGCTCACAGGTGTAGGAAAAGGCAGGGATTGAACAGAGCTGAAAGCTGAGGGTGGCTTGTCTCTTTTTTCAGTGATGCAGATTAAGGAGTTCTGCAGAGTGATTAGTGGGAGGGAGCTTTGAAATTGGAGGTTTTTTGTTTTTTGTTTTTCACAAAAAAAGCTGACTAGAGCCCACTCAAGGATCCCCAAGCATTTCTAAAGTCTTAGGGGAGGTGCAGGCCATGAAATTTCCCTGGCCCCTGTTGTCAAGATGGTGTGATCCATCCTTGGCATGCTCAGCTCAGTGCTCGGACTTTGCAAGGTGAGAGCAGGACTCGACAACACACAGGACAGGAGTGAATGTGGACAGAGGGATCCACAGAATGTGCAGCTCATTGGACTGCTTGTACTCCATTGATGGGCACTTACAAAACTACTCTGTTCCAAAAAAGATTTAAGTTCAGTTTCCAGGCTGGTTGAGATAGAAATGAAGTTAGGACAGTTGATAGACTGGGGAGAAAAGCAAAAGCTGAGGAGTTGCAATGAAATGAGGAAACAGTTGTCATGGGCAGAGGGCCTGGTGCTGGTCTGGGGTGTGGCGAGAAAGCAGCAGTTGGAGGATGTGGTCTCTGCAGTGGAAGCACGGAGTCCTAACCAGTAGACCACCAGGGAACTCCTCGGAGGACATGGCTTTTGGAGTGGAGAAGTTCTGGGACATGGGAAGACCAGGAGAAGTGGTGGGAGGTGGAGTCAGTGGCGTCTGGGAGTCCAGAACACATGGCAGGTTCAACCCCCAGGGAGGGCAGGACTGGTGGAGAATGCCTGTGGGGCAGATCCTGGAGGCTGGAGAGGGATGATGTCCATGGAGGTCAGTGCCATGCGTGAGGGTGAAGAGGGCTACAGAGCTGAAGAACTCAGGTAGGCCTCAAATTCCTAGCTGTGGGGAGAAGTGAGGAGCCTGGGCCACAGTGGGGAGTCAGAGGTAGAAAATGCCCCCTGCCTCTTCCCCAGCTGCCACCTTACTGGGGTATGTGAGGTGGTAAGATGGACCAGCCTCTCTTTGAAAGAGCTGTAGCCTCTTTCAAGGAATCGCAGTCTGATTATTGCCTTTTACTTTTTAGGTGCTCAACAAATGCTGGGAGGTATAGATTGCTATAAACATATTAAAGCCCACGCACTAAGTAAAAAATGGAATGACAAAACTCTTTGTTCAGCAGAACAGAGAGGCAAAGACTCTGTCACATTTGCCCACTGCCTACAACAAGACACTTCTCTCGCCTCCCCACAGTCTGCTCAACCCAAACATGCTGACTTCGCATCCTCTGTACTTTTCCCTCTGCCTTTGCTAAAGTCGCAGCATCCCTAGAGAATGCCCCTTTCCTTCCACTGTGAATTCTTGCTCATCTGGCAAAGTCAAAGGACACCCTCTCCAAGGGCTTCCTTCTCTGTTTCACTGAACAGATATTTCCTAAGTTCCTCCCAGGGGCAGGTCTGCATTACCAGCAGGGAGTATGTGACAAACAAAAAAGCCAGCCCCTGTGTCAGGATGCTTAATGCAGACAGGGCGGGGCTGCTGGTGGCCGGGACTCCTCCTGAGATCAGGGTCCCACCTTCCCTCCCTGACTAGGGGGCAGCTACTCAGGCCTGCCTGATGCTCCCTGGGTACCAGAAGCAGCCAGGTGCTGAGACAGGTTAGAAAGGAGGCAGGTCCAGACTGATTTTCCAGCCATGCTACTCATTAATGGGTCATCTTTCCTTTGTTGAGTCCCATGAATGAAATGGGGATATCAGTGTTTTGTGGGTGCATGAGGTTTAGATCAAGCTTGTTGCATCTCAAGTTCTGCTGGCTGGTTCCCTCAGCACTCCATGTGGCATATGGTAATGACCGACGTCCACCGATGTCTGACCAGACACAGTCGGAGTTCCTGGGTGGCAGAGATGCTGTTCTGAGGATGTTCAGAACCACCCCACTTCCTATGTTGAGCCCAAATAGACACTCAGTAAAGATGAGATAGGGCTTCCCTTGTGGCTCAGCTGGTAAAGAATCCACCTGCAATGCGGGACACCTAGGTTCGATCCCTGGATTCGGAAGATTCCCTGGAGAAGGGAAAGGCTACCCGCTGCAGTATTTTAGCCTGGAGGATTCCATGGACTGTATAGTCCAGGGGTCGCAAAGAGTCGGACACGACTGAGCGGCTTTCACTTTACTTCAAAGATGAGATAGGACTGAAGAAGCTGAGTCTCCTCTAACACTTGCCATGGGACTATGACACATCCATCCATTCTTCCAAGAGTCCTTTCTTGGCCCCATGCCAGGCACTCAGGGATACTGTTAAACATATGTGGCTCTTAGCCGCCAGGGCTCCAACTTGTGGTCGTGAAGACTGACATTCTGCTTTCTCTCTCCACACAGGCTGTCAGGAGCGGCTGCCTCAGGATGTCAGGGTTGAGACTGGTAAGAATTGCATCTCTTTCATCAAGGGGTTGTTCATGGGAGTTGCCAAATGCTGACTCACTCCCAAGGAAAGAAGAAGTAAGGCAACGAGACCTTGGAAGGAAAATATCAGACACAGGGAGTTTGAGGGAAAAGTCAAAAAGGTGCTCAGTTGTGTTCGACTCTTTGCGACCCCAAGGACTAAACAGTCCATGGAAGTCTCCAGGCCAGAATACTGGAGTGGGTAGCTGTTCCCTTCTCCAGGGGATCTTCCCAACCCAGGGATTGAACCCAGGTCTCCCACATTACAGGCAGATTTGTTACCAGCTGAACCACCAGCTTGTATTACCTAAAGAAAATGAGTTTGGCCAAACTTGGCCTTGGCAAGATGGCCATGTGCACAGACTAATCCCTCAGTTATACTCAGGGCTTAAAATGTCTTGACAAAACACACTACTACATTTAAAATAAGTGTCCCACAAGGATGTGCTGTATAGCACAGTAAGATATTAAATATCTTGTAAATAAATAAATATCTTGTAATAACCTATCATGGAGGAGAATGTTAAAAAAGAATTGTTCAGTCACCAAGTTGGTCAGACTCTTTGTGATCCCATGGGCTGCAGAATGCCAGGCTCCCCTGCCCCTCACCATCTCCTAGAGTTTGCCCAAGTTCATGTTCATTGAGTCGGTGATGCCATCCAACCATCTCGTCTTCTGTCATCCTCTTCTTCTGCCTTCAATCTTCCCCAGCATCACGGTCTTTTCCAGTGAGTCAGCTGTTTGCAAAGTATTAGAGCTTCAGCTTCAGCATCAGTCCTTCCAATGAGTATTCAGGGTTGATTTCCTTTAAGACCGACTAGTTTGATCTCCTTGCAGTCCTAGGGACTCTCAAGAGTCTTCTCCAGCACCACAGTTTGAAAGCATCAGTTCTTTGGTGCTCTACATTCTTTATGGTCCGCTTCTCACATCCTTACATATATATATATATATTTTTTAATTTTATATCCTTATATGATTATAATAAAATAATATTAATATATATTATATTATATATTATAATAAAATAATATTAATAAAATATATAATATATATATAACTGAATCATTTTGCTAAACACCTGAAATTAACACACCATTGTAAATCAAATGTATTTTGGTAAACATTTTTAAAAACAAAATGAAAAATAAAAGAACCTAGAAAAAAATATCGTGACAACAGTATTTTCCATTTGTTGACTCCTCGATTTCTCTAAATAAAGGCAGCCCAGAGCTACCTCTCAGCCCATCTTTCCTCCTGTGGGAAGAAAATGCCGGTGGGTGGGCACATGGGACAAGCCACACTGCGCATTTCAGCCAGTGGCTGCAACAGCCCACCAGCCTTGGAGGACTGAGGATCGGGTCTCCCAGAAGTGGATTCTTTGTGTCTTTGAGATTCCTCATAGTGATTTCTGTCTCAGGCTAAGGCAGGAGCTCTTCTGCATCGTGGGCAGAAGTCAGTTGTCAGGTATTTCTTATCACAAAGAGCAGTGAAGACCTAGATCCCTCTGCTTTCTGTGACTCATTCTTTATTTCTTTTTTTAAAATGTTATTTATTTATTTGACTGCACTGGGTCTTATTTGAGGCACACAAGATCTTCCTTGCATCATGTGGGATCTTTGCGCGTGTCATGCAAACTCTTAGTTGAAGCGTGTGGGATCTAGTTCCCTGATCAGAGATGGAACTAGGCCCCCTGCTTTGGGAGCATGGAGTCTTAACTACTGGACCACCAGGGAAGTCCCTCATGCTCTATTTCTTTTTTTTTTTTTTAAATCATTTATTTATGTATTATTTACTTTTGGCTGCACTGGGTCTCCGTTGCTTTGTGCAGGCTTTTTTTCCCTCTAGTTGTGGTGAGCAGAGGCAGTGCTTGAGCTTCCATTGTGGTGGCTTCTCGGTTGCAGAGCACAGACTCTAGGCAGGGGCTTCAGTGGTTGCAGCACGCAGACTCTAGAGTGTGGGCTCGGGAGTTGTGGTGCAGGGCCTTAGTTGCCTGAATCTCCCTGGGCCAAGGATTGAACCCTGCTGCAGTGGCAGGCAGATTCTTATCACTGTGCCACCAGGGAAGTCCCTCCCCAGCCTTTATTTCTTGAATCTCCATATAGACTTGACTTTTTTTTTTTTGTAGCTGATAGCTTTTTCTTTACCTCTTCTTGCTCATTCGTTCCCTGATTCAGCTGCTTCTGCAGTCATCTTTTTCTTCCAGTAGAGTTCATAAAGAAGCTCTACTTTCTGCTGCTTGGTCTCTCACTTATTTCCTAGTAGAGCTTTGGCCAAATGGAGTGGATGGAAGTCCCATTACAGCTCTTTTGTTTATTCTGCCGGCTCATGCTGGGATGACATCTTATCATTCAGTACGAGTTGGAAATGGCCTCTCTCTCTTTCTCATCTCTGGCTAGTATCAAGCTTGTGTGAGACGCCCACCATCTGCCTTTGACAATTTCCTCATTCTGGTGGCTTCAGCAGCTGTTGCCGCAGCGCAGTACAGTTTTCACACTGGAATTTCATCCTTGTAAGAAAACTTCTCTGGGTCTCTGAGGTTCCAGCTGTGATTCAGTTAGTTCACTGAAACCAGTGTGTTGTTCAGGCTGGTCTTCTATATCCTGTAGCAGCTGTTTTTGCTGCTGTTTTTCACTTAGACTTCAGTTTTATACAGTTGCTATAGGCACACAGTTTAAAGGACCAGTCTCCCACCTCTTCTCCCAGGGAGGTTAGCGCCATTGACCTTCTAGTTCATTCTCTGATACTTCCCTCTGTGTGTGCAGGGCCACTTGAGTTTTTTATTCCAGGCCTGATATATTACTGATTTCCCACTAGGTGAGAAAGGCCTTAGCTCCTCACTCCTATCCCTGCCCATGGCACTCACAGGGTCTCTGCTTTTCCCCCAAATTATTAAATCCAGCTTACAGGGTTTACTTATTTTATCTAAGAAAATGCTCCTCTCAGACCAACTTAAGATTCTCTGGGGAGGTGGGGAGAGGGATAGTTAGGGAGTTTGGGAATGGCATGTACACTCTGATATATTTAAAGTGGATAACCAGCAAGGACCTGGTGTATAGTACAGGAAATTCTGCTCAATATTATGTAACAATCTAAATGGGAAAAGGATTTGAAAAAGAATAAATACCTGTATAGGTATAGCTGAATCACTTTGTGATACACCTGAAACTAACACAACATTGTCAATCAACTATACTCCAATATAAAAGAAAATGTTTTTTATAAAAAAAAAAAAAAAGAAAATGTTCCTCTCAGTTGAGCCCTAGAATGTACTCTAAGTGCTAGACGGTAATTATCTTGTTCCCTGTCTGCTTTGTTTTCTGTGTACTCATCACAACATAACCACCGTCTCACCCCACCCCACCCGGCTTTCTCCCAGGTATGTCAACAACCTTGTAAAATGACTCATCTGGGAGTTCAGTCAACACCATCCTCAGGAGAAGGCTTCTCCCAGAGCTGCTGATGCCATACCTAAACTCGCATCTTTGACTTCTGAGGCACACACCTCAGGGTCATGGGGTCTCCTTCACAACCACCCCGAGCATTTCTTTCACCTCTCCTTTACCTGAATCCCTTTTCTTGGACCTAGGGTTTTTCCCTGTCTTGGTTTACTTCCTTGTTTTGATCAAGCACAACCTCTAATAGCTTCCTGAGATAGGGTACATATGAAGTAAATATTTTTACCAACGTGCACATCTGAAACTATGTTTATTCACATTTGAACATCAGCTGGACATGGGATTCCATGCAAGATATAATTTTCCCTGATGTGAAAACGTATACTCCTTCTGATTCCCAGCATTGCTATGGAGAAGTTGGAAACCCTTCTAACTCTTGAGCCTTTGTATGAAACTTAATTTTTCTCTCTGAAAGTTTTTGTGATCTTTTCACTATCCCAAAATATTTTGAAACTTCAAGATTGTGTATATGGACTTACTGGTGTGGACTTATATTCATTCTTGGTACTGTTGACTGAAATTTGTCCCCTAATTATTTTTTCTAAAAGACTTGTGAGAAAATAGTCATCTTAAAAAATGTTTACTATCTTTATACAGAAATGACAATTGGGCTGGGTAAAAAAAATTATTGGTTTCTTTTTTCTATTTTCGTAAATTGTGTTAAAAATATAACATTCCATTTTCCATCTGAGCCATTTTCAAGTATACATTTCAGTATTGTTATATATACTCACAGTGTTGTGTGACAGATGTGAGAACATTCTCACCTTGTGCCCTTGAAACTCTTCACTAATTAAACATGATTTTCCATCTGTTCTCCTCTAGCCCTTGCAACTGCCTTTTTACTCTCTATTTCTGTGATTTTAACTTCTTTAGACACTTTCTCTGAATGGAATCATACAAATTTGTCCTTCTGTGACTGGCATCTCTTGCTTGGTATAATGTCTTTGAGGTTCATCAACATTTTAGCATATGACAGAATTTCCTCCTATTTAAAGGCTGCATAATATTCCATAGTGTGTAGTATTTGCTGTGCTGTATCATTTCATATAAGATATTTGAGCATCTGTGGATTTGGTACCTTCAGGGGCTTCTGCAATCAATCCCCTGAGTATTCTGAAGGATGACTGTATATTTTACATTTTGTTTGTTCATCTGCCAATGGACATTTGGGTTGCTTTTACCTCTTGGCTATTATGAATAATGCTGCAATTAACATAGAAATGCAAATATGTCTTTGAGATCCTGCTTTGAATTTCTTTGGAAATTTACCCAGAAGTGGAATTGCTAGATCATGATTCTACTTTTAGTTTATTGAGGAATCATCATACTGTCACTGTATGACATTTATGAGTGTCACTGTTTTACATTTCCACCGACAGTATACAAGGGTTCCAGTTTCTCTGCATCCTCACAAGCATTTGTTGTTTTCTGTTCTTTTTATAATGGCCATTCTAATAGCTGTATTTCTCTTTTCCTGAGGTCTTTGTAGGAGTTGTTCAGCCCTCATATACG
Organism: Antilocapra americana; assembly: GCA_007570785.1. Lineage (NCBI taxonomy): Eukaryota > Metazoa > Chordata > Mammalia > Artiodactyla > Antilocapridae > Antilocapra > Antilocapra americana. The sequence goes on along the minus strand of ML661353.1, from coordinate 4,432,841 downwards.
ACTTGAATTTGTCCTGAATTATCTCCTTATAAGGGTACTTGTCTTTTTATCTGCCTACCCCTCAAAAAATTAACTCTAGGATCAGTATCTGTCCTAGAGTTGATTTTTCTGTGTCATCATTTCAAAGAAATGAAGGTGTATCTTCAACCCATAGATTCAAACCTTCATTAATTTCTGGAAAGTTGTCTTGAATTATATCTTCAAGTAATTTTTCTGTCCCCCCCGCCCCGTATTTCTTCTTTGTGCACTTAAATTATTTGTATTTCCACCTGCCTTCCATATCTATGCTTTTCTGCCTAATCCTAATTTTTTAAAATTCTCTGTCATTTTGCTCACTTTTCTTCTCCTGTCATCTATGATCTTCACCCTGATTTTAGCAGTGCTTATCTCCCTGTTGTTGTTCCCAGTTTTCCTCTCACTCCTGGCCCATGTTTACTTGTTCTCCTCTATCTCTCTTTTGAGCTCTGCCAATTCATGTCTCATCCTTTTCAGTTGTCTCACTAATATCTGAGCTCAGTAAATTTTTGGAAATCATGGTTAAATACTTGGTTACAACTTTCCACTGTTCTGTGGCATTTTGTTTTCCCCTGGTGAGTGTTATTCACCTCCTCCTTTCCTCCTTTTGAATTTCAGTACCTTCGTGTGTAGACCTGTGCTTTTTCCTTTGGATGACTCCTCTTTGAGTAGGGTGAGCTTTCTTGGATCAGAAAGAGGTTCATGTGGGTTAATGCCATGTTGCAGGCCAGGAAGAAACCTAGTGAGATTTTAGTCTTTGCTTTCCCCCAGCCACTGGGTTTGGGTACTATAGGGCTAGTCAAAGGGCAGAGACCCTCTTTTTGCACCTCATGGGGAAAACCAGGCCAGTGAAGCTTCCCCTGCCATCACCCATTAACATCCTGACCAGAACAGAAAAGGACCGGAGAGGGATGGGTAGGAGAGAGGGAAGAAGGAAAAACAGGAGGAGAAGGAGAAGGGGAAGTAGGGGGGACAAGGGAGAGAGAGCACATCCCAGTCACTTGGCATCTCTTGGTTGGAAGGGACAGCCTCCAGGGAGGTGAGTCTTGGGCAGGAAGGGGAAGGTGGAAGGTGGATCTGACCTCTCTGCCCTCCAGGGTGACCACGTGTGGCTGAACCCCACCCCTGCCGACAAGACCAGGGTGGCCATTGGGGGCATCATCAAAGAAACCAAGCCTGGCAAAATTTTGGTTGAAGATGATGAGGGCAAGGTGAGTATGGCCACACACTCCTCAGAGGCTCAGCCTTCTCAGCTCCTGTCCAGAAGCCTGAGTCCCCTCCCTTCTCGGGCACTGCTCCCAACACCAGGGATTCTAGAGCCCAAGTCAGGGAACCACATGGCAGGACAGACCACAGGGGAGTCCTGTCATGGTGAGCATTGGGTGTCTGTCTAGGAAACTGTTTCTACAGGGAAGAAACAGGGAGCAGGTTGGAAGATGGGAAATTAGGACAATTAGGGGAGTGGGAAAGAGTGAGGTGGGAAAAGGGCTGGGGCAGAGGGGGGAGGGGCCAGAAGCTTGTTTCCAGAGTAATGCAAGGTGAGCAGGAAGGACAGGAGAAGCGAGGGAGAGAAGGGTGCATGAGAAAGATGCCTGGAGGGGCCTCCCAGCACATAAAGAGGAGAAGGAGACCCATTTCACATGAGCAAAGCAACCCAGGTGAGAGAGTAGGGAGCTCAGGGTGACCTGTAGGGGAACCAGCTCAGTCACCTGGCAGGCTGGGGAGGAGCAGGGGAGGGGCAGAGGGGAAGGACTTGCAGACTTGGGCCTCCAGCTGGTCACGGAGGTCCCCGCTGGGCCGCCCTCTTTGCTGAGGGTCTGCAAAGTGAAGCATGTAGAGACTTGACCTCCAAGGAGAGAATTCTAGAGTGTGACCTGTGAGCCCTACAGTATGGAAGCCAGTCAAATATTAAGAATAATGTCTATCTGCAAAATGACATAACATCATTTATAAAAAAAAACAGTTCCTTGCACACTTTTATTCCAGCCATCTGCGAGACCCCAGCAGCAAGCTGACCTGATCCCAGTTGTAGCCATATCTAACTCCCAGCTCCACACTCCTCTGACCCTGGTCTGAGCTTCACCCTTAGTCCTGGAACACACTGATCCCTGGCCCTAGACACGTGCTTGACTCAATCCTTTGACCTTCACCACAGACCAGCCCCGGCCAGGTGTGGGCCTCCAGGCCAGCTGGTCCACTGAGGACATGGAGGAGAGTCCGGCCCTGGCAGAGGTCACCTCTCAGGAGAGCCTGTGCCCTTTGTTCCAGGAACACTGGATCCAAGCGGAGGACCTTGGCACCCTCAGCCCCATGCACCCCAATTCGGCTCAGGGCGTGGATGACATGATCCGCCTGGGGGACCTGGACGAGGCAGGCATAGTGCACAACCTGCTGATCCGCTACCGGCAGCACAAGATCTACGTGAGTCTCCCTCGGCCGTGTGCGCCCCCACGGCAAGCGTGGGCCACACATGCTGAGCTGGCTGGGGCCTGGATTTGTCCCTGAGCCCCACACTGCAGTGTGAGGATGCTCATCAATCCCTGCTCCCCAGTCCGAAATAAGCAGGGGCGTAAAGCCTTCAAGGTTGCAGAAAGCTGACACAAGATGCCAGCACAGTGCACAGGATACAGGATACACGTTAAGTGCAGCCTCTCCCCTTCATCCGTGGTTGAGCAAGAGGCCTGCTCTGATGGCCGAGGGGATCAGAGGCTGTGGGAGAATGGATTTCTGCCTGGTTTCCTTCCGGTTATGGGGCAGAGACAGGGTCACCAAGCAGAAGACCCCTGCCCTTCTATGAAGTCAGCACCAGGAGGGCTGTGTAGGTAGAAGCAGGTCCTTCTCCCAAGGCCTTGTGATGGATGGGAGGCTCGCATCCCCGCCCCAGCACAGACTTCCCAGGTGAGGTGGTGTTCCAAAACTGACGCCAGCCCTGCCATGAGTGGGTGTGACCCAGGGAAGTCACCACCTGCCTGGGCCTCTCACAGGGAGAGGCGGCTCACTGACCTCTGACCAGCCCTGATCCTGGGACGCTCAGAGCAGTGGAAGAAAGAGCAGGGGCCTCTGAATGGAGGGCAGGGTGGGAGAGGAGGAGAGAGCCCGTGGAGGGCAGGGACCAGGCACTCAGAGTTCATACTGGCTGAGTGTGCCTCAGCTCCTGGGACTAATAATAGCAATAAATGAAGTTGAATTGCAGCTTATCCTTTACTGAAGAGCTTATGCCTGCATTCTTTTATCTGGTTGTCATAGTCCTGAGTCCTCTCCTTCCCCAAGGGGCTGGCAGGCCCAGTGGAGGCTCCACATGAGCTAGTGACCCTGAACTAAGGTCCGGGAGGACTCCATGAGGGCTATGATGGTGGCCCAGCCTCACCGAGGCCCCTGTGGGAGGAAGGTGAAGATTTGCTTCATACGTTCAGCCTAGTTTCATTGAGCCTCTTCTAAATACCAGACAGAGCGCTTAAACATTAACCACAATGTTAATATTAGAGCTAAACATAAACCACCTCATTTAATGTTCCTGTGAAGGCATCCTCACCCAGGAGCTCTTGTTCTTGATGAGCATCCTTTCCAGGGGAGGGATCTGAACTGCCAAGAGTGTCATCTCTCAGCCCAGAATCAGTCCCCACCTCCCTGCCAGAGTCAGCCTTGCCCAGTGCCCTTGCAGAGTGACATCCAAACTCAGCACCGATCCTCAGATTAGGGGCCACTAACCACCTCCTCCCTCCCCCAGACATACACAGGCTCCATCCTGGTGGCGGTGAACCCGTTCCAGGTGCTGCCCCTCTACACCGTGGAGCAGGTACAGCTGTACTACAAGCGCCACGTGGGCGAGCTGCCGCCGCATATCTTCGCCATCGCCAACAGCTGCTACTTCAACATGAAGAGGGGCAAGAGGGACCAGTGCTGCATTATCAGGTGAGGTTCTGGGTGGGCCACCCGCCACTTCTGAGCATCTCGGAAAGGAGCGAGCATCTCCTCTCCAGACCGGCGTGCGACTTAGAGGCCCCCAATCAATGAGCTCCCCCTGCGTCTGGTGCCTGTGGCCCCTCCACCCGGAAAGGTCCCTCTGAGAAGTCCTTCCTTCAGAACCTACTCTTCTTCTATCATCAGGGCCTGAACAGCCCCAGCCTTCTGTAAATGTTTCCTGAGACAAGGAAGGAAGAGTGGGGATGGGTTGGTTTAGAAATGGGACCCAGGATAGGCACTTGGGGTGCAAGGATCAAACAGGTGAGATCCCTCAAAAACAACCTCAGGAGGACTTCCCTGGTGGTCCGTGGTTAAGACTCCCTGCTTCTAATGCAGGGGGCTCGGATCCAATTGCTGGCTGGAGAACTAAGATCTCACATGCCGCTGCCAAAAATAAAAAACAAAAATATAACACCTTTAGGCAGATCTCAGAGAGGACGGCTTTCAGGTTGCTGGACCCAGAAGGGGTGTGTCCCTCTCCAGTCCAGATGCTGATCCTGCTTCAGAGACTCACTGCCTGGCCTGGCTTCTCTGTCTCCTGCCCTCCTGGGGCTCATGGAAGGGAGGCTGAGCAGGAAAGGAAGGGGGAGAGGGAATTTGGCTTCAGGGCCCCTTGCTTGGTGCTCTAGCAAGGTCATCTCTTCATTCAAGATTCTGCTGTGCTCCAATTGTGTGTCCTTCTCTGTCCTAGGATGGCTAGACAGCAGCCAAGGAAAGGGAATAAAACCCCTGCCTCGTGGAGCTTACATTCTAGAAGGGGAGACAGGCAATATAGACAAATTGTTTTGGCAGATAACAAAAACTTTGAAAGGAAACACTGCAGGGAAAGAGGAAAGAGAGTGATGGGGTCACTGCCTTAGGTGGAAGGGCAGATTGGGTCGGCCTCTCTGAGGAAGGGCCGTTGGAACAGAGATTAGAATGAGGTCCTATAGTGTAGGTTATCCATGCTCTCAGCAACTCTGAAGTAGATACTCCTATTCCCGTTTTTCTGTTGGGGAGACCTCCCACCAGAGGTTGATATTCTTGCCACGAGAAGACAGAGAGGTGACCTGGCCAGGAAGCTTCACCCCCCTGCAGTGCCTGCAGAAGAACCCAGCGCTCCTGGGACATGAGCGAGGCCCCTGAGACCTCTGCCCTCAGAGTCATCTTCCCATGCAGGGGTGTCATATGAAGGGTCACCCCTTATGTCACACCTTCACTTGTGTCAGGGAAGAGGAACATTTGGATCAAAACTTTTTAAAAACTGAATATTTTCAGATGAAAGCTTGCTTGCCTGGAGTTTGCTCCAATATAGTACAAGGGGGATGTCCCTGGCAGTCCTGTGGTTTAGAATTTGTGCTCTCAATGCAGGGGCTACAGGTGTGATTCCTGGTGGAGGAACCGCCATCCTGCACAGTGTGGGGAAAAAAATTGCGCAGAATGGGAATCAAAATTGGTCAGGAGTTGCATCTGGGAGTGTGACTCTAGGAGTTCATTAAGAAAGCTGTAAAGTGCCGGAGTCCCCTGGGGATCTTGTGAAAATGCAGACTCTGGCTGAGTAGAGCAAGGGAGCCTTGAAGTTTGCGTTTCCAATTAGGTAGCAGGTGCTGCTGGCATATAGGCCATACTTTTATTAACAGCATAACTTTAGCATTCTGCCTTCATTTGGAGTGTTTGAAGTTTTCTACAATTTAAAAAAGTTCATAAGAGCAACATTTCTCCCTTATAATACTAATAGTAATAATGTTAATTACTGCAAACCTGAGTGTATGCTATGTGCCAGACATATGTATATTTTTTAATTTAAACACTAAGTAATTTTTATCTTTATACTGATGAATTATTTTATTGTTAAGGTTTAAAACATGTAGTTTTATTATGGTTTCCTCTTTAATTCATTATATTTTAGAAGAGCACCTATAATTTCTAAATATAAAAATACTTCCATCTTTTAACTGGATTTCTAATTTAATCACATTGTGATTAATATGTTCTATATGTTGTTAACCCTGAAATACATTGATTTTTTTTACAACCCTATTACTTGGTCAAATGTGTGACTATTTTATGTTAGCTTCAAGACATTTATATGTTCTCTGTTAGCGCAAGAGTCTATAAATAATTATTAGTTTAAGTTTATTAGTGCTTTTTATATATGCTTTAGATTTCTGATAAAAAGTGTTTTAGAACCTCCTTTTAGTTTCCACAAAGTTGGCTTTGTGTATTTGGAGGCTGTGTTATTAGGTGCATACAAATTTGTGATATTGATATTCTGGGAATGGTTTCTTTTATTATGTAATGACCTATTTTTTCTATTAATGCTTTTTTCCTTGTTATATATTTTGGCTATTTTTTGATTATTTGTTTTTTTCCCAAACTCTGTGTGAGCATAGTGTGTGTTTGGCTATTTTTTCTGATTACTATTTCATGGCATATATTAATGATTTTTTCCTTCCAGTTTTATTGAGATATAATTGACATACAGTTAATTATAAGTTTTGACATACAGTTAATTATAAGTTAAGCTTAAAGTGTATAGCATAATGAATTGACATACATCATGGAACGATTATCACAAGAAGTTCAGTGAACATCCATCATCTCTTATAGATACAAAATTAAAGAAACAGAAAAAAATGTTTTTCCTTGTGATAAGAATTCAGGATTTACTCTCTTAACGTTCATATGTGATGTACACCAGTGCTAATTACATTTGTCATGTTGTGCTTTACATGATAAATGCTAGGCAGAGTGTTTTGTGTTGTATGTTTTCCCTTCATTACTTTAAATATATTGTGCGACTCCCTTCTGGCCTGCAGACTTTCTGCTGAAAAGCCAGCTGAGAGCCTTTTGGGAGTTCCCTTGTATGTCACTTACTGTTTCTCTCTTGCTGCTTTTAATATTTTCTCTTTGTCTTTAATTTTTGCCACCTTAACTACAATTTGCCTTGGTTGGGTCCTCATTGGTTGATCTTGATTGGGACTCTTTGTGCTTCTGTACTTGGATGCCTGTTTCCTTTCCCAGGTTGGGAAAATTTTTAACTATTATGCCTTCGATTATGTTCTCCGCCCCCTCTCTCTCCCTCTTCTCCTTCTGGAACCCCTATAAGGGAATGTTAGTATTCTTAATGTTGTTCCAGGAGTCTCTTAACCTGTCCTCACTTCTTTTCATTCTGTTGAGCATCAGTGAATTTCACTGCAGTTTCAGCTTACTGATCCATTTCTATATATCATCTGATCTACTGCTGTTTCCTTCTCTTGTATTTTTTAATTTTGTTATTGTATTCCTCAGATCTGTTTGGTTCTTCTTTGTATACCCTAACTCTCTGTTAAACTTCTTACTGTGTTCATGCATTTTTCTGAGTTCTTTGAGCATCTTTACAATCATTACCTTGAGCTCTGTCTCAGGCAGATTATTTGTCTCCACTTTGCTTAGCTCCTCTGGAATTTTATCTTGTTCTTCTGTTTGGAACACATTCCTCCGCTGTCTCCTTTTGCCTAATTTGATGTTTTTATTTCTATGTATCTGTTAGGCTGGTTACAATTCCTGGCTTTGGAGAAGTGGCCTTTTATAGGAGACAGCACACTCCCCTCTGATCACCAGAGCTCTATGTTCTGGCGGTACCCCCTGTGTGAGCTGCTTGGGTCATCCACTGTGGTGGGCTGACTACCGAAGGTGGTCTAGTAGGTGTGACTGGCCCCTGGTCCAGTTTGTTGCTAGACCCTGCCTCATATGAAGGCTACTGACTGCTGGTGAGGCCTTGTCACAAGGCTGCAGGCTGCAGGACCCTGAGGGATCCTGGGGCTAGTGGTGAGCAGGGCAGGGTTCTGGAATGGGTGATTGCAGGCCTGGGAATCCCAGATCCAGTGTTGGCCCACTGATGGGTGGGGCCAGCTCCTGACATGGCTAGCTGCAGGGTCTGGCATGTCCCAAATCTAGCATCAACCTGTTGATGAGTAGGACTGTACCTTGGGGTGTCCTGGGGCTAGTACTGGCTCACAGTGGGCAGAACTGGCTTTCCAAGGTGTCTCAGAGCTGGTGTCAGCCTGCTGGTAGGCAGGGCCCGGGGGCGTTCAAGGTTGGTGTTGGCCTGATTGTGGGTGGGGACTGGAGTCCGGGGCTTCTGAGGGTAGTGCCAGCTCATTGGTGGGTGAGGCTGTGTTCTGGGTCCTCTAGCGGATAGAGCCAGGTCCTGTCCAACGGTGTGCTCTGGGGGTCTTAAGGCAGCAGGCCTGCTGTGGGTGGAGCTGTGTCCTGGCCCTGCTCATTGCTTGGCCTGTGGTGTCCCAATCCTGGTACCAACAGGCTGGGGGGCAGGGCTGAATCCAGGCTGAATAAGCTAGAGGGAAGATTCCACTCTGCACTTGCGAGCACCAGTGTCCACGTGGTCAACAAGCTCCACAAAAAGGCGGCCCCCAGTGTCTATGTCCCAGGGCGAGCTGCAGTTGCCTCCTGTCTCCAGGAGACTCGCTAGGATCAGCAGGCAGGTCTGACCCAGGCTCCTTTCAAATCACTGCTTCTGCCCTGGGTCCTGGAGCATGTGAGATTTTATGTGCACCATTTACAAGTGGAGTCTATTTCCCCACAGCCCTCTGGTTGTCCTGAAAGTAGGCCCCACTGACCCTTCACAGCTTCCTCACTCCTTGGGGAGAACCTATGTGGTTGTACTTCTCCCATTTGTGGGTCACCTACCTGGGGTATGTGTCTTGACTATACTGCATCTTTGCCCCTCTGACTGTCTCCTTGTGGTTCCTTCTTTTTTGCTGTTGTTTTTATTTAAGTTGATATATTTTAACTGTGAATTAAATATATTTTATCCTTTAAACATAATGCCATTTAACATTTAGTCCTGAGACAATGAAGTAAACATCTTTTGTTTGCTTTTTTGTCGTTGTTGCTGTTGGTTTTTTAACTTTCTTGGAGTATGGTTGACTTACAATGTTGTGTTCGTTTCAGGTATACAGCAAAGTAATTCATATATATATGTGTATACATATATATATATATATACATATATATATATCTCCATTCTTTTTCAGATTCTTTTCTCATACAAGTTATCACAGAATATTGAGTAAAATTCCCTGTGCTATGGTTCTTTCTTTATGTATTATTTAAAATTTTCTTTTCTGTTAGTCTTCCAGTTTTTGTCATCAATAATTTCTCTGTAAATAATTGTAACTTTGATGTGCTCATGGAAGGAGGTGAGCTCTGGGTCTTTATACATCACCATCTTGGCTAGTCCACTGCCATAAGTAATTTTGAAAACTGTTTTTCATATTTCACTATTCTTAAATTAATATATATTCACCATGAAAATTTCCAAAAAAATAAATATTCTCAGAAAAAATTACTAGACATTTCTGGAAGAAAAGGCTTCCTCCATTCTCTTGGATAAATTTTACTTAATAGTACCTACATTTGGCACCTCACTTAACTAGTCTGCATCGCTCATGTTACTGCTCTGTGCAGACCTGGATTAAGTGGCTGCACAATATTCTCTGACTAGATGGACCATAATTTCCCACATTTACGTTACTTCCTATGTTCCACAACTGCAATGACCAAAAAATAATGCTTTAAAGAGCAGGGAGCATTTGTGGAGAAAGCTTTGTCTGATTTTAAGACTCTTTCTTTAGAATAAAGGCAGGATAATTCTTTTTTTTTTTTCATGAGAAAGAGAAAATAAATTTATTGTTTTTATTAGTTTTGCCATACAATGACATGATATCACCGTGAGTTTACACATGCTCCCCCTCCAGAACCCCCCTCCCTCCTCCCTCCCCTCCAGGAAATCTCGGTGCACCAGCCCCGAGCATCAATCCTGGGCTGGCGATTGATTACACATATGATAATTAACATGTTTCAATGCCATTCTCCCATATCATCCCACCCTTGCCCTCATCCACAGAGTCCACGAGTCTGTTCTATACATCTGCATTCCTTTTGCTGTCTCGCATGCTGGGTTCTCGTTACCGTCTTTCTAAATTCCATATATATGCGTTAGTATACTGTATTGTTGTTTTTGCTTCTGGCTTACTTCACTCTGGATAATAGGCTCCAGTTCTGTCCACCTGAGTAGAACTGATTCAAATGAATTTTTTTTAATGCTGAGTAATATTCCATTGTGTATATGTACCACAGCTTTCTTATACATTCGTCAGTTGATGGGCATCTAGGTTGCTTCCATGTCCTGGCTATTGTAAACAATGCGGCGATGAACATTGGGGTTCACGTGTCTCTTTCAATTCTGGTTTCCTCAGTGTATGTGCCCAGCAGTGGGATTGCTGGGTCATATGGCAGGTCTATTTACAGTTTTTTAAGGAACCTCCACACTGTTTTCCATAGTGGCTGTACTAGTTTGCATTCCCACCAACAGTGTAAGAGAGTTCCCTTTTCTCTACATCCTCTCCAGCATTTATTGCTTGTAGATTTTTGGATTACAGCCATTCTGACTGGTGCAAAGTGGTACCTCATTGTGGTTTTGATTTGCATTTCTCTGATAATGAGTGATGTTGAGCATCTTTTCATGTGTTTGTTAGCCATTTTTATGTCTTCTTTGGAGAAATGTCTGTTAAGTTCTTTGGCCCACTTTTTGATTGGGTTGTTTATTTTTCTAGAATGGAGCTGCAGGAGTTGCTTGTATATTTTTGAGATTAATTGTTTGTCCGTTGCTTCATTGGCTATTATTTTCTCCCATTCTGAAGACTGTCTTTTCACCTTGCTTATAAGAAAGGATAATTCTGAAGGGGTTTGCAACTCTGCCAGCCTGCTTTCCCAAAGGACTGATGCCATTGCCCTCTGTCCACCATGAACCTGCTGCTCACGGAGACAGTGTTACATCAGGGCATGGCACTGCTCGGTCTCATTCATTCACCTACGGTGACTAAATACTGAGCCAGTGACCCTGGGATGAACCAGATATGAGCAGGACTGTGCAGTTGAGCAGAGAAAGAAAGATGAATACACCAATAACCAGCACAAACTTAGCAGAGGATGTCAGGGTGAACGCAGTGTGACTTCTGCAGAGGGAGAGAGCATCTCTGTTCAGACTGGCCCAGAAAGTGGACCTGTGCTGGGTTTGCAGGAGAGTCTGATGTTGAGAAATAGTTGTTTCATTGACTGACGTACCTGTATGCCTCTTTGCAGTGGCGAGTCTGGGGCAGGGAAAACAGAGACCACCAAGCTTATCCTGCAATTCCTGGCCACCATCAGCGGCCAGCATTCGTGGATTGAGCAGCAGGTCCTGGAAACCAACCCCATCCTGGAAGGTAAGCAGTCACCCACCAGACCAGCCTCCTTCCCAGGCTCTGCAGTCTGGTACCTTCCTGCCAGGTGGGGTTCATGGAAGAAGGATAGGGTAAGCCATAACTTTCAGCAACTTCTCAGGATTCCCCAGGACACAAAAGACAAGGATGGGGTGGATGGTAGTGTGGCAGCTCCCAGGAAGCCCAGAAAAGAAAGACTGATGACCTTATTAGATTTCACAGGTGCGTTTTCCACACACGGGATCTTAAGCATTCCTTTAAAAAAGAATCCAAGATGAAATCAATTTGGGAAATTCTGGGAATGCATTATTGATACACAGAAGGACCCCAAATGCATTATGCTAATAAAAGTAGCCAGACCCTCTATTTTTTTCATTTACCTGTACAAGTGAGGATGTGTGCACAAAAAGATCTTTCTTTATGCAGTCACATCATAAAACAGCTCCATGGAATGCACTTCAGATCATATTGCAACCCAAATGCCATCTGGTCTAACCTCCTTACCCACATCCTGGCTTGTGCCAGCTCCTGTCACTCTCCTTGCAAGCCTGCCCTCTCTGGCCTGGTCTCTACCCCACAGCCTGAGCCATCTTTCTCAAATGCAGCCAAACTCCCTCATGAGGTTTCCTGCTTCCCTCATTGCCTGTGGGACCAAATCCGAACTTCTTAGCTTCATGTTCAAGGTTCTTTGCTACTTGGCCCCACCTGGGAATGGTTCCATCCGTCTTCCTCTGCTTTTCTGCTGTATCCTGTGATCCAGCCGAATTTCCCTTCCTGAAAGCATACTCCATGCTCTCTGACCTCCTAGGCTTCAGCTGCCCTTGACTTCCTCTTAGCAAACCCTTGGCCGCCACCACTGTCTGTTGTAAGCCTACCCATCCTTCAATTCTGGACTTAGCTACCTCCTCTGAGAAACCTTCCCAGAAGATCTCACTAAAAGTAAGATTTCTATTCTCTGCTCTCATCGTGGGCATCATACTCTGGCCCTTAGCCTTTGGAAATGCCAAGACAGTCCGAAATGACAACTCAAGCCGCTTCGGGAAGTACATTGACATCTACTTCAACCCCAGTGGGGTGATCGAGGGGGCGCGCATCGAGCAGTTTCTCCTGGAGAAATCCCGGGTCTGCCGGCAGGTAAGGCCTCTTTCTACTACACTGGTCCTCAGCCACCTCCCCCTGCCCCAGGATGGGAGTCAGGGGATTGGGGAGGCTTCCAAGAGAGTTCCTTTCCATCACTCTCATACCTCTCTCCCTCCTCCCTGGACCCCTACAGGCCTTGTCTCACTGCCATTGAACCCTGGCCTGAGATGGGCCAGGGACCCCTAGAATTGGATAGTGATGGTTCTTCCCCAATATTCAAGGAAATGATAGGATTTTCTGTTTTGAATTTTCCATCTATATCATTGTCTTCACTATTTGGTGCTTACTACTCCTCACCTCTATTAGAATTCATTCTGAGGCCAGGTAAGTCCTCAGCTGGGGGTGGACATATCTTCATATGTATTGGGGGCCCTGTCAGAAGAACCTAGATGACACTGTCCAAAAGACCACCTGGCCAGGAAATGAGGTGGCATATGGTTTGAACTGCCACCTGGGGCCCCGTACTCATAAGGGCCCACATCTGGTTTAATGCTCTGTTGTCACCATCTTGAAATTCTTAATAACTTTTTAGAGAGACTCTCCATGTTTTCATTTTGCACTGTGCCCCACAGACCAAGTAGACAGTCCTGGCTGACAAAGACCCCAGAGTGTGACAGCCACATCAGCAGAGTTAACACAACCTTGTTGGGGTAGGATACTCCTGTCATATAATGGTATAACCCCTAACATGTGTGTGTGTGCATGCACACACACACACACACACACACACACACACGAAGTTTCAGAATGGGGACATGCCACTGAAGGGGCTGGAAATGTGTATGAGGACAGACAGACACTTGGACACTGTGGCTAAGCCGAAGAAGGAGGCTCACCTTTAGTGACCCCTACCTGATGCCAGGTGTTTGCCCTATGTTACCTCATTAGATCGTCACAACAACCACGAGAGATGGGTCTCTTTGTCCCCATTGTATAGATGAAGAAACCGAGTCCAGGGTAACTTATCTAGGTCCCAGAACTAGCAGAAGGTAGAATCTCTCTGACTCCAAAGTTTGCCCTTTCCAGAAGCTTATAGTTCTTCACATAGTGGTTGGTGAATTCACAGAACTTGGTCCACATAGAGGCATCCCAGAATGAACAGGAGACTTCTAAAGCAGATCAGAGACAAGTCCTGTCCATGACAAGAGTAAAAGTTTTGTGGGGTTGGGGAGGGACCCAACCCTCCCCAACTTGGTTGGCCCAAAGGTTGGGACTTCATCTTCCAATATAAGGCATGCAGGTTTGATCCCAGGTCAGAGAGCTAAGACCTCACATGCCTCGGCCAGAAAACATATAACAGAAGCAATATTGTAACAAATTCAATACTTTTAAAATAACAGAAGCAATATTGTAACAAATTCAATACTTTTAAAATGGTCCACGTCAAAAAAAATTTTTTGGCATGTAAGTGGGATTGCAGAGGTGGGCACGCCTGAAGCAATGGAGCATGCATGCCCACACTCTCAGTAAATGTACTAGTGATGTGTAGAAAGGACATCCAATGGTTCTGAGGAAGAAGAGGAGGTCGTCTGAGGAGTGGGAAGGCGGGGGAAGAGAAACGCCCCCTTTAACACTCTATACCTGTGCTCATAAATAATGTTTAAAAATGCAGAAGACCCAGCTAGGTAAACCTGTAGAAGTCAGGTCCCTGGGGGTCACGAGGTGATAGGAAGGCTTCATTGTTGTTGTTGTTGCTCAGTCATGAAGTCATGTCCGACTCTGTGACCCCACGAGGCTCCTCTGTCCATGGGATTTACCCAGCAAGAATACTGAGTGGACTGCCATTTCCTTCTCTAGGGGATCTTTCTGGAGGATCAAATCTCTGTCTCCCGCATCTCTTGCATTAGCAGATAGATTCTTTGCCACTGAGCCACCAGGGAAAGCTTTACCTAGACTATAGAATTGGGAATTCTAAGTCAGAGAGCCTGGATCTGAATCCTGACACCTTGCTTTGCCTGTGACTCTGGACTGCGGGGGGCAGTCAGGCTACAGGGAAGTGCCAGGGAGTGACATTCTGCGCGGAGCTGTCGGACTGAACTGGCCTTGGATGAGGACAGCGACCAGGCATGCTCATCCCTTCAATGCCAGAGCCCTACTGGCTGGGGAGGAAGGAAACTGGGACAGGGCTGGGGCCAAGAGACAGTTCTGAGGGCCCACAGCCTCAGGGACGCTGCTTACAAGCTCCTGGAACTCCCTCCCTGCCAGGCCCCGGAGGAGCGGAACTACCACATCTTCTACTGCATGCTCATGGGGATGAGCGCAGAGGAGAAGAAGCTGCTGTGCCTGGGGACGCCCTCGGAGTACCACTACCTCACCATGGTGAGGCCTGTCCCGACCCGCCTCCCCTTTCCCTTCCTGCCCCACCCCTCCTCCCCTTCCCACCTCTCCCTGCCCTGCCTCTTACAATGAGGAAGGAGTAAGAAGGGCCAGTTCTTGCTCAACCATTGGTTTACAGCCTCGTAAAAGCCCAGACTCTGGGCAGGCCCCTGGGTGGGGACCGGGGCTCCCCTTTTCCCTTCTCCACTCCACCCTTCTGTATTTGGCACCCACTTTACAACCACCAGAGGCTTACTCTTGACCGTCAGAGTCCTGCCCTTGTCCGTGTGCTTCCTTGTTTTCCGCAGAGCCTACAGTCCTGCCCCACAAGCCGCACCTTCTTTGGTCCTAATGGACAGAAGGCGCCTGGCCACCCCGTAGCTCCTCCCTCATCTCATCCCAGTCACCATCCTCCTAGCTGCCCCTAGAACTTGAACTCCAGGAGAGCAGAGGCCTTGATCAGCTTGTCCCCACGCCCGGAACATTGCCACACAAGCAGTCTCACAAGTTGGGCTGGCATTGTTGACAAGAGAATGAGGTCCACCTCTTGACGCTCTCTCCTGCCTAACCCCTGTCTCCCCTGTCTCTGCCTGAGGCCTTCATCATCTCTTGCCTAGACCATGATGCTGCTTTCCTACTGGGTGCCCCCTCTCCCCAGACTTGACCCCCAATCTATCATCTACCCCACAGATCTCCCATACAGGGAGCCTGACAGACCATGTTCCAGATCACAGCTATTTAGAAGTTTCTTGTGGCTCCTTGACAAGGTTTCCAAGTCCCTGCAGATCCCACCATCTACCAACCTCTCCTCCTCCACTTGACCCCAGCCTCTTTGCAAACTTCCTGCCTCCCATCTCACAGCCTAGCTCAAGCTGTTATCTGACAAAACCCTCTCTCCCTGTGCTGCTATAAAGCTTAACCTGTGGAACCAGCTCAAGTGCCTTCTCCAGGAAGCCTTTCCCCAGTTCCCAGGAGGGCTGGCCAAGCCCCCTTGCATCTCAGCACCTGTAAAAGCCTATGACATAATCTTTCTGCCTCCTCTCCTGGATGCAACAGCATGCAGAGCAGGGCCAGCTCTCTCTATTAATGAATTCCCATCCCAGTAAGTACCCCAGGGTCTGACACAGTGAGCCTTAGAATTAACCCATGGTATTCCCCCTAGAGACTGAGACTGGCATTACCATAGATGGTTGACAAAGAGAGGCTCAGAGAAACGGAATGACTTAGCTATGGCCACACAGCTATCAAGCTACCATAGAATTCTGGGTCTATATCACCATAATTCTGCCTTGGGAAATACTTTTGTGTGTTTTCTGAGCTTGGTCCTCCAGGTGGTCCCATGGGACCCATCCAGAGCCAATGAAGTATCACTTATCAGGGGCCCGTGGCTGAGTCCCTGATACATCCATGCCTTGCTGGCCCTACCATGAGAAGGCCCCCAAAAGCTGATGTGCTCAATCTTGCAGGGGAACTGCACTTCCTGTGAGGGGCGCAATGACGCCAAGGACTATGCCCATGTCCGCTCGGCCATGAAGATCCTCATGTTCTCTGACTCCGAGAACTGGGACCTCAGCAAGCTGCTGGCCACCATCCTCCACCTGGGGAATGTGGAGTTCATAGGTAATGCTGTTTCCACCCAACGTGCACTCCCTGGGGAGGAAGAATGGGGACTGGAGGAGGGAAAAATCTGGGTTCTCATCCAAAGGGCCCATCGAAGTCACAATCTATTGGAAAGGTGCATTAGGAATTTTAGCTATAATTTTGGAGGTCTTGTGGAGTTAGGGGAAGATGCCAAAGCTTAGGGCCCTCCAAAGGTGAAGACATTGATCAATCACCCCCAACGTTTGGCTGGAAACCCAAAGGGTAAACAAAGCCATGCATGAACTTTGAGCAAGCAAAGCCGTGCCTGACTTGCGAGCCATTGGTAAGCATCTGGTTGGTCTGGAGACTCAAGTCTCCTGGACTGTAAGTGCCCCAAGTGCCTGACGGAAATTATTGATAATCCTCTCTGGAAGAAAGCAACATCAACTTAGATTACAGATTATTCCTTGAAATGGTTTCAAACACAACATCCAGTGTGCATCCAAAAATAAATAGGAACAAGGGAACAAGAGATCATGAGCAAGGACCAGCAATCATAATAGACAATAAAAACAGAGCCACAAAGACTTCAGAGATTGCAATAGCTGAGCTCAGATCACAAAGCAGCTATGCTTGCTATATTCAAGAAAGAAAAAGCCAAGCTTGAAAATTTAGATAGGGAACTTGAAAGTATAAAAAAGTGACATTACAGATTTTAAACTGAACCACATCAAAATTCTGAAGTTAAAAAATTAAAACCAAAATGAACTCTATGGATGAGTTTAACCACCAGTTTTATAATGTGAAAAAGGAAAACAAGTCAGAAAAAAAAAAAAAACTGTGTGTACAGCACAGAAAGACAAAAAGATGGAAAATATAAAAGAAAAATTAGGAGACCTAGAAGATACAGTGAGAAGATGAGGTATACATTTAATTAGAGTTCTAAAGGGAAAGCGAAACTGTGTGTGCAGCATGGAAAGATGGAAAAGATGGAAAATAGGAACTTCCCTAGTGGTCCAGGGGCTAAGGCTCCATGTTATCAATCCAGGGTTTCCAGGTTTGATCCCAGGTCAGAGAACTAGATCTCACATGCTGCAATAAGCATTCACATGCCACAACTAAAGGACCCAACACAGCCAAATAATAAATAAGTACATATTTTTTAAAAGATGGAAAATATAAAAGACAGAGTAAGAAGATGTAGAATACATTTAATTAGAGTTCTAAAGGAAAAGAGAGAGCTGGGACTTAATCAACACTTGAAGAGATTATGGCCAGCTCTAGATCTAATGAAAGACACCTACTCACGCAGCAGTGAGAGACAGACTTTTCAATAAACTGTCCCAGAGCGATTAGGTATTCACGTAGGAAACACGAACCACTATCTCAGATCATATAAGGAAATCGACTCCAGCAAACTGTAGCTGGGTGACCATGTAATCTATCATCCAAACTGGGCGCTTCTGCTGGTGAAAAGTGGGTGCTGACAAGCAAGGGGCCTCAGGACATGGAATACTATCAAATATGATGTTGAGGAAATGAAACCAGGCAAAAGAACGGCGAGAGATCAGACACAAAATTTAAACACAGATAAAATTAAATGCTACAGGGCTTCACTGGCGGCTCAGTGGTAAAGAATCTGCCTGCCAAAGCAGGGGACTCATGTTCGATCCCTGATCTGGGAAGATCCCACAGGCTGCGGGGCAAGTAAGCTACAACTATAGAGCCTGTGCCTGAAAGCCCAGGAACCACAGCAAGGGAAGCCCAGACACTGCACCCAGAGAGTAGCCTCCACTCTCTGCACCTAGAGAGTAGCCTCCACTCTCTGCAACTAGAGAAAAAGTCAGTGCAGCAACCAAGACCCTGCACAGCAACAAATAGATAAATATATTTTTTAATTAAATGCTACAAAGGAATGCAGGTAGTTAGATGACACATAAGTAAACAGGTAAAATGCAGCTTAGTGGTTAAATTAGTGAAGGACTGGGAGGCCTGGCATGCTGCAGTCTATGGGGTCCCAAAGACTCAGGCTCGACTGAGCGACTGAACAACAACAGGAATTAACATAGAGGTAGTAAAAAGATAAGGAAAAGCCAAGGAAGTGGTTTCTGTGGTGGTCAGGAGAATACTGCCTTCTGTGGAGGAACTGCTCTGAGCAGGAGAGGTCGCAGGAGGCCCCGGCTGCTTGTAAAGCTCTGGGTTTGGCTTTAGTGGTGGCTTCACAATGTTGACATATAATTATCCGTTATAACATACCTTTGGGTTTTATGCATTTCTTATCCATATGCTTTAGTTTACAATTTTTAAGTCTAAGGAAGAAAAAAAAAAGACAAACAGCATTTTTCCCTCTCTGCAGCTCAGCGGCCCTAAAGGGAGGGACTCAGAGGGGAGGGAGTCCTGACCCAACCAGGAGGTGGGTCAGGAGACCTGCTGAGCTGGGCCCTGCTTCATCCTTTGCTGAATGAATGAACACAACTAGGTTTCTAAGGACAGCAGAGTGGATGGCAGGAGACCAATGGGTCATCCTCTCCCTTAACAGACCCCACCTGCCCCACCAGCACCGGACTTCTCCCTCCAAAAGCTTCCAACTCCCCTTTGAGTCAGGATCTCAATCTGGGCAGAGGGGGACATACCCTATGAACAGTGGTTAGCATCAAAGTGTTGATAGTCCCCAGAGAGGCCACCGCTCTCAGAGGGGGGCCTGGGAGAGGCTGCGCCCGGCACCCAGGGATGGTTGTCTCTGAGGCATGCATCTGAGACAGCCTCCCTGGGGCCTCTGTCTCATCCCTTCAGGCCACTTTGCCTCTCAGGGTCATTGCTTCTTTCTGCAGCTGCGGTCTTTGAGAACCTGGACTCTTCTGATGTGATGGAGACCCCTGCTTTCCCCACTGTGGTGAAGTTACTGGAGGTAACTCTGCTCTTCTGTCCGCCAGCCTCCTTTTTCTGTGAGCAGCCCCAGGGCCTGGGCTGACAGCCCTTCCCAGTCTCCAGTTCCTGCCTCCCAGGCTCTCACTCACCCTCTCCCCTGCAACTTCCCTGCGGAACACTGCAGGCCCTAGGGGTGGGAATCAGGCCTGCAGAGCTAATCATTAACAAAGTCCCAGAAATGATCAGTTTGGCTTCAACGTGTGTTTCTTGCCCTTTCCCTGAGCTTCCTGCTCTTCCGTGGCCTTTGCTCAACTTTCTACCCCACCCATTCCTCAGGTTGTCCGCACTCAATCAATCTGATGCCTTTAAAGAAAGACATCCTTGCCCCATCTCCCGGTCCCCAGGGATTCTCCATGAGTTGTGCTATTCTGAGCTGATGGAATGTGCTCAGACCATTCTCCCTGCGTGTTATTTTTGCTGTTGTTATTTTTTGGCTTTGCCACACCTGCTGGCCCTGTAGGCATTTAGGCTGTGACTGCTGATACTTGTACTTTCTATATAACTTGCAATGCAGGAAACTCAGGTTCAATCCCTGGGTCAGGAAGATCCCCTGGAAATGGAAATGGCAACCCACTCCAGTATTCTTGCATAGACAACTCCACGGGCAGGAGAGCCTGGCGGGCTATAGTCCATTGGGTTGCAAAGAGTCAGATGACTGAGTAACGGATGCTTTGACTTTCACACTGCATGTGGGGTCTTAGTTCTCCAGCGAGGGATAGAACCTGTGTCCCTTGCATTGCAAGCACAGAGTCTTAACTACTGGACCACCAGGGAAGTTCCCCTTGCACATTACTGAAGAGATCAAACAGAGCCTTGACTGGGAGGACACGTGATGGGGCTTTGTAATCACACCCCACTAACAGGTTCAGTGGGAAACTAATAGAATCAGAAGGGGGAAAAAGCAGTCACATTAAGTAGGCACATTTTGCTGCTAATGCTTTTCATGTGGTTGCAGGATTCTTAGAAACCTTGGGAGTTTGCCAGCCAAGTCTTCTCTCTATGTGGGAGGGACTTCATCCAGACTCCTCTTGTTCACTTGGGCCTCCAGACTCCAGGCAGGAGTGACTTCAGTTGAGGTGTATTCAGATGTCAGTGGCCAGGCCTCAGAGCCCTCCATGCCCACTGTTTTCCAGGGTCCACCCAACGGTGGGCCCAGTACCAGGAGACCAGCACAAGACTGGTCAGCCAAGCAGCCAGCGTGCTCAGGGCCCACCCAGTTTGTGCATCCTTCCCCGACACTGATATCCCAGTGCTCAGACTGACCCTGGACCAATCCTACCCAGTATCCTGACTCTGGTCCTCGTCACGGGCATCTCCCATCCTCAGGCTTTGGGCATGGGATGTTCGGTCATGAGAGAGCATGTTGGCACCAGGCCCTGCTCTATCAGCTGTGATGCCAGCCCCTACCTGCCTTCCAGGTGAAGGACCAGGCCCTCCGAGACTGTCTGATCAAGCACTCCATCACCATCCGCGGGGAGTTTGTCACCAGGCCCCTGAACCTCACTCAGGCTGCGGACCGGAGGGACGCCTTTGTCAAGGTGCAGAGTTGGGTGAAGGGGCCTGCACGTCTATGTGCTGAGTGTAGCTCCTTGCCTGGTGAGTGGACAGCAGGAAAGGGCGGAGAGCTGGGCAAGTCCTGATTCTGCCAGTCCCCTGTCTGGTGACCGTGGGCTGCCCAGACTCTCCAGGGTGGTTTCTTGCTTTAAAGTAAGGGCGCTCTCCCTCAGTAGGTCCAGTGTGCCTGCAGCCTTTCCAGGCGAACCTGGAGAAAGCAGCGGCCTTCCTCTCATGCGTCAAAGCCTGTGGGTTCTACCTCGTGTCTCTACAGGGCATCTATGGGCATCTCTTCCTGTGGATTGTCAAGAAGATCAACGCCGCAATTTTCACCCCACCTGCTCAGGACCCCAAAAATGTGCGAAGGACAATCGGCCTCCTGGACATATTTGGTTTTGAAAACTTCCAGAAAAATAGGTATGGAGGTCCCTGCTCCTGCTTTCAGAGAAATGAGAGATAAGCTTAGGTCCTCCCTGAGCCAACTGGAGGGCAGCCATTCCTCCCCAGACTGGCTGGGAGCAGGGCCTCGCCTCTGCTCACAGATGCCAGGGTGAGTCCCTCGGCAAGACTGTGTCCTTCCTCGGTGAGGCAGTTCACGCACATCCCCTGGCATCCACAAGGTGTCTAGAAAAGGTCATATAGGTAAGAGCATCATGAGAGTCAGGCTGACACTCCAGCATTCATCACCCGTCTCAAGCTATCCACTCTTCTCACAAACTAGAGTGGATTATCACGTGCGGTTAAGGTGAAAGTGGAAATCAATAACACTAATGTGCCTGCATCCTTAGGTGGGCTATCACACTAGGTGATGGGGAAGGCACGGGATTTGTGGCCCATCCCCAATTTTTCAGTCTGACAAGGGTAAGGTGAGGCAGGACACTTCTGACCCAGTGTCCCAGCCTGGAGGCTGAAGAGCTGGAGAAATGAAGCAGGTCAGAAAAGTAATTCCCAGCTAAGACTGCAATGAAGACTCGGGGGGGAAGTAGACAGAGGCAGCAAGGGGAGCCAGGGCGTGGAGCTAGATGCAGACAGGTGATGCTCTGGGGAAGTATCATCAAAGGGCCAGATGAGGAAACAACGACGGGGGGACAAGCAAGCAGGAAGTGTCCTATAACTTAGGACAAGTGCAGCCTAGCTTATCAACGTGAACCTGGTTCATTTAACGCACTGGTGAGACAGAGCCTAGGTCCAGTTCTATTGCCAAATGGAATTTGGATCTGCTCACCCAAAGTACAGCAAAACCAGTCTACTGACAGCACGTTGTGGTGAGGTAAAGGAGAGCACTTACTGCAGGGCCAAGAAGGAGAACAGGCAGCTCATCCAAATTCGAGGCAGCTCAAAATCCAAAGTCCTTGATGGCTTTCAAGTAAAGTTATTGAAAGGCAATTTTAGGGGTGAGAGTCACGGGTACACGATCAGCTTGTGGACTTTCCTCTCGTTGGTTGATGGTGAGGTAATGGGGAGATGTTTAGGGAATATTAATCATCAACGTTCTGGTTCCAACCAGTCTGGGGTCTACATGCTTGCGACCAGCATGTAGTCAGCATACCCCACCTGGGCAGGGGTCTTAGTTTCCGCAAAACAGCTCAAAGAGATCCATGAAGTTGTTATGTACATCCCTTGAGGGAGAACTGGGACTCTGCTTTATCATTGCTCTATTGTTTCTTGACTGCATTTCTTCACTTCCCTAATTGGTCTTGAGTCTGCTCTTAGGACTCAAAGATGTCATAGGAGACTAAAGCCTTTTGCTACAAATAAGAAATGGGGGGCAAGGAGGGAGTTTTGTATCCAGAAGGGCCCCACAGGGTTCTGCTTGGTTTCAGTTCCAAGTGGAACTCAGCACTGTCAGAGGTGCCAAGGGGCTGTCCTGACCTTGGCATGCCCCTGCCCAAGGCCCTATCTCCAGCTGAAGGCCCCTTGGTCAAGATGCAAGCTATTCTGAGTGCAAGCACATTGGGACTGCAGGCTCCTAGGGCCAGCTCACTGTGGGCAGGGGGGATGGGGCAGGGCTGGCAGAACTCAGCCCAACATGGCGGCAGCTCTAAGGAGCAGTAAAGTAAAAAATCCCGGTCGTTGGTTTCTGGCCCGGAGAGGGGCAGCTGAGCAGACCAAGCATATCTTTGGCCACCGTGGAAGTGGATGAGGAGGTTATTTTGGGGGATCTGGCCATTTATTCAGGGACATCCCCCCCCCACCCTCTGTGAAGGAGCCACAAGCTGGGTTTGCGGCAGGGCTGCAGTCTGGGGGCCACCTGAAGGAGCAGGGCCGTGTCACTCAGCACCCAGTCACTTACCCGACCTGCCTTCTGCAAGCGCGCACCGAGTACTCTTGTCAACTGAAAAACAGTGCATGACCTAAAAGTTGAGACTTATGTTTTATTAAGCAGACATTCCTAGAACTTCAAGCCCAGGAGACAGCATCTCAAATAATTCTGAGAAAAATGCTCCGAGGAGGTGAGGGTGGAGCCAGGATATATAGGAGCTTTTTTGCAACAAAGGGCAGGTAGAACATCATAAGATTATTGTTAATAAAAGAAAGCTAGATATCTCAAGCTAAGGTATTTAGCGCTTTTCTATGTATGGAAAGATGCAGGAGTCTGGGTTCACTGAAATCATTCCTTTGACGTGAATCTCAGATATCTAGGGCTAGAATTCTGTGTTTTCACATCCTGAGTCTTTTCAAGCTGTACTATTGTGAGTGGCTGCAATCTGATGGGGCTTTCCCAGTGGCTCAGCAGTAAAGAATCCACTTGCATGTAGGAGATGAGGGTTCAATTCCTGGGTCAGGAAGATCCCCTAGAGGAAGAAATGGCAGCCCACTCCAGTATTCTTACCTGGAAAATCCCATGGACAGAGGAGCCTGGCGGGCTACAGGCCAATGGATCTCAAAGAGTTGGGCACGACTGAGTGACTGAGCACGCAGGCAGTCTGATGACTGCTAGCTGGCCAGTAGTCCTGGTCTCCATCCTGAGTTCCCTCAGGGCTCATTGTCAGGGGCGGCTGCAATCGCTCGCTGATGGCTACAACATCACTCCACACTGTCCAGGCAGTGTGTTAACTCTCTTGGGTTAACAGACCCGAACAACCAGCTTGAGGTACCATAAGGTTTTGCATAAATGGGCAACCCATCCTGAGGAAGAAATGCGTAAGTGAGACCCAAAGGATGAACCAAAAGAGCAGGTCAGAGAAAGGAGGGTCTCGCATGTGTGAGGACTTAGAATTAGAGAAGGGCAGGGTGCCCTGTTGGAGGAGGAGGTGGCAATTCACTCCAGTATTCTTGCCTGGAGAATTCCATGGACGGAGGAGCCCAGCAGGCTACAGTGCACAGGGTCACAAAGAGTCAGACTCAGCTGAGTGACTGTGTCCATTCCCCCTGTGTCCATTCCCTGGCAGTGTTGGGCAGGCTTTCTACTGTGTCACTGTCTATCTGGATCCTGAAAATAATGGGAGCTCAGGTCCACAAGGATTCAAAGCAGGGGGTGGGATCAGATCTGCATGTCCGAAACCTCTGTCTAGTGGCCGTGGAGAGTGGTTGGAGGGGTGAGGCTGGAGGCAGAGAGCTGTGAGGTGGTTGTTACTGTGCTCCAGGTGAGAAAGAACGGTGACCTGGATTAAGGGAGCAGCAGTGGGAGTGAAAAGAAGTAAACAGATCAGGTGCTGTGCTGGAGAGAGCGCAGACTGGACTTTGGCAACGGATTGGAATTGAGGAGGAGGGGGAGGTGTCAGGTATGATGGCCTGGTTTCTGACCTGAGCCAGGGGTGATAAGCGGAAGGACCATTTCTGGAGGTGAAACGGAGCCCAGGAGGAAGAGCAAGTGGGAGGACTGGGGGAGGGGAAAGGGGTATGTCTGATTGATGCAAAGGAGCCCAGCCATCAATGACGGGTCTCCAGAAGCTCGTCTTAATACCAAAGCCACTTGCCCGTGGGGCAGGGTGGCTACTGGACCCTCGGTCCCCCAGAGATTGTCTCCATGTCAGGACAGACTAGCTTAGCAAAGGATCCTGCTGGGGACTTCATGGAGTCAAAGTCAAGGCTGGATGCTGAGTGGAGCCTCCTCATTTCTCTGAATCTGTGTGCTGTGGATGGAGGAGGGGATGGGGGTGGAGGCAGAGGAAGAGGGAGGCGGTCTGTCGGCGTGTACGGTGTTTTGAGGCATGCTCTGTGGGGACACAGGTGTGGGGCCGTGTGCCAGGGGTTGGCTGCAGCGGCAAGCAGGCCAACCTCGCCCCTGGGGTGGTGCTGCCCCTGCAGCTTCGAGCAGCTTTGCATCAACTTGGCCAACGAGCACCTGCAGCAGCTCTTCGTGCAGCACGTGTTCACCGTGGAGCAGGAGGAGTACCGCGCGGAGAGCATCGCCTGGGACTACATCCGCTACACCGACAACCGGCCCACCCTGGACCTGCTGGCCCTCAAGCCCATGAGCATCATCTCCCTCCTGGATGAAGAGAGCCGCTTCCCACAGGTGCGCCTCCAAGCCCGCCCCACTCAGGTGGAGACCCTATGCCTGGGAAACTCCACAGCTGCTGAAAGCTCTGCCTGGGGGCTGGCAGAGTAGCCCCAGCCTTCCAGCCTTCCTCTCTGTCAAGGCTCGCCTCCTGGAGGAAAGCATCTGAGTCCACAATCACTTCTATTCCTCAGCATAGATTATTTAGATTCAAGAACACACCCCCAGGGAGGGCTGGTTGAGCCTTGTGGGCCAAGGGCTGCACGAAGTACAAGACAAGGCAACACTTTCCTTCTTGCTTTGGGGGACTCTGCATGTCTCTGGGGAGATGGATTCTCACAGGCAGTCAGTAAGAACTCTGATCCAGAGAAGGGAGATGCTCTGCTCCCTGGGAAGGCTGCAGCCAGAGAGCTGGCAGTCTCTCTTCCTGCCTCGGCCCTCACTCAGGCAACAAGCCCCTGCCCCCGACACATCCGCTTGCTGTCTGTAGAAAGGCCCTCAGTCATTCTGAACCCAGTTGCTTTGCCTTTTGAGGGAGCCCCTGAGACCTGGGTGTGTACCCACTGGCTGGGCTCTTGGTCCTTGGCCCATGGGGCATCTGTTCTTCCAGGGGACAGATACCACCTTGCTGCAAAAACTGAAGAATGTCCACGCTAACAACAAGAGCTTCCTGCAGCCCAAGAACATCCACGATGCCCAATTTGGCATCGCCCACTTTGCTGGCAACGTGCACTACCATGTAGAAGGTAGGTGAAGCTCCTCTCCACAGTCCCTTCCTTCCAAACCTGGAGCACCCCAGGGAGGCCATGGAAAGAAGGCGAGGTCATTTTGCAGAGCCAGCAATGGGACAGAGGGAATAGAATGGACCAGGCATGTATGTTCGTGTTTTGTTTTGTTGGTAATAGTTCTACTGAGAGGTAATTCACATACCATAGAATTCACTCATTTGAAGTCTACAACTCAGTGGTTTTTTTAGTGTATTCATAGAATCATGCAGCTGTTTTAGAACATTTACATCACCCCTCAGAAGAAATCCCCATTAGGGACTTCCCTGGCATTCCAAAGACTCCATTCTTCTAATGCAGGGAGCTTGCATTAAGAAAAACAAAAGTAACTCCCATTAACAGTCATTCCTCATTGCTGCCCAATTCTCCCCAAAGCACTTGGCATAACCTTTTCGATGTTCATTCACACTGTAGCATGTTTCTGTACTTTGTTTCTTTATGCTGCAGTACAATGTTCCACAGCACAGATATGCCACTTTTTGTTTATCCCTTCATCAACTGATGGATACTTTTGGCCATTATGAGTAATGCTGCTATTAACATTCATGTACAAGTTTTTATGCGGACATATGTTTTCACTTCTTTGGGACACATACCTAAGAGAGGAATTGCTGGGTCATATGGTATTTTCTATTTAACTTTTGGGATAAGCACCAAACTGCTTTTCAAAGTGGCTGTACCATTTTACATCCCCATCAGCAATGTATGAAGTTTCCAATTCCTACAGCTCCTTACCCACACATGTTAATTGTTTTCTTTTTTTGATCGTGATTACCTTATCAGATACAGAATTTGCAAATATTTTCTCCTATTCTGTGGGTTATCTTTTCACTCTCTTGGTAGTGAAATGTGTATGTTGAGATAAGGTCAGGCATGTTTTTAAAGATCTTCTTTATCTATTGGCTGTGCTGGGCCTTCATTGCTGCATGTGGGCTTTCTCTAGCTGTGGCACCTCTCTCGTTGTGGTGTGAGGGCTTCTCAGTGTGGTGGCTTCTCCTGTTGCAGAACAAAGGCTCTAGAGTGCAAGGGCTTCAGTAGCTGCAGCAGGCAGGCCCAGCAGCTGTGGCATGCGGGCCCTGGAGCTCACAAGCCTTGGTAGTTTTGGCATGGGTTTAGTTGCTCCATAGCATGTGGGATCTCCCTGGACCAGGGATATAAGCCACGTCTCCTGCATTGACAGGTGGATTCTTAACCACTTAACCACCAGGGGAGTCCCAAGCATAGTTCTGATTAGGGAAATAAGGGGCTGAGGTGGTCAAGCTGATGCTGTGCTTGGAAAAATGGGAGAGGTGGCCAGTGTGTGCTGTGATCAGGAAGATGGGGCGGAAAGCCATAGGGTCAGTCTGTGTGGCTTGTACGAAGAACTGAGGAGCTGCTGTAGCCTAGCTGGAAACTCAGAGTCAGGGGTGCTCCAAGTACACTTTTCAGGTGAAGGGACAAGGCAGCAGGGGAGGCTGGTGTTTTCACATGGATGAAGGGAGGTGTGCCGAGATCAGGGGATTATTTCTGTTGGAGAAATGAGGAGGTAAGGGGCTCCTTTATAACTCCCACCAGATCCTGGCTTTGGGGCTTTTACAAAAGGGGGAGACCAGAGCTAGTGGGACTTCAGAATTCCAGAACACAAAGACAGTGAGCACACAACCTCTATGGGCTACTCAAGGCCAAGTCTTAGCTTTTGAAGTGATCTGAAACTTCTGTGTATGCTAAGATTAAGGTAGTTTCTTTCTAGGCTTTCGGAGTACAAAATTCCATTAATGCTCCTTAAAACTGAGCTTGCTGGGTTTTTTCAGTGCCCTGCTATCTGCATGACTTAAGCCCCATTGCTCTGTCTTTTGGAGGGGATGGAGTGTGGGGAGGTTTGAGCCCAGGTATGCCTCAATCATCCCCCGGCAAGCACCTGGGGCAGGGAGGCTCTGTCTAAGCCTGGGAGGGCACAGGGTAACATTACGTGTCTGTTCGCCCCATCTGCAGAAGGCAGTCTCCCAGCAGAGGGCTGGGAGTGGGGCTTATGTGCCAGCCTCCTCTTGAGGGGGCCCTGGAGCCTGGAAGAGCGAGCTTGCTCTCACCACTCTCAGCTTGGTGAGGGCGGCTCGGTTAGAGCTCTTGGCCCAGTCTTCTCCTCTCACAGCACCTGCTGGCAGAGAGGGAGTCAAGTTTCCTTCTTCCACCATTGACATGGCCTTCCCAGACCCCACACGAGGCTGTGCAGGCATGCACAGAGCACCCCACTAAAAAGGGTGACCTAAAGGGAGAGGACAAGTCAGAGCTGGGTGCTTGTGGGGTGACGCCCTCAGCAGGCCCCCGGTCATCGTCTGGCCTGGTTTTGAGAAGCCACCATCTTCTAGTGCCTTCTTGCAGTTCTGTGCCCTGCCTCAGGCAGGTCCACTCTCTCCCACGGTGGGAGGGGAGACGTGCTGTCCACTCACTCCAGACCCACAGTGTCCACTGGCCGACACTCCCATGGCAAAGTTCCACAGAGAGGCACAGGAATGTATTTTCTTACAGTCCCAGAGGCCAGGAGTCCAAGACCAATGTCAGCAGGGCGGGGTCCTTCTGAAGCCTCTCTCTAGCATCTTTATTGTTCCCGGGCCTGTTTGTGTCCTAATCTCCTCTTCCTGTAGGACACCACTCCCACCGGATTAGGGCCCACCCTAACAGCCTCATTTTACCTTCATCACCTCCTGGAAGGCCCTCTCTCCACCCACATTCCGAGGTACTACGGGTTAGGGCTTCAACATATGGATTTGGGGGGCAAACAGCTCAGCCCATACGCTCCCCCCTCCCTAATTTCTAGCGGCTCACTCCTCAAGCTGGAGGGGCCTCTGGCTCTAGCATGTTGTTCCCAGGCCCCAGAGCAAGGTTGGCAGAAGGGCCTTGGGGCACCCAGGCCCTCGGGGTCTCCTTAGTAAGTGGCAGACATGCTTCATTCCCAAACCTACTCTGTCCAGGCCCGTGCATGTGTGTGCATACGTGTTCACACAAGTGCACACGTATTCACGCCAGTGCTCACATGTATGTGTCTGCTCACACACTGCCTATGGGCACACGTTCAGTGCCAAGACCAATGCAGTTTGAACTTATAATGAGGAAAGAAATACGTCTTAGGACCTCATAATCAGCAAGTCACCTACCCCTGCCCCCCATCCTTGAAGCCAGGAAGCCAAGGGGTGTTTAGTTTCTTTCCTTTCCCCATTTCGGGCTTCCAAGAAGAGCAAAGCAGCTATTTTCCCCCCTTGCTGGTTCCACAGGGACACGTGAAGCAGCTGCTCCTGTACAGACTGGCTGCTAGGGAAGGGTGGGCCTCCCAGCAGGAGTGGCCAGGCCTTCCTGTCCAGAGTGCAAGCTCCCTGGACGCAGCCAGGTTGCCAGATTTTCAGAAGTTATGGGGGTGGGCGGGCTCCTTCACTTTCTCCTTTTCCCTCTCTTCTGTTTTGGCTCCTTTATGTAGACAAACAGTTGGCTCAATCAGACTTGCCCAGGGTTTCCCAGAAATCCAGAGCCCTGATGAGAATCCACGGGCACCACCCTCGGGGAGGTCTAAACCATACAGTGAATAGATACTCCGTCTGCTGTGCTGCTAGTGGGTGCCTAGAGAATGTGGTGGTGACGGCAGGGGCTGCGAGGGCCAGGATGTCGAGGGGAGTGGACTCGCTCCCACCTGTGGTCCACTCGGAGCTGCGGCTGATGGAACAGATGGGAAGGCCTCAGGCTTCCTTGAGCTGAATGACAGGGCCCAGGAAGGGCCCCACAGGGCAGATAGGAGCCACGTGTGGGTCAGCAGGGCCTCCTGGAATAGATGACGCGTGAGCTGTCCCTGAAGCACAAGCCAGCATTATCCCGGAGGGCTTGGAAGGGAAGAACACCCCAGAGATATCTTGGGGGCTGTAGACCATCGAAAGAGGGGAGACCCCTGGGGTGGGGTGCAAGCTTGGATGAGGGAGTTTGGGGTGGGGATGGTGGGTTGTGGAGACTGCAGTGTGGATGTGACATGACTTGGTGCTGAGCGGAGGCATTGGATGCCAAGACGTGGGGAGATGGAGGCAGGCATAGTGGCCTCCTGCCTGCACCTCACCCTCCCCTCCCCCGTCTGAGCTGGTGGGGGTTGTGGGCTTTGCTTCTCCGCAGGCTTCCTGGAGAAGAATCGGGATGTGCTGAACAGGGACATCCTCGCCCTGGTCCACTCCTCCCAAAACAAGTTCCTGCGGGAGATATTCAGACTGGAGTCTGAGGAAAGCAGGCGGGGCCCTGGGAGCATCGTCCGGGTGAAGGCGGGCAGCCAGCAATTCAAGGTGGGCTCTGGTGGCCCTGCTCTGCCCAGGGGCTGGGGGGCAGGCAGGCATGGAGAGGACCTGCTGCCTGGGGTCTGGGGTTGGAGATTCTCAATTGGGGCGCAGAGGTGACTGAAAAGGGGCTGAGGTACTGTGGGGGTAGTGGCCGGGGCAGGAGCACGGGACTCTGCCTGCTTCCCAGTGAGCAGTGGTCTCTATAGGGTGCATTGAGTTTGTTTATGTTATTTCTTTCTATATTGGTCTCTGTGTATGTTTTACGGGGGGAGGGGTGTATGTGGTATATGTGTGCTTTGTGTGGTGTCTAGTATGCATGTGTTTTATGTGTGTGGCATGCAGACTCTGTGTGTGCGTATGGTGTGGTATGTGTGTGGTATGTGGGGTCCATGTGTGTGTGTGTGTGTGTGGTGTGGTGGCAACAGCACTGGGCCTGCTGACCAGGGAGGGGGGAGCAGAGAGCCCAGGGTGCTCCTCAGAGCAGCCTAGGACATCATGGCGGGGTGGGGGTCTCCCGTCACAGTGACTGTTCCAGAAAAGCCCTGTGAGTCATCTGATGAGGAGCTCCCCCACCCCTGGGCCAGGAGACGAGGCCAGCGCACTGTCACAGGAGCTGTGGGTGCAGGCACAGGAAGCCCCGGCCCCTACTCCATGCTGTAGTCAGCTCTGGCCACACTGAGGTGCCCCACCCCCACCTCCACAGGAGCTCCTAACACGTTAGAGCCCAGGGCCCACAGCATGCCCACATGCAGAGCCAGCCCAGAGAGGCACCGGGGAGCTATGAGGCCTGCAGGAACTACCCAGGTCTGGAACAGGTGGAGCTGAGCCAGACCCTCTGCCCTCAGGGAGCCAGGCTGGACTCCACAGCTGAGGCCGGAGCACAGCCTGGTCCTGGCCTGTGGGGCCTCCAAGGCATGTCCACAGGTTTCAGGGAGCAGAAACAGGAGGAAAATGCATTATTTTAAAACCAGGAGACCATACCTGCCAGGGATTGCATCCTATTCTCAGAGGCATTAAAGCATGAATTCGAGTCTCCAGACTGACGTGGCAATACGTAAGTTTGCTCAAGCTCATTTGACCTTGTAAAAAGCTTGATCAAGGAGCATCGCCCAAGCTCAGTATGGCACAAAAATACACACTACTCTTGGCCCAAGGCTTTCCTGGTGGCTTAGCGATGAAGAATCCACCTGCAATGCAGGAGACTCAGGAGACTCGGCTTCGATCCCTGGGTTGGGAAGACTCCCTGGAAGAGGGCATGGCCACCCACTCCAGCATCCTTGCCTGGGAAATCCCATGGATAGAGGAGCCTGGTGGGCTACAGTCCATGGGGGTCACAGAGTCGGACACGACTGAAGTGACTGAGCACTCTTGGCCTGGGGCTTGGTTTTTTTGTTTTCTCTTGCATCCATCATTTGAATATATTTTTAAAAAACTGTATACATTTATGGTAATGCTTACAATGTACAGTACATAACATTCAAAAAAAGCATATAAAATCTATACAAAAATTGAAAAGTTGACATTGTCTCCTCCCCCTGGCCCATCTCACTTTGGGGTCCCCACTCCTAGACAGGAGGCTTGCCCAGCTTTACTTGCCCCTGGGTTCCCAGTGTCTGCTGGATGCCTGCACACAGTAGGCACTTGGGGAACCTATGCTAAACGAATGGATGAGCGACTGGATGAATGTAGCCCTGCCCACCTGTGGGAGCTCAGCAGAAGCCCTCGCTGTGCCACGGGTCAGCTGTGCCCGGGACCGAGCTTCACTTGTGCCCTGTGCTTCGGTCTACAGTCTGCAGACACCAGCAAGCGGCCCTCCACCTTGGCCGGCCAGTTCAAGCAGTCTCTGGACCAGCTGATGAAAATCCTGACCAGTTGCCAGCCCTACTTTGTCCGTTGCATCAAACCTAATGACTACAAGAAGCCACTGGTAATGAGGGGAGTCTGGGGACCTGCGCAGGTCGAGGGGAGGCATCTGAGGGAATGAATCTGATGGCATCTGGAGTCATGTCACTCCCTCCACCAGTGCCTGGGCAGCTTTCAAGCTATCTGCCCCCATTTTGCAGCTGGGGACACTGAGGCAAGGTGGCCAGTCTAGACCATGTGAAGGTCGGTGCCCTTCAAGGCTTCGGCTCTCCCAGACCTCAGCTGTCTCCACACTGCCATTCGCTTGCCATTGGCCAAGCATGTTGCTTCTCTGAGCCTCAATTTTCTCCTCCATAAATTCTGGATCTGCCAGCCTTGGGGGAGCAGCAAGGGTTGCACCTGACTTCTTGTGTGTGTGTGTGCCATATCTGCATAAGTAAACCACACTCCATAAGGGCAGCAACCAGTACTGTGACTTTAGAAGCTGACACCAACTACTGGTCACCGAGACCCGAGGCCATTAAACCCTTGGAAAGCGACTTTATCTACTTATGTGCTGGGTGGGAACCTGCTGGCTACCCAGTCCCTGGGATTCCAGCTTGGGAATCCCACCCAGAGACTGCAAATTTAAAGGCTTCCAGACATGGGACGATGCCATCTAAAATGATTTTAAAAAAAAAGTCTTATAAGAGAAAAAAAAATATTACATTAAATAAAGTTTGTTTTTTTGAAAGTATAAAATTACATGAAATTCAGGCTGGCTCAGGAAATCCAAAATGCATCTTCCTTAAAGGCACAATGCACAGATGTTAGACAGCAATGGTGTTCCCAAAGGCCCTCTGCCACAGGTGAGGGCCTGAGGGTCATGCTCAGGTCCTGTGGGTGGCCCTGGCTAAAACACCTCTGGGACATGGCAGCTCCTGTACAGATACAGGGGAACCCAGGCTGAGAAGCCAGGCAGGTCAAGGTTGGAACTCTGGCTCAGCCACTTAAGAGTATGTCTCTGAGGCTCAGGCACCTCATCTTTAAACTGGAGCTAAGTACCCCTTCCAAGTAGAGCCGCTGTAAAGATTAAAGGAGAAACAGCAAGTCCACCAGAAATACTGCACAAATGGAAGCTAACTAGTTGCCCCAAACTGCTAGGTGGTCCTTGACCCCATTAGCAGCTGCCTTGGTGGTCCTCCGTGTTTCCGCTGGATGAATGCCTGCTGGTAGGTTTGCCAGATTGGAGGGCATACCCCTAGTCCTCAGACACTCCTGGTTCCAGGTGGAGGGGGCCCCTCTAGGGTGCCAGCCATGGCTGAGCCCCCATACCCTTGTGACCAAACTCCTCTCCAAATAGCTATCTCTGAAGGATGCTGAGACCAAATTGATTACAATATTTTCCGAGTCTAAGTAGGAAATGTACTTCTTCCTTCCACTAAGAGGGAGGCATGACGGTGCCCCTGCTGGAAGGCCCCCAGGGGCACTGGTCACCCCAACATCGGCAAGGTCAGGAGGAAACGGTGTTCTTTGGGAGCACTGTTTGGGGGCATTTAACAATATTTTAAATGTGGCGTATGCAAAAAATTTTTCTATTCCTCATACTCTGCATATCCTGAAAATGAGGGAAATATTTGCTCTTCTTATGGATGTCCCAGTTTGTATGTGATGGACTTTTATCTTCTTGGAAACACTTTCAGGACTTATCAGCGACTTCAACCAAATATCTCTCTTCAGAATAGAATTTTCATGAAGCCGAGTGTTTGTCTCGTTCTCCTGCATTTGGGGACAGCGGCAGAGGTGGTGGCGGGTGGTTGGAAGGGGGCGGCCCATGCTATCAGCCCCTCGCCTCTGCACCCGCAGCTCTTCGACCGGGAGCTATGCATCCAGCAGCTGCGCTACTCGGGGATGATGGAGACCGTGCACATCCGCAAGTCCGGCTTCCCCATCCGCTACTCGTTCGAGGAGTTCTCACAGAGGTTCCGTGTCCTGCTGCCCAGCGCCGTGCGCACGGAGGTGTGTGTCCCTGCAGCCTGGCTGGCAGGCTCCAACACACACCGTGCGCATCCTGAAAACCCGGGCGCCTCTGGGCGCCCCCAACCTCCCAGTTTCCAGAGGGCTCAGGGCCCCTTCTTGATGCCCAGGGGCCGAAGCTTTGAAATGACCCGTATTCCTGCTTCTCTTCTCTGGAGGAGGCTAGCGGCTGAATATGCTACTTCTAGGAGCAACCAAAGTTTAAAGCAAATACTCCCTTTTAGGGCAGAATGTCACAGAGGTGATGTGTGGCCAGGGAGCAGGAAGTCCGTCCTCTCCTTCCCCGAAACACTTAGCCATCCTAAAGCTTGGACTGCCAGTGTCCAGGGGCCACCCTGAGGCCCCACGCCCTTGGAAGCTTTGTGGTCTCTAATCCTCTGGACCCCATCCTTGATCCAGCAGGCCCTGACGGTGACCCCTGTGGGAGCAGAAAGGCCCCGATCCCTCAGAAGCCCCTGAGGAGGGACCTCGGCCTCCTGCGTGACTCCACCGGGCCACTCCTGTTTCTTCCCGGCAGCTCCGGAACAAGTTTCGCCAAATGACCCTGCGCATTGCAGAAAGGTGGCTGGGGACAGATAACGAGTGGAAAATGGGAAAGAACAAGATCTTCCTGAAGGTGAGAGCCTGAAGCCTGTGTGGCTGGTCTGGTGCCTGTGGGTGCCTGCTCCATGCCTGCCCCTGCCCTCACGGAGCCCTGGTCCTAGAAAACCATGCTAGCGGAAAGGGAGGCAGGGAGTCGCCGGAAGAGCCCAGCCCAGCCCGTGAAAGCCCGGGCGGCTCCTTAGAAGAGGACGTTTAGGACGAGACCTAAGGAGACAGAGGGGCTGCCTCCAAGCTACTGAGCAAGAGCAAAAAGGACCTGAGGGAGGTCTTCCACTGTCCCCTGGAGCAGACTTTGCTGCTGGAAGCCGGAGCCGAAGCAAGGTCTGCAGTCAGTCCTGGGGAAGCCCCGCCCCTGCCTCCCTGGAGGCGGAGCTTCAAGGAAGGCGGCAGTGTGGACCCCGCCCTGCCCTTCGGTAGCTCATCCTTGGCAGGGTTGGGCAAGCAGCACCACCTCCCTCCCACCTCCCTCTCCATCAACTTACAGGGAGGCCCAAGGTCCCGGCTGAGGCAGCCTCCAGCCCCTGAGGCTGGCCTTCGGGCCCTCCAGGATTCTAAGTTGGGTCTAAGGGAGAGAGTGTCAGGGTTTCCCAGCCGCACACACCTTGGGTAGGTCAGCAGGGTGAGGAGGAGGAACAGGAGAAGATCTCGGCCATAATCAGGGCTCTGCCAGCCCACCTGGCACCACGCCCTGTCCCTACTGCCCCTTCCTGAGGCTTCCACTCTCTCCTCTTACCCCTGGAGCCTGCCCACCAATCCTTGTCTGTTCTCCCAGCCCCAGCTCTCCAGTGGGCCCCTGTTGATCCATCATTAGTCAGGCTAGAGCTGGGACTGTGGGGCTTAAAAAGGAAAGAAGCAGAGGGGCTTCAGACTCTAATGGGGCAGATCTGGAAGGAATCCCAGGGTGCTACCTGGATTGAGGGGCTGGGCTGTGGCCCTGGGCTCAGAGCCACATCAGTGGCAACTTGAGAGCAGGTCTTTCAAGCTCATGTCTCTCAACCCCTGCCTGCTTCTCCTGGGAAGAGTCTGAGAGCTCCTGACTTCTGGAGACACAGCCCTGGCTGCAGGTAGGTGCTTGGGGGTGAGGCAGGGCAGTTACATGATGAGAGCTCTTCTGTTCCAGGAAAACCAGGACACCTTGCTGGAGGTACAGAGGAGCCAGGCCCTGGACGAGGCTGCCATCAGAATCCAGAGAGTCCTACGGGGCTACAAACACAGGTGCAGGCCCTGCCCCAGCCCCTCTCCACCCACACATCCACATGCCCTGTCCCCTGGGCAGGCCTGTCCCCCTTATGCCAGGGTCACATGTTCCCTCTGGTCTCTCTCTGGGGGTGACTGAGGCAGAAGAGTTCTTGCAACCTTCTGACCAGAGACACTGCCGTCTGTGTTGGCAGAGAATTTCTAATACATGATTTGAATGTTTAGGGGTGAAGGGCAGAATCTACCAGTGTGGTCTCGACTGTGTTTTGATTCTCCTTCAATTATCTTAGAAAACATATGGGTTTGGGTTTATGAGATGGTTGGTTTTGGAGGGAAGAAAAGAACCATCTTTGACTCAGTTCCCTGGTCAGTAAATAGGTAACGCTTGAATTTCAGCCCAGCTTCAGCAAATCAGCCATATTACTGCCTCCCTTACCCCCACCATGTCCAGTGTAAGTGAAAGTTGCTCAGTCGTGTCCCACTCTTTGCGACCCCATGGACTATACAGTCCATGCAATTCTCCAGGCCACAATACTGGAGTGAGTAGCTGTTCTGTTCTCCAGGGGAACATTCCCAGCCCAGGGATCAAACCCAGTTCTCCCACATTGCAGGCAGATTCTTTACCAGCTGAGCCATCAGGGAAGCCCAAGAATACTGGAGTGGGTAGCCTATCCCTTCTCCAGGGGACCCTCACCATGTTAAGAGCACTCTGCAGATACCATGATGCTGTTCCCTGCTGTCGCACCGGCCTGTTACCAACCACAGGAAGGCCTGGAAACCCAGATAGGACAAAATAGGAGAAAGTAGCTGAGTCACAGGAATAGAGGCTGTGGGCACCTGTGAGAAGGGTCATGAAGCAGGGCAGTGTGGCTTGGAAGGCCATGCAGGCGCAGGAGTCCCCAGTGGTCTCCAGCGACACTGTGGGGGATGGACTCATTACTGCCCATCGAGGATGACTTCCTGCTCAGCCTTTTATGACACAATACAGGTGAGGGTGGAAATCGAGGCTTTCCACTGGGCATTTTCTGGTGTAACTGGGGGTGAGAACCACAGTTGTTTAAATGGTGTTTCACTGGAGTAGACTGGTTATCATCTAAAAATTTTGTGTCTTGCTAAACTGTCCCTTTTCTGGTCTTTTTACTGGAGAGAGAAGGCTTTTCTTGGGGTTTTTTGGTCTGTTCCCATTGTCATTTCTGGATTTTCTACTTCTTCAGCTCCTAGTCTGGGGTTCATGAGACAAAAAGAAGCTCAGAGAAGTTACCACTGTCTGAGATCCTTAGCTTGTCTTCCTTCTCATACTCCATCTTTCAGGGTCTTCATATTTTTTTATGGATAATGTCTAAGGGTTTTTAGTCATACTTAGCAGGAGAGTTAAGGGGTATATATTTACTCTATCTACCCAGGAGTGATCACTATCAATCATTGCAGTGTTATTGCTGTTCTGGCCAATGCAATTAGACAAGAAAAATTTTTTAAAGATAGAAATAGAAATCAGGGTTTCTCAACTTCAATGCTATTGATATTTATTTTATTTATCTGCTTATTTTTGGCTGTGCTGGATCTTCATTGCTACATACTTTCTCTAGTTGTGGTGAGTAGGGGCTACTCTCTGGTGGCAGCATACGGGCTTCTCATTGCACTGGCTTCTCTTGCTGTGGAACACAGGCTCTAGGGTGCATGAGCTTCAGTAGCTGTGGTTTGCTGGCTCCAGAACACAGCCTCAGTAGTTGTGGCACGTGGGCATAGTTGCCCCTCAGCATGTGGTATCTTCCCAGACCAGGGACTGAATTGATGTCCCCTGCATTGCAAGGTGGATTCTTAACCACTGGAACCCCAGGGAAGTCCCACTGTTGACATTTTGCTTGGATAACCTTTTGTTATA
Source organism: Antilocapra americana (assembly GCA_007570785.1). Classification (NCBI taxonomy): domain Eukaryota; kingdom Metazoa; phylum Chordata; class Mammalia; order Artiodactyla; family Antilocapridae; genus Antilocapra; species Antilocapra americana. Next base: position 4,395,024 of record ML661353.1, on the reverse strand, counting down.
GAGGGCTATCCTTGGCATTGTGGGATGTTCAGCAGCATCTAAACTCTACTTACTAAGAGGCCAGTAGCATCCTCCTCCCCAACCCCCGAGTCATGGCAACCAAAAATGTGTCTAGACACAGCCAAATGTGCCTGGGGAGCAGAATCACCCCCAGCTGAGGACTACGGGTACATTAGGAAAGAGACAAATTTTTCTTTAGACTATTCAGCTGTTTACTTTGGCCTTACATTAAAATCATCATGTAAGTGTGTGTGAACATGCATTAAAAATATTATATGTGCAGACATATATTCTTTGCCCATCAACAAAGATTCTGACTTAATTGGACTGGGCGGCACCCAGACATCAATAAATATTCAAGTTCTCCAGAAGGTTTTCTTCTTGTTTTTGTCTCCCAGTTTTATTAAGGTATAATTGGCATACAAAACCATATACGTTTAAGGTGTACCACATAATAGGGAGGCCTGGAATGCTGCAGTCCATGGGGTCACAAAGAGTCAGACATGACTGAGCAACTGAACAAAAAAAAAAAACAACATAATGATTTGACTTATATCATGAAACAATTACCACAATAAGATTGTTGTTGTTGTTTAGTCACTAAGTCACGTCCAACTGTTTAATAGCCCCATGGACTGCAGCCTGCCAGGCTCCTCTGTCTGTGGGATTTCGCAGGCAAGAATCCTGGAGCAGGTTGCCATTTTCTTCTCCAGGGGATCTTTCCAGCCCAGAGACTAAACCCCCATCTCCTGTATTGGGAGGCAGATTCTTCACCACTGGGCCACCAGAGTTATTATTATATCCATCTTCTCATGTAGATACAAAAAAGAAAGAATTTTTTTTTTTCCTTCTGAAGCAAATCCTTCTTAGGATTGGTCTAACAAGTCTCATATGTACCACAGAGCAGTGTTCAAGCTAGTCACCATCTGCATTTCATCCCTAGCAGTTAGTTATAACTGGAAGTTTGCACATTTTGATCACCTTCATCTAAATCCCCCTGCCCCTACTCCCTGAAGGTGATTTTTTTTCCTTTGCAGAGGCTATTTTATTTTTTATTTATTTATTTTTTTTTATTGTGTTGGTTTTGTCATACAATGACATGAAACTGCCATGGGTTTACATATGCTCCCCCTCCAGAACCCCTCTCCCTCCTCCCTCCCGATTTCCTCCCCCTGGGACATCTCTGTGCATCAGCCCTGAGCATCAACCCTGGGCTGGCGATTGATTTCACATATGATAATTAACATGTTTCAATGCCATTCTCCCATATCATCCCACCCCTGCCCTCATCCACAGAGTCCACGAGTCTGTTCTATACGTCTGCGTTCCTTTTGCTGTCTCGCATGCAGGGTTCTCATTACCATCTTTCTAAATTCCATATATATGCGTTAGTATACTGTATTGTTGTTTTTCCTTCTGGCTTACTTCACTCTGGATAATAGGCTCCAGTTCCGTCCACCTGAGTAGAACTGCTTCAAATGAATTTTTTTTTTAATGCTGAGTAATATTCCATTGTGTATATGTACCACAGCTTTCTTATCCATTCGTCAGTTGATGGGCATCTAGGTTACTTCCATGTCCTGGCTATTGTAAACAATGCGGCAATGAACATTGGGGTACACGTGTCTCTTTCAATTCTGGTTTTCTCGGTGTGTATGCCCAGCAGTGGGATGGCTGGGCCATATGGCAGGGTGATTTTTAATATGATCGAAATCTACTGTTCTAAACCTAAGAAAATACCCTGAAAAATTATTAGAAGTGATAAGAATACTCAGTTAAGTGTGGGAAGAAAGATACAACCATATGCACCTCTGACTCTCGAGAGGCCAGGTTTCAGATCACTGCTCCACTGTCAGCTCACTTCCCTCTGTTGGAAGAGGGCATGGCAACCCACTCCAGTATTCTTGCCTGGAGAAAACCATGGATGGAGGAGCCAGGTGGGCTACAGTCCATAGGGTGGCCCAGAGTCGGACAAGACTAAAGTGACTTAGCACTAGCACTTCCTCACTGTGGAGGGAGCAGGTAGATGGCACTTACCAGGCTGTCAGCGCCTGGGTGCTGCCTTCTGGTTTGACCCGTCCCCAGAGGGAAGCTCTGGTACTAAGACTTCTGACTTGATCTTGGTAGACTCCTGGGCTAGTGGCCAGAGGAGGGGGCAAGGAATAAAAAGTTGGAAACTGGTTTTATGCCTTCATAGATCTTTGAGGGTAATGAGGAAATTATTCCTCCTCCTAAAAACTGGACTGTCCTCGGGAATTCCCTGGCAGTCCAGGGGTTAGAGCTCCACATTGCCACTGAGGGGGCACAGGTTTGATCCCTAGTCAGGGAACTCAGATCCCACATGTTGCATAGCTTGGCAAAAATAAATAGATAAAGAAAGATATAAGATAAATGTAATAAATAAATAACAGAAACTAGGCTGTCCTCATTCACTAATGTATTTGTCAGCAGTAGACTTTTTGTTCCTAACCTGTCTTGCAGCCTATAAAGTCTTCTGGAAAAGAAATACCATGTGTATTCACTTTTACCCGAATTTTGTTTTCTCTCTTCCCTTCAAAATCAGTTCCCACCTCACACACATACCCTCCCCACCGCACCCCACCCCAGGCTTTTAAAATGCCTGTGGTTGTTACCACTGACATGCATTTCCCCTTCTAGGGAGGAGTTCCTGAGGCAGAGGCGGGCAGCTGTGACCCTCCAGGCCTGGTGGAGAGGCCACTACAGCCAGAGGAACTTCAAGTTGGTAAGAGAACTCATGTGGGAGGCAGAGCCTGCAGGAGCAGTGGACACCTGTCCAGTCAGAAGCAAACATCGACATGTGTATGAGTGTGCGACATTTATTTATGAATGTGAGCGCTGGGGCAAGGAGCATCACCAGTCACAAACACTCTTCTTAGCTGCGTCAGGTCACATGTTTGTGGGTTTCAAGTGTTCTGCAGGCTTTGAGGCATCTCCAGAGCTAGAATGAGATGGTCTGCTCTGAAATCAGATGGTGGCTATTTTTTTTCCCCCAATTTGCAGGCAGCAAAAGAAGTTAATGGACTGATTATTCTCTGTTTCAAGCACTGTTTCCAAATTTTTTCCTTGACCACGGGCACTGCTAATGAGTGTCTGCTAAGCAAATGAACCAGAGGCACCTTTAGCATGCCCTGCTGGGCCTCCTTGCCTGCTTGCCTTGGTCATGGCCATGACTGTGGCTGGAACATGCAGATGGAAAGGCTACATGGGGCCTGTTGCTTTATGTGCATCATTTTATTTATTATTAAACTGACACTATATGTCATGGACCTGAGACATAAAGAAATTAAGTCATTTTCCCAAGAGCACGCAGTCAGTAAGCAGCAGAGCTGGAGCTGAGATGCAGGTCTGTGTGACTTGATGGTTGTAAAATGAAGCCCGACCCCACACAGACAGCATGCACCAGCTTTGGTCTTTGAAAAGCTAATAGAGATCGGCCCAGAGGCTCAGAGACCTCTGTGGCCCAGAGTTTGGTTGCAGCATAGAAGTGGGTACTCATAGTTTATTATTTCCTCTTTATTTTCAAGCTCCCTGTGAGGGATTTGCTTGATGGAGCAAGCCAAAGGCCTCCACCTAGGGTCACTAGCTCCACACAAGCTGACCGTACTTGGCTGCAGGTGTGAAAAGCAGGGCCTCTGCCATCCTGTCACCCATGTGACTTCCAAACCAGTTCTCTCTCACTAGCCATCAGGAGACCACTCTACCATTTATGCCATTTAAAAGTACTTCTTTAGCACTAATTTCATGCCAGGCTCTGTTCTAATAGCTTTACAAGTATAAGTCACTTAATCTGCAAAATTTTAGCACCAGCACTTTGCCACAAAGTACGTAACTATAAAGCTAATTTGCGAGAATACCTTGCCTCTCGCTGTCTGTCCTCTCGGGAAGCCTTTCTCTGCTCTGTGCCCTGCCAGTCCCAGGCCCCTCTGAGGCTGTATACCCTTCTTGCCTCTGCAGATCCTCCTGGGTTTTGAGCGTCTGCAGGCCATTGCCCGAAGCCATGTGCTGGCAAAGCAGTACCAGGCCCTGCGGCAGAGGATGGTCAAGCTGCAGGCCCTCTGCAGGGGCTACCTCGTGCGCCAGCAAGTCCAGGCCAAGAGGCGGGCTGTGGTGGTCATCCAGGCGCATGCCAGGGGCATGGCTGCTAGACGGAACTTCCGGCAGCAGAAAGCCAATGTAGGTGGTCACTGCCCTCTCGGCAGGCGGGAGATGGCTGGGCCCAGATGAGGGAGGGCAGGCAGAAGGAGTGGGCAGCAACATGAGACCATCATCAGACACTCCTGACCCCTCTGGGTCCAAAGTTGCCTCTGTAGCAGGCCCCGACCGTCAGGCACAGCCAGCTCCTACCCGGGGTGCGGCGGCTGCAGCATGGGAGATGTATTATTTCAGTCTTATACCTGGAATCTGGAACTCGAGCTCTTTGGTCCGCTTCCTTGAGCTTTGGGGATGATTTCTCAGCAGCACTGATCAGTCCCCAGGAAGGCTCAGGAAACCAGGGTCAGCTGAGCTGTGGGAGGCCACAGTTCCAGGGAGGAGGGTGGAAGTGCCTGGTTCCTGGGCGGGCCTGATAGCTTAGGGCAGAGAAATACCAAGAGAAGCCTTCCAGAGAGTCTGGGCAGGAGAGACAGGAGGGCAGGGGGCAAACAAATGGCACTGGGATGTGTATCCCTGCACTGTGAAGTTTCACCCTGGGTGGTCGCATTCCCTCCACCCAGAGAGTACCCAAGACTCGACCTCACTCCTCAGAACTCACTCACTGGCAATGGTGATAAAGAAGGGGGGCTGGGATGAAATTCTCTCCTGCTCCATAGATAATACGGGTCCCCTGAGCACAGGACTGATACGGTGGCCAGAGAGAAAAAGACTGCAGAGCCTTAGGCATGGCAGCAGATGCTCCTGCACCCACAGGGCCCAGACGAGCCACAGCCCAGGCGGGCCAGGGCCCTCTCCCAGGGGAGCCTTCTTGCTTGTAGTGAAGGGACTATGTGGGTCTGAGTGGGTTTTGCAGCTAGGTTCTGAGAATCTGTGGGGTTTGGTGCAGTCCTATGTGGAGACAAGCAAGCATCTCCCTTCTTTACATCTTCTCTGAAACAGGAAGCCCAGGCTGGTTGATCTCCAGTCCCTCTAGCTATTGAAACCTAGGCTTTTAAAGGGAAATGTATGTATTTGGACAGATAGGGCAGCGGGAGGTTTATTCAGCTTCGTGAGGGGCTTGCCCCAGCTGGGCTGGTGGTAACTGTACCCCCACGGGGCATCTGTGCAGGCGCCTCTGGTCATCCCAGCTGAAGAGCAGAGGAGCCCAAGCCCTGTGCCCAGAAGGAAGCGGAAGTCCATCTATGACACCATCACCGACACGGAGATGGTGGAGCAGGTGTTCGGCTTCCTGCCTTCCCTGACCGGTGGGCAGGATGGCCAGGCCACACCGCACCTTGAGGTAAGATGGGCCCTGCCAGCTCAGCGTGGGATCTCGTGGGGCACCTGTCCAGTCCCAGCCCTCAGCCAACCTCTAGGCTTTACTGAAAAGCCACAACTTGGCTCGGGGCCTGAGTTCTGTGGTCATGGGCGAAGATGCAGAGAAAAGGGGAGTGAGGGTCTCTGTGGTCAGAGTTTAGAGTTAAGGAGGCGTCTTACCTGCAAGCCTTCCTAGAGCCTTTGCTGTGCAAATGTTCTTGGGCTTTCAGCCGGGCAGCGTTTCCCACCTGTATTTGGCCGCCGTCACAGAGCATCTCTTCGGCTGCTGCTCTGCAGAATGTGACCTGTGGGCTGGGGTGGGGAGCAGGGCAGGACTGGGCAGAGGGCAGCTCCGGGGCTGTCCTGCTGACGCTCACTGCGTCCTTCCCGGTGCTCACGCCCGCTCCCCAAGCTCCGCCTGCACACAAACCATCTGTGCTGTGGGGGCAGCTGGGCACATCTCCACTGGAGGAGCACCTAAGGGAGGCAGGCAGGAGGCAGTTAGGAGTGGGGGTGTCTGGGGAGCCTAGGTCGACAGGCAGAGGGCTCTGAGGGCAAGCTGCCAGGTACCTGGGGCTCTCATACCAAGGCCCATCCAGCACCTGGCAGCCCCCCAAGGATGCACTGAGGGTGTGGGTAGGGGGAGGTCCCCAACACGGGGGGGAGTGGGTCTTCTGCACCCTGTCTCTAACCAGGCAGGCCTTTCTTGGGTCTCCCTGGCCCCCAAGATGCACCCACTGGCAGATGACATCTGAGAGGAGAGTGGACCCTTGTCTCTGTCCTAGGATCTGAAAGAGATGACCCAGAAGCTGCCTGAGGTTGACCTGGACACAGTCCCCATGATGGAGGAGCCTGAAGATGACCTGGCCGAGTATACCTTCCCCAAGTTCGCCGTGACCTACTTCCAGAAATCAGCCAGCCACACGCACATCCGGCGACCCCTCCGGTACCCTCTGCTCTACCACGAGGATGACACCGACTGCTCGGTACTGGTCCAGTCTTCCTAGAGGCTCAGGCCTCCCGCTGGTTCAGCGGGACAAGAAAGGGGCAGGGTGCCGTGGGCTCCATGCTGCATGGAGCTGGGGTCCTAGCGGGAGCTCTGTCTCCATTTTCCCAGGCCGCCCTGGCTGTATGGAGCATCATCCTGCGGTTCATGGGTGACCTTCCGGAGCCAGTGCTCTTCCCCAGGAGCACCCTGCATGGCGGCTCAGTGATGCGGCAGATCCACGATGCCCTGGGCAAGGACAGCAGCACCCAGCCTCCACAACACAGCAGATCAGCACAGGTGCGCCAGGAGGGCGGTGCAGAGGGAGACACCCCCCCAGGGCCAGGAGAAGCTGGACCAGAAAGGGGAGACGCGATGTGCAGTGAGCATTGCCCGCTGGGCCTAGGGGCCCCCAGGGTTTTCAGTCTTGAACTGCACTCGGGAACTCATGAATCAGGCATTAGCCCCATAACTTTGTGAATTATACGGTCATTATTGGAGAAGATGCCCCAGGCGCTGAACACTAGGTCTGACTTAGTCAAACTTGGTACTTAGTCGCTCAGCTGTGTCTGACCCTTTGAGACCCCAAGGACTGTAGCCTGTCAGGCTCCTCTGTCCATGGGATTCTCTAGGCAAGAATACTGGAGTGGGTAATCATTCCCTTCCCCAGGGGATCTTACCGACTCAGGGATCGAACCCAGGTCTCCTGCACTGCAGGCAGATTCTTTACTGTCTGAGCCACCAGGGAAGCCCTTCAGGATTCAAATGCGTAGACCAGTAATAATAACAACAAATGTTGTTGCCGATGGTCAACATGCTATGTGCTGGTCGCTTCCCTTCGGTTAATTTCCAGATGCACCATCCCTACAAAGTAGGATTATTAAATTCATTATAGCTAAAGAAACTGAGAAGTTAAGCGAGTTGCCCCCAAATCACAGTGAACACATGTTACGCAGCTGGGCTTTGAATCCACTCCACTGAATTCAAAGACCCAGCTCTTTCCCCGTATTCTACCCTGCCCTCTGATGAAAGGCTGTCACATCCATTTTTGGTCAGAAGTCCTCCCTAAGGCCCCCGTTGCCTGATGCCATCTTAGTGGGATTAACCGAGAGCAGTTCGAAGGCATGACGCAGCAGTGACAGCGCTTGGGCCCACCAGCAACAGGGCCCCACACCGGCCTGTAATTCCGACACCAGTTCCAATGGACATGGGCTTTTCCCCCGAAAATTCTCAGCACCGGCTGGGTGTCCTAGAATTCAACTCGGCTTGGGTACTATCTGCCTGGAGAGTGTCTGATTCCACAGACGAAGGGCCCGGTCCTTCTAGATGACCCCCACTTTAATGCAAGTCCAGATTGGTTTTTATTTGCTGACCACCTGGCTTAAATCAGACATTCTCACACCTCCTCCTTGGGATTGATTAATTTGCAAGAGCAGCTCACAGAATTCAGAGTAACATTGTACTTACGAGCCTACTGGTTTATTATGAAGGATGCAAGTCACTATAGCCAGATGAAAGAGGCAAGGTATGAAATGCACAGGGCAAGATATGAAAAAGATTAAGAAACTTGCATGCCCTCTCCAGGTGCCACTCTCCCCAAATCTCCACATGTTCACCAGCCTGGAAACTCTGACCCCTGTCCTTTTGGGTCTTTACAGAGGCCTCACTTCATATATGGGATCGAATAAATCACTGGCCATTGAGCCAGCTGAACTCAGTTTCACGCCCTTCCCCCCTCCCCTTGACCACTAGCCACCAGCCCCCATCCTTCAGTTCAGTTTAGTTCAGTCTCACTCAGTTGTGTCCGACTCTTTTTGACCCCATGGACTGCAGTATGTCAGGCTTCCCTGTCCATCACCAACTCCCGAAGCTTACTCAAACTCACGTCCATTGAGTCGGTGATGCTATCCAACCATCTCATCCTCTGTCATCTGCTTATCCTTCTGCCCTCAATCTTTCCCAGCATCAGGGTCTTTTCAAATGAGTCAGTTCTTCGCATCAGGTGGCCCAAATATTGGAGTTTCAGCTTCAGCATCAGTCCTTCCAATGAATATTCAGGACTGATTTCCTGAATATTCAGGATGGACTGGTTGGATCTCCTTGCAGTCCAAGAGACTCTCAAGAGTCTTCTCCAACACCACAGTTCAAAAGCATCAATTCTTCAGTGCTCAGCTTTCTTTATTGTTCAACTCTCACATCCATACATGACCACTGGAAAAACCAAAGCTTTGCCACCCATCCTTAGGTGCTTTCTAAAAGTCACCTCATTAACATAAAAAGACATCTTTATCACAGGCGATTCCATGGGTTTTAGGAGTTCTGTGCCAGCGACGGGGACAAAGACCAAGTATCTATCTTATTATAAACTGAAATATCACAGGCCCCCAAACATCAGGTGCTCAGATAGCGGAGCAACTGCACAGACAGCTGAGCGGGTCTGCAGTCTGGGGTCACTGGTCTAATCCGGTCCAGAGGTTACATGGAAGTTGCCCAAGCTCAAGCCCTGACTCACTGACCTCCTGAGACGTGGACTCTGCCTAGTGTAATGGTCATCCATTGCTGTGCAACAGATGAACTCCTAAATGTGATGGCATGAGACAGCCCACATTCATTATCTCAGACAGTTTTTGAGGATCAGGAGTGGTTTAGTTCAGGCTCCAGGTCTCTAACGAAGGTGCAGCCAAACCATCATCTAAAGCTTGACCGGGGCCACAAGGTCTGCCTCCGAATGGCCCCCTCACATAGATGCTGGTGGGGGACCTCGGTTCTGGCCACCCGGGCCTCTCCACCGGACTGTCTGAGTGTTCTCACGATTTGCTCCCTCCATGACGAGTGACTTAAGAGAGAAAGCAGGAAGGAAGCTTCATTGCCTGCATGCCGTAGTGAGTGAGAATGTCAGGAAGCAAGGGTCACTGGGGGTCACCTTGGAGGCTGGTCGCCACTCAGGGAGGGGACATCACGAGGTGGTTGAGCCATCTGGAAGGTGCTCTGGAAGGTGAGCACCGCGAGCACTGGCTTCCCAGAGTCAGATCGCAAGTGTTCCTTCTTGCACGTTTATTGAGTGTGTCTGCCCCCAAGGAGGAGCAGTGGCTTAGTGAGCCCTGCCCACCCTCGCTCACCAGCCAATGTATTTTAAATTTGGTCCCCGTATGGCAAACCCGTTTTAGCCCAGCCAGAAGCCAGTGCCTACTTCCCATGTGCCACTAGTGGCAAAGAACCCGCCTGCCAGTGCAGGAGATGTTAAGAGGCACAAGTTCGAGCCCTGGGTCAAGAAGATCCCCTAGAGGAGGAAATGACACCCCCTCCAGTCTTCTTGCCTAGAGAATTCCATGAACAGACAAGCCTGGCAGGCTATACAGTCCATGGGACGGCAAAGAGTTGGACACAACTGAGCAACTGAGCACACAGCATGCACACACAGAAGCCCGTGCCCAGCCCCAGACCTGGGCTCATCCCAGCCCAAGCCCAGTCCCATCCTGAGCTCTGATTTTGGCAACAACTTCTCATGACACCATCAGGACAGGCTGTGACCCCTGCCTACTGAGACCATCAGATCCTGATGGCTGGGAGTGGGCCTGGGCCCCAGAGTCTAGTCTTCTGATTCTCTAGCAAAACTCTGACCTTGCCGTGGGCAGAGTGTATTCTGGTTCATCCACCAAGTTGTCACAGCCTGTGGCTGTCCTGGGCACCTGGGTTCAGACCCAGCCCACTTGGCTGGTGAGAGGTCCAAACTTTGCAATCAGAACAGCCCCGAGCCCTCGCAGAGGACGGGTGTCCGGCCGAGCGGCTTTTGTCCAGTCTCTCACGTTCTCTCACCTGTTTCCTCGCCCAGCAGTAAGGATGGCAAGGCACACCTATCAGTTTTGGCCAGCTTGGTGGAGATGAGGGAATGCATGGTGCTTTATGAGTCAGGCTGGGAAAAGGCTCGGGATCTAGAGACTGGCCCCACCCTAATAAGTTAGCTTTGGAGGCGCTGCCCAGGCTTCACCTTCCCTCAGGAGTGGTCTCCCTCCACAGAGGCCCAGCCGCAGGGACAGAGGGACCAAGGACATCTCCTCCATGAAGCTGAAGCGGTCCTCCTGGGTTACAGGCCAGGTAAGCCCAGGGCCAGGGGACCTAGGCTTGCTCCCAGCTCTGCTGCCCACTGGCTGGCCTGCTGCAGTGTTCCAGGCTTTCACCCAGTTTCCTTCTTGGAAGCAATCCTGATTGTCCTGACTGCCACCTTTGGGTTTCGAGGTGGCCAGCCAGCTGAATATCGGAGAAGAGGCATTTGAAGAGGACGGCCCCATCTCAGACCGACCCATGTCCAACCTGGAGAAGGTGCAGTTCATTGTGGGCTATGCCATCTTGCGTCCCAGCCTCAGGTCAGTCCCCACGCCCTCATCACGCCTCCCTGAGAACACAGCCCCTCACCAGCTCTCAGCCCAGGGCCCCATCCCTAACCTGCTCCCTATCCTGAAGCCTGCAGGCTGGGTCTCAGCGCAGCAGATGTTACAACCATCAGGGGTTCTCTGTTTGCTCTGCACTAAAACCCCTGGCTAAAACCCAGTTTTAGGAAGACAAATTTATCATGGGCTATTGATTCATCTTATAACCAGCTTTACTGCAAGACCCTGTAAATGGACAAGTTCCTCATTTATTCTATATATGTTTTACTTTATATATAATTTGATTTACAGAAATTGTGTTTTTATACAAATTTTAAGAACTATGTATACTGCTCATAAGGACAGACTACTGTATTTCAGAGGTTCACATATTTTAAGTTATTATTAATATTTTTAACCAAATTCAAGGAATTTGAGTCATTTTTTTTCAAATGTTTTTTCTACTTCATTCTCTCTCTCTTTTCCTTTGAATTCTAATTAAATCTATAGAAGATTTTTATATTGTCTGTCACATCCCTATGGGTCTGTTCATCTGTGCTTTCTTTTTTCCCCTTCTGTAGGTTAGATATTTTCTATTAATCTGTCTTCATATTCACTTATTTTTCTTTTGTCTTCCCCAGGCTGCTGTTACACTCATCCAATATTTTTTAAAATTTCAAATATTATATTTTTCAATTCTAGAGTTTGCACTTGACTCTTTTTTAAAAAAATAGTTTCTGTTTCTTTGCCAAGATTTCCTGTTTGTTCATTCACTATGAACATAATGTCCTTTATATCTTTGATCATAGTTATGGTAATTTTAAAACCTTTCCTGACAAATCAATATTTGGTTCATCTTGGGGTCAGTTTCCATTGACTGCCTTTTCTCTTGGGCATGTTTTCCTTTCTCCTCGTATGTCTGATACTTGACTATTATTTTCTCAGTAGCCTAGTACTTTTGGGTTGTTATCTCAGACACTTGGGGATGATATGTTTGAAGACTCTGGAATCTGTTACATTCCTTCAAAGAGTGTTGACTTTTCATTTTGGCAGGCAATTAATTTGGTTGGATTCAAACTCTGTCTCCCTGCAGTAAGCAGCAGCTGGAATCCCTGTGCAGTTATTTTAGCCTTTGCTGCGCTGCCTGGAGTCTGCCTCAGATATGTGTAGATCAGGAGTGAGCCAGAGATTTAGAAAGATTTTATATACAAAATATAGGGCTCCTCCATTCCCCCAGAGCCAGCCCCCAGCCTGGCCTTCCAGCGCTCTCTGTCTTTCAGGGACGAAATTTACTGCCAGATCTGCAAGCAGCTCTCAGAGAACTACAAAACAAGCAGCCTGGCCCGGGGTTGGATCCTGCTCGGCCTGTGCCTGGGCTGCTTCCCGCCTTCTGAGAGGTTCATGAAGGTGTGGAGGGTCAGGGGTAGGAGCTGAGGGAGGGGGCAGCATGGGTGGGCCCAGGGCCCTGGAGCAGGTTGAGAAATCCCAGCCCACGACCTGGTTCTCCTGATCCTGCAGGCCAGGATGGGCAGCAGTGCCTGGGCTTCTTTGGGCCTCAGTTTCACGTCTATAAACGAGAATGTTCCTCCGGCCCCTAATCAGGATCTGCAGGGCCATCTCACCTGGGCTGCATCATCAAAAGACAGTGAGGTGGTGGATGAAATGGCATTGAAAAGACAAAAGTGTTTGAGGAATCGTACCAAAGAGAGGCTGGATGCAGCATCTCCCTGTAGGCCTTAGAACTAACAAGAGAGATATTTCCAAGCGTTGGAGGCCCCAGGCTTCGCTACTCTAATACACCTTTTGGTTCTGAATATAAAAGTAATATGTAGGGGGGTGAAGAAGGCAATGTCACCCCAGTCCAGTACTCTTGCCTGGAAAATCCCATGGACGGAAGAGCCTGGTAGGCTGCAGTCTATGGGGTCGCAAAGAGTCGGACATGACTGAGCAACTTCACTTTCACGCACTGGAGAAGGCAATGGCAACCCACTCCAGTGTTCTTGCCTGGAGAATCCCAGGGACGGGGGAGCCTGGTGGGCTGCCGACTGTGGGGTCGCACAGAGTCGGACACGACTGAAGCGACTTAGCAGCAGCAGAAGCATGGAGGGAGGACTTCCTTGGTGAGCCAGCAGTTAGGAGTCTGCTCTTCCACTGCAGGGGGCACAGGTTCAATCTCTGGTTAGGGAACGAAGATCCCACATGCCCTGCAGCCAAGGGGGGAAAAAAAAGTCACGTGTAGGAAATGTAAAAGTCTAAATAGAAAATAAAAGTCATCCTCACACCCAGAGGCAACTTGCATTACAGTTTCTGACCTTTAGTGGTGTGAGAGAGTCACACTTGGGATCACACAGAAAACAGCCTCACTATCTCTCATGCCTCCGGGGACAGCAGGAAGTCTGATCACCCTGCCCATCTGCCCTGTGCCACCCTCGACACCAGTAAACCCTTGCAGGCTGCATCTTCTCAAAGAATCTCTCTGAGAGTCAAAAAGCTTTTCAGCACCTTGTTTCAACAGCTCATCGAACATATTTTGAGCATCGGCTCTCCTGCAGCTTTCACTTACAAGCGTCTTCTTATGTCATACACTGTCCCCAAATGGCAGCACTAATGCCATTTGTTAGAGGGTTCCTAATGCACATTTCACTTGTTGATGGACATTTAGGATCTACCTTCCAATTGCCCATCACCATAAACACCACTATGATTAAAAACTATATATCTACCTTTACCAAATTAGACCAAAGAGTACGCACACTTTAAAATTATGTACTATTTAAAACATATTGACAAATAGCGCCTCAGAAATGTGGTGTGGCTGATACTCCTCATAGTGTGACAGCCCCAAGTTAATGCACGTTTGCCACCACTATTATTATTTTTAGCTTTTTTCCAGTTTTATTGAGATATTATTGACGTATATCATTGTTCAAGTGTAGGGTATCCTGTGTTGTGATTTTATATAGGTGTATATTGTAAAATGATTGCCAAGTAATACATCCATCATCCATAATTATAATTAGTATCAGAGTTTCTAGAATCTGGACAGTAAGAAGAAAGTGGCCTCCATTCTAAGTATCTCCATGCCGTTCCTTCCTCATCCATCAGTATCTGCTGAACTTCATTGGTCAAGGACCAGTCGGCTACGGGCCCTTCTGTGCTGAACGCCTGAGACGCACCTGTGCGAATGGGGTGCGCACAGAGCCCCCCTCCTGGCTTGAGCTGCAGGTAGGGGCTGGAGGGGATGTGAGGTGGCTACTGTGGGGTGGTGGCAGCTCCCATGACTCCTCCAGCACAGCTCGTGGGGCTGCCAACAGGAAGTATGTGCTCTGGGCCCCTCCCTGCTCTTCTGGGCCAGTGGTCCCTAGGAGCCCCACCTGGGGCTCAGCCTCCCCAGGCCCAGTCCAGGCTTCAAAAGTGCCACCTCCCCCACATCTAAATTGATATTCCTTGGTGGCTCAAATGGTAAAGAATCTGCTGCAATGCAGGAGACCCAGGTTCAATCCCTGGGTCGGGAAGATCCCTTGGAGAAGGGAATGGCTACCCACTCCAGTATACTTGCCTGGAGAATCTCACGGACAGAGGAGCCTGGTGGGCTACAGTCCATGGGGTTGCCAAGAGTTAGACATGACGAGTAACTAACACTTTCTCTTTCACTTAGGGCCCTTCTAGTTCCTTAGCTGCAGGGTGTGAGAGGCTGCTAACTGCCTAAAGCTTACCCCTCCCAAAGAATTTTATACGGTCATCCAAGGTTGTCTACCTAGGTGGCATTCTTGTGTTACCTGTGAGTTCTTGCAGGATCCTCAGGAATGGTACTTCAGACACAGGTAGGGTCTGGCCCCTACTATACCCGTGGCTTCTGGAAGGTACTCATTCTCTATGCCCTATGGTGCCCTATACCAGGACACAGAGAGCACTTCCCCCCACACCCCGTCCTGTTCTCGCTCTTCCAGCAACATCCACAGGACTTCCCTCCTCCACCTTATCTACCTGCTCTGCCCAGAAGCCTTGGAGTTGAAAGTGAACTTCCTGCAGCTATGTGGCCTGCGCTCAAGCCCTGCTGTACACAGAGAGTAACAGTGGCTTCCTCTGACCCAAAACGTTCCAGAGTCCAAGACTCAGACATCTCCGAGAGCTTTTTGATTTTCTGTGATCCTGAGTCACCCAATCTTGCCAAAGCTCAGGGAACTCATGTTAAAATGGAGCCTTCCAGTACAGGCTGTGGGCCCCGGATGCGCTTGCCAAGCTGGGCGGGGCTTCAGAAGGCCCCGCCCCCCAGGACCCTCGGGAATGCGCCGCCAGGGGGGGCAATGGGTTGGCAAGACGGGCTGGTGGGCCGGCCTCCCATCGCAGAGTTCCAGGAGCTCCAGCGCAGGCAGCTGAGCCGAGGGGCCTCCTGGGCAGAGGACCTGAGTCTTCGTCTGTCCCCAGGCTGTCAAGTCCAAGAAGCACATCCCAATCCATATCACCTTGGCGACTGGAGAGAGCCTGACGGTCGTGGTGGACTCAGCCTCAACGTCTCGGGAAGTCTGCCTGCACATCGCCCGCAAGCAGGGCCTCAGCGACCACCTGGGCTTTTCTCTGCAGGTTGCCGTGTACGACAAGGTACCGGCCAGGGGTCCCGCCCACCGCCCGCCCCTTTCACATACACAGGGCAGCGCTAGCCCTTGTATCATGCCAGCCTAGGCGCCACTCGCCTCCCCAGCTGCCAAACACAGATGTGAGCACAAACTCCCGCTCACAGACATGCCTCCTAACCAGGCAGCCTGCCCCCCGGCCCAACCCTCACACACTCAGCCTAGTGTCTCACACACACACCTGGAAGGCCCTCTGCTGTGCCTACATCCTGTGCCAAGCCCCCCACCCTGGGGAGCTCAGAATCCCATGCATCCATGTGGAGGTCACACCAGTACTGCCCCATCCTGAATCCCACATCGTCGCCCCACCCAGATGCCCCGATTCCCATGCTCAGAACCAAGTATACACATGCCCATGAATCAAGGCACTCTAGCCCAGTCACATGGGCATGAGCCTCCTGTGAGAGGGGCCGGCAGGGGGAGAGTTTAGGGGTGAATGACAGGCCACGCCCAATGGGGAGGAGTCTGAGGGTTCCTGCACTGTTGACGGCCACACCTCCACGTGTGCATGGCAAACGCAGGTGTCCCTGAGGGGCTGACATGCAGCAGTTGCTCACCCCTGCCGCCCTGATTCTCGTCTCAGTTCTGGTCGCTGGGCAGCGGCCGTGACCACGTGATGGATGCCTTGGCCCAGTGTGAGCAACTGGCCCGGGAGAGGGGCGAGAGTGAGCGCCAGGCGCCCTGGCGCGTCTACTTCCGGAAGGAGTTCTTCACCCCGTGGCACGACTCCCAGGAGGACCCAGTCAGCACCCATCTCATTTACCGCCAAGTCCTCCACGGAGTCTGGTTTGGCGAGTACCCCTTTGAGAAGGTGAGGGGACCACAGCTCTCAGGGCCCCAAAGACCTACCTCTCAGACAGCCTGGGGAAGGGCCCTGTTCCAGGGCAGGGACTTTGGAACAGAGCAAGGGCAGCGGGGCTGTGGGCACCAGGCATGTCCCTGGGGAGGCCATGTGGCTCATGGAGGGCAGGAGGCTGAGGGAGAGGAGTGGGCCCTGGATGCATCAGCGAGTACAGGTCCCTGAGGCCCTCTGGGAGCAGCTGTCCCTGCCCAGTAGCCTCCGTCTCCTCCTTTAGACACAGGTTCACTCAAGCTTCTGGGGCTTGAGGCACCTGCTGCCGGCAGCAAAGCCCCCCTCCACCATCAGCCCCAGGCCCACCTAGCCTCACCTCAGCAGCTACATACAGGGCGGGGAGTCCCCGCACTTGGATGCAGGGCCCACCTGTGCCTCTTCCTGGTGGCGTGGCCATGGAACGTTAGCTCACCTCTCTGAGCCTCAGGCTTTCCCTGGAAGGTGCAGTCACCAGAGCTTTCTGTATGGTTGTGAGACTCAAAGTAGGGGAGCTCACACACCTGACCTCCTCGGGCAATGCAGACCTCCCCAGGCCTGAATCCAGAGGCTGTGCTGGGGACTGGAGGCAACTGTGGCAGTCCTGGAGGCCTGCCTGGAGCAGGGTAGTGGGCAGGGAGAGGTAGGGCAAAGGGGGCATGGGGTCAGAGGGCAGGCAAATAGCTGGCTGCAAGGTTTTGTCTCCTTGGAAAGAACAGGGCTGCTTGGTCCCTGTGGGGCTCCTGCAGCAGGGAACCTTCTGGGTGCTGGGCATGCTAGTGACTTACACAAGCTCCTGCTCACATGAATCCTAGCAGAGGCTCTGCAGGAATGACCAGGGAGGTCACCTTTGCCCAGCAAGGACTAGGGTAGACAGGGTGAAGGCCTTGTCCACAAGTGAAGGACAGGGAGGCCTGGTGTCCTGCAGTCCCCGGGGTCATAAAGAGTCGGACACAACTCAGTGACTGAACAGCAACACTTACCTCACTCAGACAGCAGTGCTGGGGCTCCACCCAGGCCCCAGAGCCCAGTCCCGCACACTCACTGGCTCACGAGGGCTGAACAAGGAGCATGCAGGACAGCCCCCTTGTCCTCAGGCTGGGCTGCTGGGAGGCTCCAGCCTGCCAACAGGAGCACAGCCCATGTTGGGCCCAGTAAAGGCACACAGGAGCTCTGCCATGTTGCGGAAGGGGAGGTCCTGCCCAGCAGAGGTGGCTGCTCGCCTCTGCTGTGGGGGTGAGAGCTCAGCAGGGGCAAGCCTTCCTGGGGGAGAGTGGGCCCTCACATGCACACCCCCCCAGCTCCCGCTCGTGTCCCTGGGCTGTGCAGGAGGAAGAGCTGGTGGAGCTGCTGGCCCAGCACTGCTATGTACAGCTCGGGGCCTCAGCCGGGAGCCAGGCCATCCAGGAGCTGCTGCCCAGCTGCGTCCCCTCCAAGCTGTACAGGACCAAGACCCCAGAGAAGTGGGCCAGCCTGGTTGCCGCCACCTATGCCCAGGTCAGCCTCCCCAGAGCCTGTGTGCTCTGGCTATGTGGCTCTTTTGGGGGGGGGGGCCCTTGGTATATAGAGGGGCTGGAGATCCCATTAGGAGTCCCTACTCACTCAGGGGAAGGAGGCTAACCTCCCAATCAGCATAGTCCTATGTCCTCAGGTTTAAACAATCTAGTTCAGGTTCACCCCCCTCACAAGATGGCATCTTGGCTGGTCTGGGCAGCTCAGTCCTCCCCTGGTCTCTACTACAGGGTCCATCTGGGCTCTGGCTTTTGGGTGCAAGAAGGCATCCCTAGCTGCTGACCCTGAGCACACCCTCACCCTGGCCCCAGTTCCGCCCTGGGCCTTACTGGTGTCCCCTTGCCTGGCCCTGAATGCCCGGTGCTGGCCTGGACAGCAGAGAGGGCTGTCCCTCCTCCACCCCTGCTTGGTCAGCCCACACCACGTGAAGGTGGTTCCTGGAGGCTCACAGTCTCTTCCCCAGGAAGACAGCCATCTGACTTGATCCCCCTGCTTCTTTTCCCCTCCCCGCAGGGTTGTCCCAAACCACCCCTCTGTCAGAGCCTCCTTCTTCATAGGGTGCTTTGCTCTGCAGTGTGTCCTGAGGGTGCAAAGGCATCTCTAGGGGCTGGTGGGCTCGGAGCTGTAGCTGCTGCTGCAGGAGAGCTGGGCATGGGGTAAGGGGGGTGGGAAGGGGAGGGTAAAACCCTTTGGTTAATGCTCGTGTGTGTTAGTCATGCAGTTTTGTCCAACTCTGTAACACCCTATGGACTGTAGCGCCCCAGACTCTTCTGTCCTTGGAATTCTCCAGGCAGTAATACTGAAGTGGGTAGCCATTTTCTTCTCCAAGGGATCTTCCCGACCCAGGGATCAAAGCCAGGTCTCCCGCTTTGCAGGCAGATTCTCTACCATCTGAGCCACCAGGGAAGCCTTCCCTGGCTTCAATTACCCTGTGGCACTGGGAGCCAAGAAACAGCAGGACAGGCAGTGGGCAGTTCAAAGGCAGTGCACTGCTGGTTTGTCAGGGGCTGACAGCTTAGCTGCAGGAGATGAGTCCCGGTGCACGGCTCAGAGAGCAGGGGTTGCCCAAGTTCAGAGCGGGGCAGGGAGGATGGCCAATGCAGTCTGCATTCCGGCCACAGGAAAGGAGGTGCTATGGCACCCCACTCCAGTACTCTTGCCTGGAAACTCTCATGGACAGAGGAGTCTGGTAGGCTGCAGTCCATGGGGTCGCAAAGAGTCGGACATGACTAAAGTGAAGGAGCATGCGTGAATGTTCTAAAATCCTTGATATGTGTTGCAAATCACCAAATCTCAAGATGTATCTGTTTACATCCCCTGATTCAGTATATGAATGTTACCCAGCCACCTTTTAAAGAAGGAACAAGAGAAATAACATTTTACCCAACAAACCATAACAGGAAAGCTCAATTGGATGTTACAGCCAGCAATGTTACAGATCTGTGGGGATGGGAAGAGCAAAGGGTGAAGGTCAGAGAGAGCCAGCGTGAGGGAGGGAGGAAGGTGAGACAGGACTGGGGAGGGGGGTTGAGGTGGAGGTCCCTGAGAGACGCCTCGCAAATGTGTAGAAGAGAGGCAGAGTGGAGCACCAACAACCCACAGACAGACAGCAATGCAGGCCTGAGCAGCAGCAGCATGTAGCCCCAGGAGGCCGGTGTTGGTGAGAGCCAGTCTGAGCCCGCAGACAGGGCCACGGATGGGGGCCCGCAGACACAAGCCTGCACACACCCGCACAAGCCCTACATTGTCTTCCAGGCCCAGCAGCCTGGCCCTCCGGCCCTCGGGAGCTCTGATTCTAAAGAGGGATCAGAACCACCAGTGATGGGCCCTCCCCTGCCCGCCAGAGTCCCTCACCTGACTCTCAGTGACACTGTGGCTTTAGGCAGCGACTTCACAGAATGATCCAGCAAATGAGCACCCTGGGCACCGGGTGAGGAGTTAGCTGGGGGCTAAGTGACGGAGGTGACTCATCATCGCAACCTCCGTGCAGGCACCCTACACCCAGACGCGGGCCAGGCCACTGACCGTGCAGGAGCAGGTGGTGGACTCTGCCTGCCTGAAGTGGCCGCTGCTCTTCTCCCGGCTCTTTGAAGTCACCACACTCTCAGGTAATGGCGTGTGATGTGTAAGAGGGTGCCAGTAGGCCCCTGCCCCAGACCAGCCCCGGCTCCACACCCCTCTCCTTCTGCCAGGCCCCCGACTGCCCAAGACTCAGCTGATCTTGGCTGTTACCTGGAAGGGGCTGCACTTCTTGGACCAGAAAGAGAAGGTGCTCCTAGAACTCTCTTTCATCGAGGTCATGAGTCTGATCACCAACAGGTGGGTGCTCCGAGGGAAGCCCCAAACCTCCCTCTCCCCGAAACCTCAGTCCTTGGGGCTCCAGGAGAGGCAGGGAGAGGGGGAGGCACACTGTCCCTGGGAGCCCGACTGGCTCACACCGCATCGTACATGTGGTATGGCCGTTGGCTCGGGCCCTGCGCTCCACTGTCCTGGGGTCAGCCATGTGTCCGCACATCACCCATCGCCCTCTCCCTCTCAAGCTCCCTTTAGAGCCCAGCTCCCCTGGAAAGAGGCACATAGCTTGCAGCCTTCGGGGCATACATTCACCTATAGGTTCCTTCTCTTCTCACTGGTGGGTACTGCTCACGTGGAGGTGCCAGCAGTCTGGGAGAGGGAGCGAGGGACAGGCCTGTGTGTGCAGGGCATGAAGCCGAGTGAGGACCACCCTGCATGCCAGGTGTGCCCCAGACACCCCGCCCCCGGCTGTCTACTGAGAAGGCCTCCACGCCCTTCTGGAAGGCCTGCCTGTGCCCTGCCAGAGCCCTTCCTTGGTTAAAACACACCCTGGTGTGGCATGACCACTGTGGTCATTACCAGTGGGTGCAGGGCACACGCTGGCACCACTCACTGAGGCAGACTGTGCTCGGTGCTCTCTTCTATTCCAGTAAGCCCCCCATCACCCCCACACTCTGCAGATGAATAAACAGAGGCATGCAGAGGGTAGGTGCTTAGTCGCTCAGTTGTGTCCAACTCTTTGCGACCCCGTGGACTGTAGCCCGCCAGGCTCCTCTGTCCATGGAATTTCCCAGGCAAGAATACTGGAGTGGGTGGCCATGCCCTCCTCCAGGGGATCTTCCCAACCCAGGCATCAAACCAGGGTCCCCTGCACTGCTGGCGGATTCTTTACCAGCTGAGCTACCAGGGACGCCCACAGAGGCTGGGTAGCTCACCCAAGCTCACCCAGGCTGGCGCTCCATCTCAGCACCAACTTTCTTTGCAGCGGCCCCACAGTGCCCCTGCACACCAGCCACCGCCTTGCCTGCCCAGAGCTGACTCCACAGACAGGCTGGGCACCACCACTGCCTTTGAAGCCCATAGAACAGGACCCTACGCTCTGGCTCATCTGCCCACACACACAGAGAGTCCGGGGCTAGAGCAGATCCATGCTCAGCCCCAGGCCCCATATGGCCCCAGACACACTGAGTTTCCTCATCTGTAAGAGGGCTTCACGGCATGATGGTTGGCACTCTGGACTCTGTAACTTGGGCAGGTCACCCCTCTGAGGCTGTTGAGGGGCTGACCCTGGGGAGGGTGGGGCAGGCCTCTGGTCACACTGCCCCCTTTCCCCCTCAGGGAGGCCCGGGGTGGGCAGAGGCTGATGCTGTCCACGCTGCACGAAGAGGAGTATGAGTTCCGGTCCCCCAGCAGTGTGGCCATTGCCGAGCTGGTGGCCATGTTTCTGGAGGGCTTGAAGGAGAGGTCCGTGTTCGCCATGGCCCTGCAGGACAGGAAGGCCACAGGTGCCCAGCCAGGCGGGGAGGGGGCCCGGTGAGCGGCTGCTCATGTGGCTGGTGGGAGGGTGGCTTGCTTGTGCCAGGTCCTGGTGGTCATGAAGCAGGAAGAGGGCAGGGACTTGAGCAGAGAGAAGGAGAGAGGCCACAAAGCTCCCAGGGTCATCCATGGGCAAGGCCCTCCCTTCTGCAAGATAAGGGAGTTCAGGAGGGGTCTCAAACCCTCCAAAGTGAAGAGCACTGAGGGAGGTCCTTCTGGAAGCAAGGGAAGGGCCAGCCAGCTCACCAGCCCATGCACTGCACATCATACCCACAGCCACCCTGTTATCCAGTTTTGCAGACAGGACTGGCGGCTCAGAGAAGAAACGCAGCTTGTCCAGGGCCACGTAGCTTGTGGGTGGGGATGGGGGCAGGGTGAGGCCTGGTGGTCTAGTTGATGGCCACAGCTTCCCTAAGCAAAGCTGGAAATTAGGCTTCAGAAAGTAGGGGAGCAGGGGAGGGCTGTGCACAGGGTCTTAACTGCTCTGGAAACATTAGCAGAAGCTTTGTCCCCATGGCCCAACCCATCCTCACAAGTGCCCTACGAGTGAGGGGTGATAGTCTCCATTTTGCAGTTGAGGAAACAGCCTCAGACAGGTCACTTAGCTCCTGGGCAGGCGTAGTGACAGCCTGCTGGCCCTCATCTGCCTCATGGTTCCTTGGCCACTTCCTGGTCAGGCCTCTGAGCAGGTCTCCCCAGCTTCTGCCTGCCCGGCTGTGCCTGTCTAGGCCCCCGAGTGCCTGAGCTTGGGGAATCCCACCCCCAGTCACTTTCAGGGTGGCCTTGGGGCCCCTGCTCTGGGTCCCTGTCTCCTCCCCTGTCAGAGGGGACTGCCCGCAGGATGCCACCAGGGCCTCTGGACTCCACTGAACCCTGGGGAAACTGTCTTCGCTGTCTCTTGTGTGTGTCCGTGTGTCCATAGAGGATTCCACCCTCCTGCCCTTCAAGAAGGGGGACCTGCTGATCCTGACAAAGAAGCAGGGCCTGCTGGCCTCTGAGAACTGGGCCCTGGCCCAGAACGTCAGGACCGAGAAGACGGGACTGGTGCCCACCTCCTGCCTCTACGCCATCCCGACAGTCACCAAGCCCTCAGCACAGCTGCTGGTAACTCACGTGCCCACCCGCCCTAAGCCGGGCACCCCTGGGCACCTGGGGAGGAGGCTGAGATGCCAGGCTTGGGGTCCTCGCTCAGGTGCCTAGCCCCACCCCCAGAAAGCCTGGGCATCGTGCCAGCCCTGCCAGCCCTGCTGGCCCGCTGGGAGAGGTAGGAAGTGCTTGTGCAGTGAGTGGCTGGGGCTCAGTCAATGCGCATCCTTCCATCCCTCCCACCAGGGAGCGTCCTGGGGGTAAACCCGTCTTGCCTCAATGTCATTTAAAAACCCTGACCCAAGGGGGCTCAAGTCCCCCTACCCCTGACAACCACGCCACCCTAACCCCCAAGACCAGCCCCCCACCCCCAGGGGGACAGGACAGGCAGGCCTCCCAAATGCATGTATTGAGTGCCAGCTGTGTGCCTTGTACCACAATACAGTATCAAACAGAGTGGCATCTCTACCCTCAAGCAGCATTTGGACGAATGATGACTTGATGCCAAGTGTACAAAGTGCCACCAAGAAGCAGCGCTGGTTGTTACAGGAGCAAATTCCAGGATGGGGGCTCCCCTGTCCAGGAAGATTTCCCTGAGGGGCAGACACTTCAGTGACAAGGGCTGAAAGAGGTGGGGGGGCCAGGCCAGCAGGGCCAGGGTGAGAGACACCCCTGAAGAGAAGTGCCCCAGGAGAGGGGAGCCTGGTGGGCCTGACTGAGAGCCCTCTGAAGAAAAGGGAACAGGTTCAGAAACATTGAGTCACTGGTCCTGGGTTCTACAGCAGGTGGCACAGGAGGGGTCGGTCCAGGCCTGTCCAGCCCTGTGGCCCGGCCCCTCCCAGGTCTCTGAGGACACCTGGCCAGGAGGAGCCCCTGGGTGGGGCCTTCTGGACTCCTATACCTGTGCCCCACCCCACCCCTAGAGCTTGCTGGCCATGTCACCGGAGAAGCGGAAGCTGGCAGCCCAAGAGGGGAGGCCCTCAGAGGCTCCCCTCGAGGAGCAGCCCGAGGAGAACCTGCACACCCTGGAGGAATTCTCCTATGAATTTTTTAGGTGCCCACCCTGCTCCATCCCGGGCCCCACCCTAACCAGCCCTTCTGGGCTCCCTGGGGACTCAGGTCCACGAAAGCGGATGCAGTGCCCACCTGGGCTCCCTGGGCAAGGAGGGGACCCTCTGACCCTGACATGACCAACCTGTTCTTAACCCCGTGGGGGCCCGCCCTGGAACCCTGGGCTCTTTCCCTACTGTGTGTGTGTGGCCCATGGTGGGTGGGCACAAGGAGAGGCACACACCCTGACCCTGGCCTCCGTCCCCAACAGGGTCCCAGAGAAGGAGACAGCCAGCAGAGCCGTGCTGCCGCTGGCCCGATCCCGGGGGCAGCTGTGGGCCCACTCGGCCGAGCCCCTGCGGCAGCCAGTGCTGCGGCGCGTCCACGCCGACTCTGAGCTGCGGGATGCTGCCTGTCAGATCTTCATCGATATCCTTTCCCAGCTGGCCTGCCCCAGCCCCACGCCAAGCCTCTGGGCACGGGCCCCACAGCCGGCCTACCTGAGGGCCCGGCCTCGCAGGGCACAGGGCTGCTCCGGAATCAGCGAGGTGCCCCGGGGTGGCAGGATCAGCTCCGGGCCAGACTCAGGATCAGTGGTGACAGGCGCTTCTCCTTGACGGCCACACCCATCCTCAGGTACATGGGTGACTACCCCTCTCGGCAGGCTTGGACCTCCCTGGAGCTCACCGACCAGATCTTCTCATCAGCCCTCCAGGAGCCCGTCCTGCAGGACGAGGTTTATTGCCAGATCCTGAAGCAGCTGACGCACAACACCAAGAGGTCCATGGGCACCAGGGAGGGATGGAAGGCATAGCGTGCACAGGGTTGCTGGGCCCGGGGCCCCCTTGGTCCTACGGGTGCTTGCCACCACCTCATAAAGGCAACCTTTGCTGTAACATTGGCAGTGTTGGGACTTCTTGCCCTGGGCTGTGCCTCTCCTACCCTGTCTCCTTTGTCACCTGGCCTCTCTAAACCTCAGTGCTCTCTTCCACAAAATGGGCACAATCGCGCTCCCTCCCCTTCTTGTGAGCGGGAAAGCTTTGGTGGCATTGGCAGCAGGGCAGTCGCCTCCTTGTGCAGGGCCTCAGGCAGGCCTCTGCTCACGTGACAAATCCTGAAAAGAGCCCCATCTCCCTGCAGTGCTGGTGGGCCGGGCCTCCAGGAGGGACCCCTCCTGGGCTGACCTGTGCTGCCGTCCACAGGTACAGCGAGGAGCGGGGCTGGCAGCTGCTATGGCTCTGCACCGGCCTCTTCCCCCCCGGCAAGGCGCTGCTGCCCCACGCCCAGAAGTTCATAGACGCGCGGAGAAGGAAGGTGCTGGCCCCCGACTGCAGCCGCCGCATCCAGAGGGTCCTGAGGTGAGCCTGCCAACTCCTAGGTGCCCCCGGAACGTTGGTCTGGGAGTGCCGGGCCGGGGGCACCCGCCAGAGCAGCCAGACTCAGCTTCCTCTCCGGAAGTGGTGTCAGTCTGGGGAGACAGGACCCGTCCCAGCCACCAGGGACAAAGAAAAGCCCGGAGGGCTGAGGGAGGCTGGAGGGGTTGGTGGAGTCTCTGGCCATGAGTGGCCGCCTGGGTCATAAAGAGGAGAGTGGGTGTCCGAGGCCCATACCCACTGCCTGGCTACGTGAAAACGAGAGCACGACCTGCCCTGCCCGCTGGTGCCCTGCCCAGCCTGGTCCTCTCCCCCCATGTGTCCTCAGAACCTCAGGGCTCCTGGGTGATGAGGCCAGGCCAGCCTCCGCCGCCTCCTATGGGTGGGCCACGTGCCCGGCGCCTCCGCAGGGCAGCTCCCCGCCCTGGCCTGGGAACCGCCGCACACGTCTCTGGGGTCAGCTTCTGTCTGGTGCCTGGCACGTGGCTGAGCGTAGAGGCTGGTGCCGGGGCCAGGCCTGGGTGGGGGTGGTGAGAGGCCTCTGCAGCGTGCACTTGGCTACAGGACAGGGCCCCGGAAGCAGCCGCCACACCAGGTGGAGGTGGAGGCCGCGGAGCAGAACGTCTCCCGCGTCTGCCACAAGGTCTACTTGCCCAACGACACGAGCGAGGTGAGCCTCCCCTCCCCACCTCCAACACCCCCAGGGACTCAGAGCCAGAGCAAGGTGCTTCCCCACGGGGGTCACTCTAGGAGAGCGGGGAGACGCCTGTGGACACAGCTGTGTGAGTGAAAATGGACTGTCTCCCCTTTGCGTTCTCCTAGCCTCTCTCCTGTGAAAACACTGCTCCGCTCACACTGGCGCCCCCCAGCATGAGCTGAGTGCTGGGTGCCCTCAGGAGCTCCGGGTCATGCAGGGGACTACTGGCCCTGGGGAGGTTGTAGTATGGTGGGGAGTTGGGATGCCCCAAAGGCACGGGGGTCCTTTCAGGCCAGGCACAGGAGTGAGGAGGCCAGAGGCTGGGAAACAAGGCTGAGTTCTATGGCCTAGAGGCCCCTTGGGGCTTCCAACCAGCCCTGGGGCCACAGTGAGCAGGGATCCCATGAGGTGCCTATGGATGGAGCCCAGTTGGCTGTTGGGGACCGTGGAAGAGACAGGGGGTACATGCTAAGTTGCTTCAGTCATGTCCGACCCTGTGCAACCATGGACTGTAGCCCACCAGGCTCCTCTGCCCAAAGGATTCTCCAGGCAAGAATGCTGGAGTAGATTGCCATCCCTTCCTCCAGTGGGAGACCCTTGGCTAAATGGGAGCGGTGGAGGGAGGGGAAGTAGAGGGTGGTGACCTCACAGCCCACCCCGAGTGGACTGTGGCCTGGAGATGGCAGAGTCTGGCTGCAGGCTCTCAGAGCGAGTTGAAAAAGCCAGGCCTCTTGGGGACCCCCAAGACAGTGAGCCCTGTGACAAAACAGCACAGACATCTGGCCAGGTTTCTAGAGGGGTAGTCTCGCCCTTCCCAGGACAGGGCGCGCCCAGCCTTAGCCAGCAGGGTTCAGAGGGTTGTTCAGAGCTGAGCCGAGTCCTGAGGTGTTCACGGCCGCCTCTCTGCCCAGATGCTGGAGGTGGGTGCCAACACCCGGGTGCGGGACGCGTGTGACAGCATTGCCGCCCGGCTGCAGCTTTCCTCCTGGGAGGGCTGCAGCCTCTTCATCAAGATCGCAGACAAGGTGTGTGGCCCACAGGCCAGGGGCGGGAGGGAAGGCGGGGAAGGCGGGTGGGGGTCTCCCACCTGCACTGGGCCAGCCCCGCCGAGGTACACAGGCCCACAGGGGTCATGAGGGGTCATGAGCCCCAGTGTGACACCTGGCCTCCTGCACACCTGCATGTCTATGCCCTTCTCGCCACCTGCCCCAGGTCATCAGCCAGAAGGAGGGAGACTTCTTCTTTGACTCCTTGCGGCACGTGTCCGACTGGGTAAAGAAGAACAAGCCCCAGAAGGAAGGTGAGCAGAAGGCTCTGGGTGCCAGGCTGGGGCCGCAAAGGAGGGTGTTGCTGGGATGTGAGGTGGGGCAGGGCTTGTCTGCCTCCTGGGCCAGGGTCGGACAGCTCCCCTGGACCCTCCCACATGGTGCATGCCCATTTCATTCATTCTCCTCAGGTTCCCTGGCTCATGGGTATGGCCAGGCCTGGGGCCAGGCAGTGAGGCCCTGCCCTGAGAACTGTACCAGCTTGGGCAGGGGCTGGGCATGGGGCAGGCCTAGAACACGTGGCCGGACTTTGGGGTGATGAAAGGTGCACAGGGCAGAAGGGAGTCTGACCCCGCAGGGAGATCCAGGAGTGCCCATTCATCTTGAAGGCTGAGGAAGGGCTGGGAGCCAGGGAGGAAGAGGCATGGAGGCTTTGCAAAGGGGAGGTCATGGTAGCAGACACATCAGCAATGTGAGGGCCAAGTGGCAGGGTGCAGGAGTGGGTGTAGGCCTCAGAGCCTGCCTGGCCAGGGACAGGCTCTGTGCTCACTGCTGCCCCTCCCCAGGGGCCCCTGTGACAATCCCCTATCAGGTGTATTTCATGCGGAAACTGTGGCTCAACGTTGCCCCTGGGAAAGATGTGAAGGCAGACACCATCCTTCATTACCACCAGGTACCAGGCCGCCCCTCCTGGTGGGTGCTGGGGCCACTCTCGCTCAGTCACACCTACCCTGAGTGCAGCGCGGTCTCTCTGCCCAGGGTCACCCACCTCCCACCCAGGCCTCATGGTCTGTGCCCTGAGGGTTCTGGAGCCAAGAGCAGATGGAAAGCAGGGCACTGGGACAGTGGCAGACAGACAGCAGCTGTACCCTCCCCTGTGACATGCCTACCGGGGAGGGGAGGACCCAGAGGGTCTCGAGCCTACAGAGTGCTAGGCCTTGCCCTGAAGGGGTAGAGCAGGCCCGGCTCTGCAGCGAGGTGTTGGGGAGCCCTACCCGCGCTCAGTCATCTTCCCTCCACTGGAAACCTAACCCTGAGGACCTTATCTCTCTGCAGGCTCCGTTTCCTACATTCTACTGGGCTACCACCTGAGCGCAAAGCTGGGGGTGTCAGGAGCCTAAAGTCCAGCTTTTCCTTCACCCAGGAGCTGCCCAAGTACCTGCGTGGGTTCCACAAGTGCTCAAGGGAGGATGCCATCCACCTGGCCGGCCTCATCTACAAGGCCAGGTTTGGTGATGACCGGTCCCAGCTAGCCAGCATCCCCAAGATCCTGCGGGAACTCGTGCCTGAGAACCTCACGCGCCTAATGTCCTCGGAGGAATGGAAGAAGGTCCTTGTTGGGGGCTGGGGAGGGGCCCTTGGCTGCTGCCCCTGTAGGAGTCCTGCCCACGTGTGGCTGTGGGAGGGTGGATTAGGTCTGCCACCCTTGGCCGAAGGCAGCAGCCGTTGTTCTGGCCAGGGCCTCAGGGCCTCATGTGGTGGCCCAGCCAGGCTGTGGTCTCCACCAAGACCTCACTGGCCCTGACTTCCCCAGAACATCCTCCTGGCCTGCAGCAAGCACAAGGACAAGACGGTGGAGGAGGCCAAAGTGGCCTTCCTGAAGTGGATCTGCCGGTGGCCCACCTTTGGGTCTGCCTTCTTCGAGGTGAAGGTAGGTTGCACCCCAGACCTGCTCTCCTGGCCGAGCAGGCCCCACATAGCTCTGGCCCTGGCAGCCTGAGCTTCTCCCGCAGACAGGCCACAGGCAGGGCCTCGGCCAGGTCTGGGGGGTGTGCGTGCACGCATGCGTCTCAGGGAGGGGCTGTGATCCCTGTGACACTCTCCCTCCTCAGCAAAGCTCGGAGCCCTCCCACCCGGACATCATCCTCGTCGCCATCAACCGGCACGGGGTGCTGCTCATCCACCCCAAGACCAAGGTAGCAGAGGGCCCTGGCAGGGCCGGGGTGGTCCCCGTGCGGGGGCTGGGCTCCCGTCCTGCCACACACTGGCCCTGGACTCTGGAGGATCCCGGGCAGCAGTTGAGACCCGGGGCCCCTGAGGCCTCCTGGGCTTTCGCGGGCTCTGACCCACCCACCTGCTGTGGCCCCAGGACCTGCTCACCACCTACCCCTTCACCAAGATTGCCAGCTGGAGCAGCGGCAGTACCTACTTCCACATGGTGCTGGGGGGCCTGGGCCGGGGCAGCCGCCTGCTGTGTGAGACCTCTCTGGTGAGCTCCAGACCCGGGGGCCCTTCCAGGGGCCCCAGGTCCCTTTTCCCAGCCCAGACGCAAAGCACCCAGAGGCTCTGGACACTGGGTTTCCCATACCCTGAGCCCTGGATGCCACCGGGTGAGTTGCTCATGGAGGGCCCGGCTCCCACGCCTGGCATGGACAGGCCAGGCTGGGCCAGTGGAGGACTGGATGGAGGTGCAGTGCAGGGAGGGCTGGGCGTGTCACTCGGGGGCATCAAGGCCTGGCAAGGGGCTCTGTGGTCCCAGGAGGGATGAGTACTCAGAGCCCAGACACAGTCCTACTTCTCTCTTCACCACGTCTGCCTGGGGTGTCACTGAGGCAGAAGCTGGGCCCCCTAAGCCCTGGTCCAAGCCCTACCTAACTGTACCCCACCTTCCTCTAATGCAGGGCTACAAGATGGATGACCTGCTGACCTCATACGTGCAGCAGCTGATAAGCACTGTGAACAGGCAGCGGGGCCCCCATGGCTCAGTCCCAAGCAACCCGTAGCAGCCAGGTCCTCTAGCCCACTCAGCCGCCCTCCCCAGTCAAGGGTCCTTGTGGGGCTTACCCAGGCCCTCCTCTGGGCCCGAGGCCTGCCCTCCTCCCAGAATACCCCCCCCACCCTTTGGCACCCCAGTGGGTCCCTCCCCTGGGTGCCGACTCTGAGGGGCAAAGGCAGGAGCCCAGGGCAGCACCAGGAGTGGCAGGCCTCCAGGCTGATGGACGGGTGGATGACGGAGTGGACCCCCAGAAATGTTCAATAAAAGTTCATGGAGCACTGGGGAGTGTGTGTCAGTGAGAGAAGACGGTTGCGGGTTAGATGGGCAGGAGATCCAGGAGGTGCTGGCCAGGAAGAGTTCTTTGCCAGCAAAAAGCACTATGATGCCCCCAGGGACAGGGAGGACAGCTTCATCCTCAGAGGATGACTTCCTTCATGACTCACCTTTCTCTCCACCTCCTTCCCTTCCTGCTTCTCAGACTGGGACGGGACTTCCTGTGGGCCCCTTGGCACACCTTTCCTCCTTCCCCAGCAGGACACTGGACACGGGAGGCTGCCAGGGGGGCCCTGCTGGAGGTGGCTGGGGGCCCCTCTGCCCACACAGAGGGCAGACCTGGATGCAGGCCCTTGGAGCCTGGTTCACCCTGAACTGCCCCAGCTGGTTGTCCCCCGACTCCACCCACGAGGCCAGCCTGCAAGGACTGAGGGTCTCTGCTGAGCTTGTCTCCAGGCCCTGTTGCAGCCCAGCCCTGGGGTGCCTGTCCAGGCTGGGGTTGGTCTTTCTCGCGCTGCAGCAGCACATCCACCCTGATGCCACAAACCACACAGGCCCTGGGGTGGCGTAAAGAAGCCTTCATTCACTGTGCGAGTGTAACGTCCTTCCTGGAGGGCAGGAACGAGCCACCCACTGGAGCCCACCACCTCCTGGCTCCAGACTGCTCCCGGGGGTCCGCATGTGCCCCGGAGGTGGGGTGCGCCGGCCCCTCCAGCTGCTGTGCAGGGCGAAGAGCATGACTTGCCGCCGGCTCTGGGTGATGGGAGCCTCCTTGGCTGAGTGAACACATGGTGGGGGAGAAAAGGATGGTTTACCAGAGGCCCCCACCCACGTGTCCTAGGGCCCAGGGCGGCTGCCCAGCTGTAGGCTACATCTGTGCCCCGTGGGGCGGAGGCTGTCCAAGCTGCCATGAGGCCTCCTGCAAGGGTGGGACGGCTCAGGGCAGGTCAGGGCAGGCTGAGTCAGGAGACAGCGGCCCCGACCTGCTCCTGGCCCTGGAGGACCTTGGACCGAGATTGTGGATGTGGACCTGGCACAGGCTCAGCACACCCAGGCCCCTGCCCCATGGCCTTGTGGAAGGAGGGAGAGGAGGGATGCGTGAAGGTGGAGGGGAGGAGGAGGGATGCTGAGCAGAGAGAGGGGAGGGAGATGCCACAGGTTCAGGGAGCTGAAGAGGGGAGTGAAGCCTCGGGGAGCAGCAGAGCAACAAGCAGGCAGCAGCAGGCCAGGTGGGCAGGCCTCTCAGGCAGGATGGAGGCCCGAGGACTTGGGCTGGGCCCTACGGGCTGCCAGCTCCGACAGCTTCTTCAGCCTCTTCTTCAGCTCCAGTGGGAACTTCTCATAGCACCTCTTACACACGGGCTTCATGTCGAACTCCACAAACTTGTTCCTGGGGAGGACAGGCAGCGGTCAGGAGGGGTGGGGGCTCCTCTGGGCCCCAGCCCGGAGCACAAGGCCTCCCACACAGCAGCCTGTCCCTGGCCCTGGGCGTGACTTTGTGGCCAGAGGTCACGGTAGACCTCTGCAGGGAGGAGATGGGCCTCCAGGCCTCCCTTTCTGCCTAGAGACTTTTCTTGAATGCTGACACTCCAGAACCTTCTGGGGCTCCCTGTTGTCCTGGGAAACCAGGCTCCAGCTCTGGCTGTCCTGCCCCCATTTCATTCTCCTAGAGGAGGTCTGGTTCCTTTGGCTCTGAGTGTGCTGTTCCGGGCTCTCCCTTTCCCAGAGTTCAGTGTGACTCTTCCCACTGTGCCCTGAGGGTCCCTGGGCCTGCCTGCTTGGGGTGGGGGCTGCCCCTGTGCCCACTGCATCCCCAGGGGCTGATCTCAGTGGGCATTCAGGGAAGGCCCCACGAAGGGGAGAAACTATGGAAAGCCAGCTCCAACAGGAGTCCCCAGCAGGCTCCAGGAGAGGGAAGGGGAGGAGGGGGACGCTGTGTAGGTCTCTGCCCAGGCGCAGGGGCGCTGCGGTGGGGCGTGGGCGCACCACTTACTTCAGAGTGAGCCGGCTGTTGCAGGTGGAACAGGAGAAGCAGTGCACGCACCAGGCCTTGTTGAGGGCTGACACCACTGTGAGGGGCAGACACAGACTCAGTGACCCCGCAGGTCAGCCACAGGGCCCTCTGTGCGCAAGGAGGGCCAGCTGGGCCCACAGCTGCAGGACCCACAAGCCCAGAGAGTGTGGGGGACAGGGACTGGGGCAGGAAGTGGGCACAGGGATGGGGGAACCTCACCATCACCCTCGATCACATGGCTGCAGGTGTAGCAGACATCCCCAAAGAGCTGTGGGCAGAACAGGGAGTTACCCACGCTGTGGGCATTCATGCCCCTGCCATCTCCCTGGGCCTCTCGGGCCTCCTGGGCCTCCAGGACTAGGGCACAGCCTCGGGCCTGAGGGCTCGTCAGAACCACCGCCCCCCAGGAGACACAGGGGGAGGTGCTGCCCCCTCTAAGGCCGCTCTGCCGCCCTGGTGTCGAGAAGTGCGGTCAGGGCGGGAAGCCCATCCTCCGGGCAGTTCTGCTGTGCCTGGTAGGAGGGAGGGGGCTGCAGCACAGGCCGCCCCAGGAGCCCGGGGCTTCACATGCCACCTCTCAGTCCCCACAGCAGTCCTGGCCACAGGGCACGTTTCCCAACGGGAGGCACCGAGGTCGTAGGGGCTGCCCAGGTCCCAGGACATCAGCACACAGGCCTGGCCTCAGCACCCACCCAGCACCGGCCATGGGGCTCCCGGGGGGAGGCTGCCCCATGTCCTCTGCGGCCTCCCCACGGCCCCCCCAAGCCACACCTGGTTGTAGTGGGTCTCGCAGTAGGCCAGGCCCTTCTTCTCGTAGTGCCGGTGCCCCAGGAACGGCTTCTCGCACTTGGCGCAGACGAAGTGCTGGGAGGGGGCGAGGGGCAGGGATGGCAGAGTCAGGGCAGGAGCCACCTCCCCGGGAGACAGCCAAGAGGCTGAGGGGGTGCGGTGCCTCGCAGGGCGCACAGGAGGGCCGCGGGGCTGACACCTCCGTGAGCTGCCCCTGCTCAGTAAACCCCACTCCTCCCTGCTGGGCACCCTCAGCCCAGGGCGTCAGGTGCTGGCACGGTGCCTATAGCACGGAGGGCTGCACGCCCGCGGACTCCTCTGTCTCTACAAGCCAGAGTCACCGGACACAGCTTCCCACTTAGGGAGGCTTTTGGGTGTGACCACCCACCTTCCCATGGGGGGCTGGGGGCCAGGGGCCACATCAGGACCCTCTCAGAGAGGCCACCCAGGGCAGAGCCTGGGGGACACAGCCCTGGCCTGGCCACAGGCTTGCAGGCCTCTCTTCCAGGCAGTGACAGTGAGGCCGCCAGAGCTCCCAGCGGAGGCCTGGAGACCCAGCGGGACACACCTGACCATCTTGCCCGCAGGCGGGCTGAGCTCCCCTGTTTGCACACAGCCCCTGTACACACAGCCACTTCCATCGACCACAATCCCACAGGGCAGCCTGGACCAGTGTCCCCAAGGTTTCCTCATGATTTTGCAATCTTCTTGAAGGCCAGGAAAGGGAGGAAGGGTGGGGGTGTCTCATGACTCTGGAATACTCTAGAAGGCCAGGAAGGAAAGGAAGATGGGGGGTGGTGTGCCTGCTTGGCCAGGCTCTGTGTGCTCCGGTCTCTGGGTCCCCTGGACTGACCCGTCCCCGGCCAGGGGCCAGGAAGGTCAGCACCCAAGTGGAGCCCGCCACACGGCCTGGGAGTGGGGGGGAGTGTGGAGGGGCTGCAGCAGGGCCAGACTCCGGCTGTGAACACGAGCCGGGGCCCCCACCTGCTGTCCACACCGGCCGTGCTCACCTCCACATGCCACTGCTTGCCCAGCGCGTTGACCACCCGGCCCTCGATGGGCCGGCGGCAGGCCCCGCAGATGGGGACCCCCATCTTGTCGTGGCAGGGCAGGCAGTAGAGCTCGCCCTTCAGCTCCCGGGCCTCCGCGGTCAGCTCCTTCCTGGAAGACAGCACAGAGCCCCCAGTGACGGCGCTGCCCAGCTCCCGCCCCTCCAGACCCAAGGAAGCAGCTTCCAGACAGCCCCCCACCCCAGCTCTGTCCCTGCAGAGCCCCTCAGGCAGGCATTGCTTTCATCTCTGCTCTTTCTCTTTGGAGACTTCCTGTGCCCCAGACAGGCCCCAGGGCATGGGATTCCCGCTAGGCCCTCGCAGAAGGAGGCCTGTGTTTGGCACAGATCTGTTCCCAGCCCCTCCGCCCCTAGATCAGACTGGGCATCTGGGACAGACCCAAGGGGGGTGCTCTGCAGCCTCTCCTTCCTCTCTTATCCCTCGTGCACCCCTGAGTCTCCAGTCCTCTCTGAACGGAGCCCCAAAGAGAGGAGTCTCCTGCACGGTTGCCCTCAAGCCCCCATTCTACCTGCCCCTGCACCCACTCTCCCGTCACCCCTCTGCCCACCTGGTCGTCCTCTCCAGCCCCATCACTCCCCTGGGCGGCTGTCCCACCTCCACCCAGCTCCCCCCCTACCCGCAGTGGGTGCAGCTGAAGTGGTCAGGGTGGTAGGCGTCATTCTTGAACATGAGGGGCTGTTCATCGATGACCAGGTGGCAGCGCTGGCAGATGTACTTGCCCAGGCCCTTGGCCTTCTCGCGGTTGTGACAGGGTCGGCACAGGTGTCTGTTGGGGAGTGAGGCAGGTGTGAGGGACTCAGCCTCCCCTCCGCATCGCCCCCAGGCAGCTGGGCTATCTCCCTGGAGAAGGCGTCCCTGGACACCCCAGACAAAGGTCTGTCTAGTCAAAGCTATGGTTTTTCCAATAGTCATGTATGGATGTGAGAGCTGGACCATAAAGAAGGCTGAACACCAAAGAACTGATGCTTTTGAACTGTGGTGTTGGAGAAGACTCTCGAGAGTTCCTTGGACTGCAAGGAGATCAAACCAGTCAACCCTAAAGAAAATCAATACATTGGAAAGGCTGATGCTGAAGCTGAAGCTCCAATACTTTGGCCACCTGATGCAAAAAGCTGACTCATTGGAAAAGACCTTGATGCTGGGAAAGATTGAAGGCAGGAGGAGGGGAGGACAGAGGATGAGATGGTTGGATGGCATCACTGACTCAATGGACGTGAGTTTGAGCAAGTTCCGGGAGTTGGTGAAGGACAGGGAAGCCTGGCATGCTGCAGTCCGCGGGCTCACAGAGTCAGACACAACTGAGAGACTGAACAACAACAACACTCTCACCCCCACAGCCTGAACAGATGCCAGGAAGCCTTGGGGGTTCAGCCCAGTGGCCCAGAAAAGCCAGCCAACAATCCTGCTGTTGGGAAGGCCGCAGGTGAGCCCTCTAGAAGGCACCTCGGCACAGGACAAAGAGCAGAAGGAAACACGGCAGCACATTGGTGCTGTTGTCTTTGGACAGCAAGGCAAACGTGGTGTTTTTCTTCATGCTTTTTCTGAGCCTAGGACATCACGTGGACAAGAGCAGCTCAAAAATTCGCTTTAATTTTCAAATACCTTTCAACACATAAGGGTAACTGTACAGTGTGTTACAATCCCACTGTGCCCAGTCAAGGAGCCACGGAGTGCCAGGCCCGCCGGGCACTCAGGGCCTGCTTCCTCAGGGGTCCTCTCAACAAAGAGGAACCCGGACGTCTACAGGCTCTCTCTGTCTCCAAAGACAAGCACGGTTGTGCCAGATGGAGGCCCCCAGACCTAGGAACTGTCATTACAGAGTCTGTTTTGTAAAGACCTCTGAGTAATTTCTGATGGTACTTTCTGCTCTGGGCAACAGCTGCGGTCTCTACTGAGAGAAATCAACATGGTTTCTGTTTCCTTGGGCCTCACAGGCGGCAGGAATTTAGATTCAGGGTCCCTGAGCAAAGATGCATTAATACAAAGGCCCCAGTGCACGGCTCCCATCCCCCACCTGCCACCTGATCTGCCAGCGTTCTCAGCATCTGGGCCTTCCTGCCCTCCCTCCTCCAGGCCCCCAACCCCCTCCCATCAGCCTCCTGACCACCTGATACCAGTGTTGGCCTCTTTCAGAGGCAGGTCAGGTAAAGAATCTGCCTGCCAATGCAGGAGATGTAGAGGGCTCGGGTTCGATCCCTGGGTCGGGCAGATCCCCTGGAGGAGGAAATGGCAACCCGCTCCAGTATTCTTGCCTGGGAAATCCCATGGACACAGTAGCCTGGCGGGCTACAGTCCATAGCGTTGCAAAGAGTCTGACACAACGGAGCATCTGAGCACACACAGGGGAGTCTACTTAAAAGATTAGCTCTCAGACTCAGGACCACGCCGTTCCCGCCCCATACACCCCGACCCCCGCCAGGCAGGTGTGGTAGGCATATCCTAGATGCCAGGGCAGCTAACTCCCCGCCCCTCACCGCGGCATTGGCCACTGCATTTGGGTCTGGACTGCCCTTTGCCGGCCCCGAGTGAGTCTTATCTCCTCAGGGCTAAAGGGCAAGGGCCCAGGGGAGTGCCCAGCAGCCACCTGCCAAGCTGTTGACAGGCTCCCAGCTGTACCCCTCTGAGCCCTGGGCGCCCCGCACAGGGCAGAGGCTCAGGATGCGCCTTCTGACGTGTGAGTACACAAACAACTGCGAACCACGGGAAGAGGGGGACAGTGGCTGTCATCTCCCCAAGGTACGACGGCCACTGAGACTGGGAGGCCGTCTCCTGGCCGGGGGCCCTGGCTCACTCCACCCGCCCAGGGGTCACAGATGTGGCCTGGGCTCTAGCCTCCACCTCCTGGGCAAGACTTCGCCCCCCTCTCCCCAGGCCCCTGAAGCCCAGTGGGCTCTCCCAACCCCACTCTCCCTAAGACACCCTGTGCCCCAGCCCCAGCCCAGGCCTCCGGCCATGGCAGAGCCTCCCCACGCCACACCTGCCACCTGCTGTGTCTCTGTCTCGGAGACAATGTTTATTCCCCACAGCCCCACTCCAATGCTGATGACTCCTCTTAGCAGGAGGACAACATTCAACCCACATGGAAAGATTTTGGCCTCAAAGTTTATAGAAATGAGCACAACTCCTCGAAATTTGGTTGCAATACTAGTGCCCTTAAAACCACTGTCATCAATCACCCGACAACAGACAGCTACACTCAGGGGAGCCAGCCAGATTCCCATGTCTCAAGCCACCATGAGCCAGTTCTCCCAGACAGCCACCTTGGGCCACAGTGGGGAGGGAGCCTCACACCTCACCAGCTCCGGGGCAAGACAGAACTGAGGAGCCCTCCTCTCTCAGAGGAACCCCAGATGTGAAATATCTTTTCAACAGACCTGACCCCAGCACCAGATCTAAGGACAACCTGTAGAATTTTTCCAAGGTAGAATGAAGATGGAACCTAGGAATTCTACCGCTGAGGTGCAACAGAAGAGAACAAAACAAAGCACATACACACGCAGCCTAAGTTTCAGAGTGACACAAGCTTGAGTCCAAATCCTGGCTCACTGGTCTGTGGTTGGCCCGTGAGGTCGCCTCTCTGGGCCTCAGTTTCCTCATCTGTAAAATGGGCAGTAATCCCAAATGCACAGGACTGTGCGAAAGAACACATTTCAGAGAGTACTTGTG
The DNA here is from genome assembly GCA_007570785.1 of Antilocapra americana. Lineage (NCBI taxonomy): Eukaryota > Metazoa > Chordata > Mammalia > Artiodactyla > Antilocapridae > Antilocapra > Antilocapra americana. Next base: position 4,357,398 of record ML661353.1, on the reverse strand, counting down.
GAAGGTTCCTCCCCGTGGTATAGCATGTATATCTTTAAACATCTTAACTAAACAGTTGTAAAGTCTTTTGAAGCTAGAAATAGTGGTTTGGTGCCCTGTGCTACTGGATGTATCATTTTGGGAAAGGCAGAGAGAAACAACTTTGCTGGAGTAGCCACTGTCCACATCCAAACACCCAACCCCCAGACTCCCAGGAGGAGCCTCGGGGGACCAGTAGGGGGCAGGCAGCAGCGGCTCTCTTCCCAGGCCTCCTGTCCAGAGGAGGAGCCCGCACAGACAAGGGCCAGGCCTCCGGGTCCCCACAGGCACAGACAGCGCCCCATTATGAGGCAGCCTGCAGCTGGGCCCTGGTGGAGATAAAGGCCATGATTTATTCCGCACACCCAAAGGGGGTCTCATTATACAGGGCAGGACACAAGGACCCTACAGCAAAGGTCCTGAAAGAATCCCCTCTCATTCGACCAAACAAGACTCCTCGGCCTCCCACCCTTCCCCATTCACAAGACCCCCACCCCTGCCGCTGGCCAGTGCAGGCTTGGGCGCCCAGGCCTGTTGTCATGGCAACCAGCCCCTCCCTGGCCCCCTCCCCTTGGTAGGAAATTACCCTGTTCTGAAACGTCCTGTTGTCTGTCGGTCCCGGCCAAGCCCCCCACCCAGCCGGCAACCACTCCACAGCTTCGTAGACAGTCACACACTCGGCCTCTGTGACGCTTGGCGGCCCAGCTGGGGGATGGAGGGGTGCTGGGACACACTGGAATATTCACAGCCCAGCGGCAGCAGAGGCAGCCAGAGGAGTGGCCCACCACACAGGGGACCCCTCAGGAATGAAGCAGCCTTTCAGGGCCCCAGGGGGTGCAGCCTCCCCGCCTCTCCTTAAATAGCCAGCCGGCCTCTACCACGGCCACACGGAGCCACCACCCAGCCACAGGCCACGGCCCACCTGCTCCCCAGACCCGCTGTGAGAGGTAAGGGCAGGGCTGGGGAGCGGGGGCGGGGGTGCGGGGCAGAGCAGGCTCATCTCTGCCATCTCGCTTCAACCTATTTATCAAGGCCCCCCTGGTCTGAATTGGAGCAGCCCACGGGAGATGCTCCAGTCTCACTGTGGGGGCTTTTAAAAGAAGAGTGGGTGCCCAGTCTGTGGTCTCATGGCTGCAGCGACGGCCCCCACACTCTTCCCCTCTAGCCGGGGCACCTGGAGGGGCCCAACGAGGAGCCAGGAGGGAGAGGGGCTGGGGACACCGCGAGACCGCCTGCCCGCCCAGCCCCCTCCCACTGCCATGCCCACCCATGTCCCCTCCACAGAGGCCAAGCCCTGAACCTGCTCCGCGGTCGGGGCCCCCACGCCCCCCAGGTCCAGCCATATTCCGCGCACCCCAGCCGCCCTGCCCCGAGCAGAGTGAGACATCGGGAGACAGTGAGAGCAGACATTTCTAGGGACACGTGGAGAGGAGAAGGAGCCACCCCCCTAGGCCCACTGCAAAACCAGCATCAAAACTCGTGACACAGGGGCAAGGTGGAGAAACCGCAACAACCCTGACCCAAGCCTGAAAGCAAGTCTACACCCAAAGAGAGCACAGTGCATGCGGCCTTCAGTGGTGGGATACAGAAAGCACTGGGCAGGAGCAGAAAGCCAGGTGCCAGCCACCTGCGCACACGCAGGGCCCCACGCTCAGCCCACTGCTCTACTGTCACCACCTGGAAAGTCTTGCCTCTTGAACAAAGGGTGGTGCAGACTGTGTCGCTGTTCCTGGGGCCAGGTCCCCGGGGGAGGCGCTGAGCCTGGGAGGCAGCTGCACACAAGCCCTGGCAGCAGGAACCCATCAGCCCCTGGAGGAAAAGCAGGTGGAGGTGTTGGCTGTCCCTGCTGGGTCTTCTGGATCCGGCCTCCTACTCCTGGGCTGTTGCCCTGGCCAAATGACCCTGGGCAAGTTAGCTGATGCTGAGCTTCCATGTCCTCATCTGTAAAGTGAGGCAGTGGACATCTGCCCCTGAGGCCTGGTGGGCAGGGCCCAGGCAGGCCTGCCTCGCGCCAGACAGAGAAGATGGTCAGTACCTGCGAGCAGACCTCACGGAGGGGCTGGGTGATGACTGTACCACCAGTGGGGTGGGCAGAGTCTGGGCCTCAGGGCAGCCCAGAGTGGAGGGTACCCAGCTCAGCCCCTCCCCATCCCCATCAAGACCCCTCCCTCACTTGGCCTCCAGGCATACTTCTCCCACTGCCTCAGGTCACACACACTTGGGAGCAACAAGAAATAATCTCTGTATTAGGATTTTAGGGAACCTGAACCACTCTGGGTCCAGGAGAGATTTGGGCAGGGGGACATCCCTGGATCCCCTCAATAATCAAAATGTGACATGATCAGGTGAGCGCCTCCGCTGGCTTGAGACTGACTGGCCAGACGCTCACTACCCTGACTTCCTCTTGCTCAGCCACCTGTGGGGCAGCGGGGGTGCCTGGGGGTGCTCAGGGCCCCCAGTGGTAGTTGATAAGGCATGAAGCAGAGGGTCAAGCTGCTGACTGGCCCAACAGCTCCTCACTACCCTCACTGCCCTCCTGCCCTCCTAGCTGCCAAAGTCTGAACCGCTGGCCCTGCTCCATCTACTTCAAGACCCACAGCTAGGGATGGCACCCAGCCTCATACTGAGGGACTGCCAGCGCTAATGTCTCCGAGCTCCTAGAGCACCCATCAGCCCCCGCCAGGACTAATATCTTGGTCATTAAAAGGAGAGGACCAAGGGCAGAAGTTTACAGAGAACTTGCTCCAGGTCCTCTGTGGCTCGTGTGGCTCTGCTGCTCCCTGCTCCGTTCCTGCTGCTCCTGTGAGCCCCCTCTCCTGCCCCCTCTGCAGCCCACAGGTGGGGAGTGGGGCTGCTGGGAGGTGGGGTTGGGGGAGCCCCTGAAGTTGCGCTGCAGGCAGAGGTGCCCTACGCTGAAATCCCAGGCCATGAAAACAAACTGGCAGCAGCCTCCCCAACCCCACAGGGGGCTACGGGCTGCGTGGGGTCTGGCCCTCTCCTGCCCACACCTGTCCCAGGCCTAGGCAAGGCAAGGCACTTGGACCTTTCCCCTCCTTTGGAGTCTTCTGAGTCGACCAAAATCAAAATGGGAAACCTGTCACTCTGTCTGTTGGGGAGGGACCACAGGTGACCCACACAGAACTGGGATCACCAGACAGAAATGGTCTGTTTCCAAGGCCAGCAGGGCTCTGAGCTTCAGCCTCTGGTTTATGCTGAGGGTAAACCAGGTGGGCAAGGCTGGGCAGAGACAGGCCGCCTCCCTGGGTCCCGGCCTCTCTGGGGCTGCAGATCTTGGCCAGAAAACCCTGGCCAGTCTCTCCACCTCTGGGACATATGGCTCTTCCTCTCCTGGAAAAGAATTTGCCTCCTGATAGTTACAGCGATCCCATGGACTGTAGTAGCCTAAGAAGTTCCTCCATCCATGGAATTTTCCGGGCAAGAATACTGGAGTGGGTTGCCATTTCCTTCTCCATGGGATCTTCCCCACCCAGGGATCGAACCCGGGTCTCTCGCACTGCGAGCAGATGCTTTTACTGTCTGAGCCACCAGGGAAGCTCTAGTTAAACTATTCCAGGTAATAAAACACCCACTGCAGGCGTGGGCCCACAGGCTTCTAAGACACATGTGTCCGCCCACTAACATGCCCGAAGCAGGGCTGGTGGCTGAGTTCGAAAAGCTCAAGACCTTGGGATGCTGGCCTGGACGGCCTTCGGGTGCTGTAGACAGAGCAGGACACTGCACTCCTCACGAGGCCCTCTCGCGGCTGCAGCCGGGAGCACTGGGGAACCTAGTGGACAGGCGGGTCAGGGAGGGTGAGCAGGGTGCCCCTGATGCTGAGGAGGAGCTGGCCGAGCCCCCCACTCTGGGCTCTCACTTGGGCCTAGGTGCCCCAGCCGTGAGAAGCAGGGCTCAGGGCACTCCTGCACCCCACCTGTCAGACAGCACACAGGGGAGAGGGACAGAGGATGCGGGCCCCTCCCTCGGCCCTCACACCTCCGGGGCCTCAGACAGACAGGTCACCGTGCTCGCTCTCCCCATGGTGTTGACGCTATCCCCCAAGCCTGAGAGATGGCCTTCAGGGACACCGGGGCCCTGCCCAGACCTCTCCATGCTCTACAGGGACACGGCTGCATGGTGGGGAGCTGGCCCCAGCAGTAGTTTGGCACCCAGGCCCTGGTTTTGGTTTTGGTTTCTGCGGCCTTCCAAACCAGGGGCTGCGGGTTCGATCCCTGGTCAGGGAGCTAAGATCCCACACGCCTTGAAGTTAAAAAAAAAATCAAAACATAAAACAGAAAGGGTTTCATCCCTGGCTGGGGAAGAACCCCTGGAGAAGGGCATGGCAACCCACTCCGGTATTCTTGCCTGGAGAATTCCATGGACAGAGGCTACAGTCCATGGGATTGCAAAGAGTCAGACACGACTGTGGCACTGGCCCACCCCCAGCTGGACACGGGAGCTGCCCTGTAGCCTCTGAGACAATGCCGAGCATGGGGCAGCCTGTTCAGGGGTTAGGGGTCGGCAGGTACTAACTAAAGGCTTCCAAGAGCTCATGTTTGCAGAGGGTGATGCCTCGCCTGTCTCAAGCTCTCTGAAGCTGACCTGTCTGCTTGTTCCCTCCAGGCTCAGTGCCTCTGCCTCTGGCTGAAGCATGAATGGCCTCGAGGTGGCCTCCACAGGTCTACTGGCCAACTCCTCCCTGGCCCCTATGGAGCAATGTGGCCAAGAGACGCCCCTGGAGAATGTCCTCTTTGCCTCTTTCTACCTCCTGGATTTCATCCTCGCTTTTGTTGGCAATGCCCTGGCCCTGTGGCTCTTCATCCGGGATCACAAGTCCGGCACCCCGGCCAACGTGTTCCTGATGCACCTGGCTGTGGCCGACCTGTCCTGCGTGCTGGTCCTGCCCACCCGTCTGGTCTATCACTTCTCAGGGAATCACTGGCCGTTTGGGGAGATCCCGTGCCGGCTCACGGGCTTCCTCTTCTACCTCAACATGTACGCCAGCATCTACTTCCTCACCTGCATCAGCGCTGACCGCTTCCTGGCCATCGTGCACCCCGTCAAGTCCCTCAAGCTCCGCAGGCCCCTCCATGCCCACCTGGCCTGTGCCTTCCTCTGGGTGGTGGTGGCCGTGGCGATGGCCCCGCTGCTGGTGAGCCCGCAGACCGTGCGGACCAACCACACGGTGGTCTGCCTGCAGCTGTACAGGGAAAAGGCCTCTCAGCACGCCCTGGCGTCCCTGGCCGTGGCCTTCACCTTCCCGTTCGTCACCACGGTCAGCTGCTACCTGCTGATCATCCGCAGCCTGCGGCAGGGCCCACGCGTGGAGCGGCGCCTCAAAAACAAGGCGGTCCGCATGATCGCGGCGGTGCTGGCCATCTTCCTGGTCTGCTTCGTGCCCTATCACGTCCACCGCTCCGTCTACCTGCTGCGCTACCGCGGCCACCGCACCTCGTGTGCCGCCCAGCGTGTGCTGGCTCTCGGCAACCGCATCACCTCCTGCCTCACCAGCCTCAACGGCGCACTCGACCCGGTCATGTACTTCTTCGTGGCCGAGAAGTTCCGAGATGCCCTGTGCAGCCTGCTGTGCGGCAAGCGGCTCCCAGGGCCGCCGCCCAGCGCTGACGGCAGGACCAACGAGAGCTCGCTGAGCGCCAGGTCAGAGCTGTGAGCCTGGGCCCAGCCCCTCCCCACCCCGATGGACCACCCCGCGGACTCACCGAGGAGGAGCCCACCTCCCCCAAGAAAAGATACCGAAACCTCAACAGGGCATCGTCACCTGCTTCCAGGTCCGAGCTCAGCGGCCAGCACAGAGTTCTGTCTTGGCTGTCAGCAGATCCCTGGCAAGGCAGCACCGAAGGGCCCAAAGGGCTGCTCCTCTCCGGGGACTGGACCAACCCCACTCATTCACAGCCACTAGACACTCAGTGACCTTGAGTTCCCTTTGTGGCCCCTTCCCAAAGGCCCCTGTGTTTAGGGGACACAGGCAGTTCACGAGAGCCGAACACTGTCAGCGCATTTCACGGTGATCTCCAGGTAACGTCCAGAAACACAGGGCCTGTGGGACACATCCGCTGTCTGTCCCTCCTGCCACACACAGACCTGCTTGTGCCCGACAGACCCCAGCACTTCTCAGCAGCTGCCCTGCCCCTTCCGAGTCCTGGGGGAGCACAGACTACAGATGGGCCATCATGGGGTGCCCAGCTTTGTCACTGCTGGGTGTGGGGGGCACGCAGCCTGGCCCATGAATCCATCTCCCACTAACCCAGACCCAGCAGGGGCAGGGTCCCACTCCTCCCCAAGAGCCCTTCACCTGGCTGGCCAAGCTGTGAGGTGTTTTGCTTGGAGGGTGGCCTGTATGCCCCTCATGGGTCCTTTTATGTACTTGGTTAAGCTGAGCACCGAACAATTGATACTTTTGAACTGTGGTGTTGGAGAAGACTCTTGAGAGTCCCTTGGACTGCAAGGAGATCCAACCAGTCCATCCTAAAGGAGATCAGTCCTGGGTGTTCATTGGAAGGACTGACATTAAAGCTGAAACTCCAGTACTCTGGCCACCTCATGGGAAGTGTTGACTCACTGGAAAAGACCCTGATGCTGGGAAGGACTGGGGGCAGGAGGAGAAGGGGACGACAGAGGATGAGATGGCTGGATGGCATCACTGACTCGATGGACATGAGTTTGGGTAGACTCTGGGAGTTGGTGATGGACAGGGAGGCCTGGCGTGCTATGGTTCATGGGGTCGCAAAGAATCGGACACGACTGAGTGACTGAACTGAACTGAACTGATACTGATCATAAGGGCTTCCCTGGTGGCTCAGCTGGCAAAGAATCTACTTGCAATGCAGGAGAGTGCCTGCAGTGTAGGAGACCCGCATTCGATTCCTGGGTCAGGAAGATCCCCTGGAGAAGGAAATGGCAACCAGCTCCAGGATTCTTGCCTGGGAAATCCCATGGACAGAGGATCCTGGCAGGCTACAGTCCAGGTCACAAAGAGTTGGACACGACTGAAGCAACTTAGCATGTATGCATACTGACCATAAACATAACTGTACTTTAATAACTGAGTTATTCTGTTTGGTTAAGGCAACTCCCTCCCCAGAACTTCTCTTTCTTCTGACCCAAGAACAGCAAAGTGGCAACACAGGCAGCAGAACACAGGGGTTCTGCTGGCCCCACAGCCGGCCACCCCACGCAGACTCTGACGTTCAGCCTTGTGGGCTTCAGGGCGCCGACCTGGGCTGCAGGGCGCCCCACCTGCCTGTCACCACAGCAGTACTTTACTTTCCTGAACAAGTCCCGCCTCTTCTCTATTCTTCCAGCAAACACTAGAGCAGGAGTCCCAGCGTGAGCTGCAGCTTAGGCCTACCCCCAGCAGGTGACCTCAGGGAGCAGCTGGAGACCCCTGCTGCACTGTCTGCCCCCCAGGGCCACTCATATCAGCACTCAACACTCGGGCTCCTAGGGAGCACCCTGCAGACGCCAGGATGAACAACACGCGTCTCTGGCGGCGCAGGTGGACGGACAAGGTCACTGCAGCAGCGTTAGGAAGTGGGGCTCCAGCAGGGCAGAGATGGTGACCAGCGCCCAGACAGGGGAGGAAACGGGGGACAGACAGACCACTGAGGTGCTGCTAACGAGGCAGGTGTGTGCTTCCATGAGGCTTATTGCCAGCGGAGGAGAAACTCAAAGTTGGCTGGTTGGGCTCTGTGGCATTTGGGATGCCTGCCAGACACTGTGGAGATGGCATGTGGGCAATGGGGTATTCTGAGGGAGAGGTCTAGGGTGGAAGCCTACATCTGGATTGCCTAACACATATGCGCCATTTGGGCCAAATGCAGAGCCCCAAAGGAGCCCGCCATAGAGAGACGGGTGGAGGAAGAGGAACTGGGATAGAAGAGGATTGCCCAGCCATGAGGTAGGAGGCCACCAGAACATGGGTTCCTGGGCAGCCAGAAAGAAGTGGGAGCAACAGTGAAGGCTGCGGGAGCCCTGAGCAGCTTGGGCGGTGGGGAGTGGATGGAGGAACCGGCTGGGCGCTGGGAAGGGCTGCAGGGAGTCACCGCAGAGTGAAGGCTGGCAGGGTGCTTTGAACCCGGGGCCCACCAAGCCTGAGCCATTAGAAAGGGACCAGCAAGGTCCAGAGCCGTGAGCTCTGCTGGAGGTGTGGGAAGTAGCAGGGCTTTGGATGCAAGGACACAGCCCCCACTGTGACAAGGGAGGTAAGTACAGGGGCAGGGCCGGGAGGTCAGGGCAGGGGAGGGGGAGGCAGGTCCTGGCTGTGGGGGTGGGGGTGCAGGGACAGTGAGGGGAGGAGAGGGGCAGGAGAAAGGAGCAAGTCTTTGTGGAAGGTGACAGCTTAGCCTGCTAAGGGAAACCGGGCCTGAATTTTGGAGCACCCCTGGGCCCCAGCTGAGTGCCTTCCCTCCAGTAGCACGCGTGGGGTGTGAGGACATGGGGGACGGCTGCAGCCTGGGTGGCCAGGCTCACCAGCTCCTCATCCTTGCACTGCACCGACAGCTCCTGCTTCGGCCCCCTGCCTCCTGGCTGTCTACCGTCAGCCTGCTCCCGAGAGCAGCCCTGAGCCTGGGGTGGCCCTGATTCCTCACCTCTCACTCTCCAGCCTCCATCCTCACCTGTAAACCAGACAGAGTTCTCCTGCCCACCTGGCAGGGACGGCGGGGGTGGCAGCCCCACTGGCAGCCCGAAGGGGTCTGGACCAGGCCTGGGACTGTGGTGAGGCCCATCTCACCTGCCTGCGTTCTTCACAAAGCCCAGGTCAGCCAGCTCCACATCGCACAGCTCACAGCGGAAGCATCCAGGGTGCCAGTTGTTGTTCATGGCCTTGATGACGCGGCCAATGATGAATTCACCTGGAGGAGAGAGGTCCCTGCTGGCCTTGTGCCTTCCCCCTCCAGAGTTCCTCCACACTGGAGCCTGCCTGGCTCTGCCTGGCCCCAGGGCGCCCCTCCCAGAGCTTGGGAAGGTGATGACCACAGGGGTCCCTACTCTCCCATCCCCACTTCCCAGGCATCGTGGAAGCCTTACCGCAGGACCCGCAGCACGGAGCAAACAGCATCTGGAAGTCATGTTCGCAGTACTTCCGACCTTCGAACTGCAAATGGGACCAGGAGAGAAAGGACAAGGAAGGCACTGTCATTCTCTGAGCTGCACTGGATGGTGGGGTGAGGACTGTCCTCAGGGAGGCTGGATAAGCACCCCACTTTGTATACCTGCTACCACTACAGGAAGCATGGGTGGGGGACTTCCTGGAGGAGGTGATAAGGAGTGGAAAGACGGAAGGGGATGGGGGTACTAAGAAGAGGGATTTCCACACAGGGGTCAGTCAGTGCGAGGCCTGAGGGCGGGACGGGATTGGACTGGTTGACTTGGGGAGAGTGCAAAGTGAGGGACCTTGAGGAAGCTGGCAACTCTGCAAGGCTGGCCCCTCAGAGGGCCACAGCTGTCTGCTGAAGATGCTGGCCTTGTCGGTTCCAGGGGCAGGCTGAGGGCTGGGGGTGGATGTTTATGCCGGGAAGCCCAGGGATCAAGGTTGAATTCTGTGTGTCCCTTGGCCCTGTTTCATGTGTGAGAGGTCCACTCCCCCAGGGGCCACAAAAGATCTAGGGAAGGGACCCAGAAGAAGAGGCACAGGAATGGAGTGCAACGGAGCGCCCCAAGTCCTGCATGCTGTCCCCATCTGTCTGGGCAAGGAGGACCCTTGCACTGGCCCCAAGGGTGGCCAACACCTACCTCTGTCTTTTCCTCCCTTGACGACTTTATCTGGTTTTCCCCTGTTCCCTGAGAGTGTCTTATTAAGCTGCATCTGGCTACAGCCCCACCCAGCAGGGGCAGCGGGAATTTAAATCATCATAGGCAGATCCACAGAGCCCTGTACCACCCCACCCCTTTACCCCACCTCCGCCACCCGCCAGCAATTCTCAGGAGGCACCATGCAGAACAGCAGCTCCTGTTCAGTCAGGCAGATCACACACCTCCCAGCCATCTGTCAGCCAATCCCCTCAGCTTCAAAAATCTAGCCATCGTCTGAGCATTGCCATGGTGTGCCTACAAACATTTAACAGCCAGCCGTGAGGCTGCCTGGCAGCATTTGCCAATTTTTGTGGTATAAATATTCCCACCGTGGTCAGTTTGAAGCTACCAAAATGACGCTGACATGGCACTGAGAAGAGATGTCAGTAGCCCCCAGGGTACTGCGTTTCCAGCACACAAACACAATAATAGGTAGTGAAATGTAATGAAACAACTAGGAAGTGGTGAGTTTTGAGTATCTGTTACTTTTGTCTTTAATAAAATTTTATCTCACTGTATGTATGCATCATTTAACTTTTAATAATGACTGTGTCCAGCCTGCAGGATTGTCGAAAATTTAACAATCTGCTCTTGGGACCGAGGGCAGCTCAGCCTAGGTCCCTTCCCTTCCATCTGGATTACCAAAGAAATAACTGGGTTCTGGTCCCACCTGTTCTCCTAGCTTCTGTCCCCACCCTTGCACAGTCTCTCCTCAGCATGGGTCCTGCCCCTCCCAGGATGAAGCCTAAGGCCCCAGAAGGCCCACAGGGTTTATCACCTGTTTAACCTGCCCTCCCTCATCTTCTGCCGCTCCCTCTCATTTCCTCTGCTTCCATCACACCAGCCTCCTACTGCTCCAAAGCTCACACGCCCCAACCTCAGGGCCTCTGCACTTACTGTCCCCTCGGCTGAAAGCTCTTCCTGCAGATACACTCATGCTCCCTCACCTCCTTCAGGTCTGCTCAAACGTTACCTCCCTGCTCAGGCCCCCTCACCCCCGGGATTCCTCATAACCTGAGCACTTAGCAGCATCAGGTATGTGTTGGTTATGTTTACTGTCTGACCTCAGGGAGAAGTCACCAAGGCAGAGTGTTTGCACCCTAGGGCCCCCCAGAGATGACAGGATGAGCGTGACTCCTTCGGCGCCACGCACACCAGGAGCGCACTGCTCACACAGGTGAGGGTGGGCCCCGCGGGGTGGCCGGCAGGAGCGCCGCTTGGCTCAAGGCCCGCCATGTGTGCTGGTCTGTCACTGGAGGACCGTGGCCAGGCCCGGCCCGCAGAGGGCAGACCCTGAGCGGGGTGAAGGCTCCGGGAAGCAGAGGCAAGGGTCAGGGAACATTCTCACCTCATAAAAGAGCCCCTCAGGGAAGGGCCGGAAGCACTGTGCACACACGAAACAGTGCTCGTGGTACAGCTCTCCATTGCTGTTGACGATCCGCTCGGCAGGGGCGAAGCGCGCCTGGCAGCGCTGGCACACCGCGTTGGCCAAGGCGTTGGACATGTTGCTGAGCAGGAAAAAGGAACAGAGGTCAGGACCTGTGGGCCGCACTCGGGGACACGCTCTCTGGGGCAAAGTACAGCACCATCCTCACCCCAGGTTGGCCTTGGCACCTGGAGACTCAGTCCCGCAGCCGGTCCACGCTGCCCTGCACCGGCCTGGGTCACCCCGTGTGGCTGTCACTCATCCCCGTAACCTCTGTGTGCCAAGGAAATGCCAGGCGCCAGGGTGTGCCAGGATGCACGGCCTTCCCAGATGGCAACCATGTGAGCCCCGCATAGCGTCTCCAGCTCACAGACGGACAAGCGGAGGCCTGGAGAGAGTGACCTGCAAGAGCCACAGTGGGCAGAGGCAAAGCCTAGATTGGAGCTAGTCCCTCACCCTGGAGCCCCGTCTCTCCCCATACCCTGCAGCCTCCAGTGCCCTCTGTGGAGGGGCAGGCACAGGTCAGGCCGTCGCTGGGCTCATGCCGGTCAGAGCAGTCAGGGCTTGAGTCCGGGCCCTCACTCGTGGTGCAGCCGGGGCTGGCCCTCACTCTCCGAGCCCAGGTGCCCAGCCAGAGAAGGACCCTAATCATAGCCGTGACCATGTGCTCTGGCCTTTAGACGACGGACACACGAGCTCTCTACGGCCGCGGGAAGCTTGCCGACCACAGTGTTGTGGCTGTCATTGTCACTGACCCGGCCCCCAAGCTACTCCGTCATGGTGCTGGGCCATCTCTCCAGGCACCAGGGACACCCGGGCACCCTCCCGCGCCGCCTGTCTCCCACTCAGGGAACCAGAGTGTCTCAGGGACAGAGCGTCATCCAGGCACAGGGGGGCAGCTTGGGACTCACACACTTATTTCATCCCCGAGGCCACCCTGCTTTTCCAAGGCTCAGAGAGATTGAGTAACTTGAGCAAACTCGCAGAGCAGATGACAAAGTTCAAGTGTGAACTCGGGTTGGACTGATTTCAATGGCTCTTTCCCCTGCACTCCACTACAGACAAAAAAAACCACCCTACCATGGAGAAGGTGAGAAAAACTGTGAGTATTTGGGAATGGGAGCAGGATGGGGAGCGACCCTCCTCATCCATGCGGGCAACTGCTGTCCCCGGGGCCAGTGATGGGTATCCTTATGGGAGGCCTGAAAGCCAAACTGAACCACAGGGGAAATAGCCACAGGCACACACCCTGGCTCCAGCCTAGGGCCCCGGCTCAGACAGGAGGAGGAACCTGGCGGTCGGCCACAAGAGCCTCTACAGATTCCCGGCACCCAAATGCCCGTGACCTCGACTATAAGGCGGCAAACAGGCTTTGTCTCTTGTCAACTCCGGTGGGTTGTTGGTGGCTGCCTGGAAGGGTGGGCGCAGCAGGAGGGGCAGGCTGAGCGGGGAGAGACGTAACCGATCGGCAGTGCCATACAGACCCGAGCAGAGGCACGCGGCCCCCCTTTTGAGAACGTCTTTTCAGCCTGTTCCGCCTCCCGCCATGCTGAACCCCACCCTCCTCTCAGGGCGACAGCAGTGGGAGAATTCCCAGGTGACACCGCTCGTGCTGGAGGCCCCAGGCAGGACGAGCCCAGGGGCGGGCGAGGGCTCTGCCCCTCAGGTGCGGGCTGTGGACAGTGGGTCTAGCAGAAGGTGGCTGCCACAGACGCCGCAGGGGAGCTGGGCTCGGGCATCCAGGCAGGACTTCCTCTCTGCCCTGCCAGAGGAGCCCTCCCGGCAGGAGGAGGGCCAGAGGCTCTTCAGCAAGCCCTGTCAGGCAAGCAGACTGCCGCCTGCCCTCAGGTATACCTGCCGGACCAAAGCCACCTCCCGCGTCCACATTTAGGCCAAAGGGGCGGCGAAGCAGGACAGAGGCAGGAGGGGTTGGGCAGAGCCCAAGTCGACAGGGAGGCTCTGCGTGCAGCGGCCACCACCTTCCTTTCCGGCTCACCGCTGGTCACCGTGTAGAGGAACAGGCAGGGCAGGGACTAGGAGTGGGGCTGGACTCTGCCGACACAGGCACAGCTTCCTGTCCCGAGGACACTGTGAACCTGGAGGCCTTGTCCTCCCAAAACACACACCCAGGGTAGCTGGGAGGAAGTTCCAATGCCTGGCCATGAACAAGACCCTGGCGGGTCTTGGAGAAGTCAGAAATCAACAGGAAATCCTGTGACTCTGGGCCTGGAATTCCCCCACCCAAAGAACCCAGAAAATGCAGCCAAAACACGTATTCAAGTCCAGCCCCAGGCTTTCAGATTGTTCCAGACGTCTGGACCCTGACCAAGTGAGCATGCAGCAGGCCCATCGTCAGTTTGCCCCCACAGAGCCCCGGCCTCGCCCCAGGGCAGACATTCGGAGACGGCATCTCCGCGTGACGGCCACAGCAGCTGGCTCCGAAGACAGCGGCTGGCGCTGCGCTGTGCCTGGGCCTAGCTCCCTGGCCGGGGCCCTAGGAAGCTTAGGTCAACAATTTTGCCGTCTGCCCCATACACGCCTCTTAGGCAGGTGGGGCATGGGGGAGACCACCTACCTCCCACCCTGCCGGTTGCCCCAGCCCAAGTCTTGGTCAGTAGCATCCCCGATGGCACGTCCGTGTCTGCATCCCCACGGTCCTTGCTTGGGAACACAGCTCTCCAACCCACTGACCGAAGACAAGGGATGGGCAGACAAGCCATGTGCCCGATAACGGAATCACAGCCCCACCAGAGACGACGCCAGCTGTCTGCTGCAGGAGGCAGCCGCTCCGGGCTCAACCCCACGTGTTTAAACCCTGACAGCTCTAGCCACCAGTTGTGCCCCTGGAGAAAGGTACCAGCTCCCTGGGGCCTCGTTTCCTCACCCGCAAGGAGGTGGCCAGAGGCGCAGGAGCTGCCTCTCAGAACTGAAGCAAAGAACTTGCTGCCTACAGCAGACAGCGCTCAGAGCACAGGGCTAGGCAGGCCAAGTACTGGATAAAAGAGCTGTTGTTTCCAGCAGCCCAGGGGCCTCCCGCCCAGCCCAGCAGTGCTCCCTGCAAGACGGCAAAGGAGGGAGGCAGGCATTCCATGTCCTCCTTCACATTCTGGCAGAGAACGGGAGCGCAGTCTGCCCAGTTAACATCAGGGAGACACCACCACCTCGCCTGCACCTAGAAGCCAAATTCCATTGCTGGGGGCAGGGTGTGAGGGGTGGGCGTGGAGACTCACCCACAGATGTGCACACAGCCTGAGACGAGCTGGGGCAGCCAGTGGGGCCGGAGGCAGGTGGTCACCCTACCCTGTCCCCCTCTCCAACCCTCCCCAGCATCCCCAAATACTTTCAGTCTTGATACCCAACATAAAAGAATTTGATGCAAGACACCCGGAGCTCTAGCCTGGGGTGTGGTGGGTGGAGTCCTTTCTGAGCCAGGTCCTCAAGAGGGGAGGTTGCTGGTTCCAGATAAGGAAACTGACCCACCAAGAGGGTCAGAAACCTGCTGAGGTCACACGTGAGTGGCCCCTCAGCTCCTGGTAGCATCACGCAGGCACGACCATTCACAGTTCTGTTTTTCCTACAACCTCAGACCAACCTCCATTGCAGCCTCCCACCCACCCAACCCTAAAAAGCCAGCGAAAGGGCCTGGGCACGGGCAGGGCCAGTCATGGGGGACTTTTCATACTCAAGGGTGAGTCAGTGTTGGTGAGGCCAGGTCATAAGCCAGAAGCTCAAGGCAGTAGGAAGTTGAGGTTAGCATATAAATATGCGTGCATGCGCGCATGTGTGGGACGCTCCTGATGCCTGGTCTTCACTATCAACCCTGTCCTCCTTGCATCTAGACCAGGTTCTCATGCTGCATTCAGACCTTGAAACCAGCCTCCACAGTAGCCTCGGGCCCATCAGTGCCCTGTCACCCACTCCCTGTCCCATGGCTCCCTCCACTCACATCTAGGGTCATCCAGAGACCAACCGGTGAGGGTTTCTGTTCACTCGGGGAACCTGAGTTCCCCACCGGAGCAGTGGGCTTATCCAGTTCCTGCCCTTGTGTGGCCCTTGGTGAGGGAGCTGCGACACTGGTGTGGATACAAGTCCAGCTGCAACAGGTACCCACGGATGCCTCTCTGCAGCCTCTGCTCTCCACCCCCCACATGACAGCCTCGTGCTTGCTGCATTCTTACTCCTAGACATCTTTGAGGGCCCACTCCCTCCCACGCACCCACCACAAGTGTTCTTTTGTCACCGCTGAGCATCAGCCTCTAAACCTCCTCTTCTTCCCGGGTCCTCTGGGTACCCCACCTCTGTGACTGCTGCTCTGTCTCATCCCTGAATCCATACCCCTTCCTTCCAACCTTCAAGTCCTCCCCAACACTCTGCCCCCACACCCTAGGGTTCCCACCTGCGACTCTGATGCAAAAGACAATACACCCACAGCCCCCACTGCTCTCTTGCCCCAATTTCTAGCAGATCTTTCCACCCAGATGGCCCCTGGGATGCTGCAAATTCAAGGACCCCAGGACCCCCTCCCCCAGCCCCACTCTCACTCCAAGGGCTCCACTATCTATGTGCCCTTCAAACTCTCTCTACCCCAGATTATCTCATCCTCAGAGACACCTTGAAGTCCATCCTGAGCCCCAGAGGCTCCCCCTCCCAGTCCCCAAGGAAGCGTTCATCATTGGTCTACCCCAGCAGTTCTCCCCAGCATAGAGCAGTTCAGGCTTTTGAGTCAGTCCAACCTGGCTTCAAGTCACCGCTTGGCCCCTTTTATAGATGAGTGATGTCCTTGACCGCTCAGTTCCACCCGCTAGAAAGCAGCCAAAAAGAGGAGCCTGAAAGCGGTAGTGGCGGTTACTTCCACAACTTATCTGGGCGCCCCATCCTCAGCGCCCTGCCCTAGAGTGCTGATCCCAGATCAGTAAACCGGCTGCTTGAAGCCGCACCTTGCCCCTACTTTGGCCGCCAAGCCAGGCGCTATCCCCACGCCCCGGGCTGTGGGCAGCCGGGCGGCCGCCGCCGTCGGAAGGACCAGGCGGGGTGTCCGAGGAAAGGCGCGCGGCCGCAGCTTTCCGGCCATTGTCCCCCGCGCCCCTGCCCTGCCCCCGGGCCACCTACCCTGGCGCCGCGGGCGGCGGGCTCTGCCGGTGCTGGCGCCGCCGGTACAGCCCCGACGCGGCGAGCGCGCCCAGCCGGGTGGCCATGGCAAGGCCTCCCTCCCTCCTGCCCCCCGCTCCGCCGGGTCGAGGGACCCCAGCCTCGGGGGGCAGGTGCGGCCGCGGGCAGCCACCAGCGACCGACCGGACGCCGCGGCCCGGACGCCTGGCTTGCAGGAGGGGGCTGCCTCGGCACCCACCCCTCTGCACCGGAGCTCACGTTACGCACTGCGATCTCCAAAGGGCAGTGGAGTCAACTCCAAATAGAAAGGATATTGTTCCCGCCGCGGGGGCAGCGCAGTGAAAGCTGAGGCCAGCAGGATTGGGTCCAGGCTGGGGAGGGGACGCGCTGGGAAGATCCCAACCAGCACAGAGGTGAGTCCACAGTGGCAGGGCAGGCTGCCTAGAGATCCCCGGCTGCCAGGAGCCTCCAGGAAATCCTAAGCCCCCTGAACACGCTGACGATGGTATGTCCTCCTCTGAGGAGGGCAGTATGGACCTGGGCCAGCTTAGGGATCCTGCAGTCAAGAAGCTGATGAGGGATTCACACATGTGCCCACTTTCTGCCTTGGTTCCTTCCCTGAGAAAGTACAACCACCTAGGAGACCCAGGGAGACCCAGTTTCCCTGGTAGCTCAGCTGGTAAAGAATCTTCCTGCAATGCAGGAGACCCCAGTTCAATTCCTGGATCAGAAAGATCCCCTGGAGAAGGGATGGGCTACTTACTCCAGTGTTCTTGGGCTTCCCTGGTGGATCAGACGGTAAAGAATCTGCCTGCCATGCGGCAGACCTGGGTCGGATTCCTGGGTTGGGAAGATCCCCCAGAGGAGGGCATGGCAACCCACTCCAGTATTCTTGCCTGGGAAATCCCTTGGCTAGAGGAGCCTGGTGGGCTACAATCCATGGTCGCAGAGTTGGACACGACTGAGCGACTAAGCACAGCACAGGAGACCCAGACCAGGGCAGCCCAGACCTTGGACCTGGCCAACAACCACTCCAAAAGCAGCTCACACAGTCAAAACCTAGAGGGTATGCAGTCCCCTAGCTCTTCAGGGGGAGCAGAAGCAGCAAGATCTGATGGAAGACCCCCAGGGAAGGCATGGCTTCCATGCATTTTTACCTAAAGGTATTTATTGGTAGGGCTATTGTGATCTATGCACAAACACCCACGACCAGCATCTGAACTGTGGCCACTGATGGCCAAGGAAGAATCATGATCAGCATTTAATAAGGATCCATAGCACTCACAGACATCTATCACACTGATTCCATTTCCCAGAAAAACCTCTCTAGTGAGGTCAGAAAGCATGAGCAGTACCTTCCCCTGCCTTCCATCATTCCAGACAGCAGGATGCTGGTCTTCTGACACTGGGGAAGGAGGAAACTTTAGAGGGGATCCATCAGCACTCAGATGCCAGGCCTACACATCAAAGAAGGAACATCACCCAATAAATTCAAACTCTAGGAAGTAAGTGTTCATTAACCACTGTGGGAGTCAACCCCCAAACACAGCCAGGTGACTATAAGCATTGTCAATACACTTTGATTCCAAAGGTACCAAGTGCTGATCAAGTCAATAAATAAAGGTGGCACCAGGGGCTAAACAGGCATAGAGAAGCTGAGCCTGGAGCCAACAAGTAGAAGGATCACCTCCTGCCTTCTGATTTAGAGCTGAATGCTTAAGAAAGCTAGGATATAGAGTTTTCTTAGAGCAGCTTCAAGCTGATGGCCCAGGGCCTAGGCCCCTCTCACCAGCCTCCATTCAACCTGACCCGTATGGAAATTCTGATCTCTAGAACCCAGAGCTCTCAGCCAGAGTCGCAGTTACATTTAATGAGGGAACACGTCCACAATGGTGGATAGACCTGGGAGGGAGGCTATAGTCACGACTGTTTTGCACATCACCATTTTAAATGAAGTTCAAGTCCAAGATTACCAAACTAATTGATTCAACAAATATTTACTGTAAAAGGGGCACCAGAGGCTAGAAATTGAGAGAAGCTTAGTGACTGATTGAGTCCAAATCCCAAATCTCTGCATAGCCTTGTTTTCCCATTCTGCAGCCTCTCTTGCAGGGTGAGGGTACCAGTCGTGCAGGCCTCCCTGTCCAGCATTCCAGCTCCAGAGAACACAGTTGCAAAAACACAGTAAAAATGATGTCAGCAAAAATGGCAGAATAAGGACCTCTGAAAGTCTGTCCTTCCTTAAAAGCAATGAAGGATTTCCTTGGTGGCTCAGCTCAGCATCTGCTGACCAACGCAGGAGACATGGGTTCAATCCCTGGATCGGGATGATCCCCTGGGGAAGGAAATGGCAACAACAAAAGCAATGAAAAAACTGTCAGAGTCACCTTTTTCAGAACTCTATAAATTAACCAAAGATTTGCAGCAACCAGACAGCAAGAAAAACAGCTGAGAAGACATATGGATGACCAAAAGGTACATGAAAATATGCTCAATATATTGTAATCATAGTCATTAAGAAAATGCAAGTCAAAACTTCAATGAGATATCACCTCTCACCTGTCAGAAAGGCTATTACCAAGAAGACAAGAAATAACAAGTATTGGTGAGGATGTGGGGAAAAAAAGGAACTTTTGCATACTGTTCAAAAGAATGTAAATTGATACAGTCACCATGGAAACAGTATAGCGTTTCCTCAAAAAAAAAATTAAAAATAGAACTACAATATGATCCAGCAATTCCACTTCTGGGTATTTATCTGAAGGAAACAAAAACACTCATTTGAAAAGATATGCCCATCCCTATGTTCATTGCAGCATTATTTACAAAGGCCAAGGTATGGAACCAACCTAAAGTGTTCATTGATGGATGAAAGGATAAAGAAGATGTGGTATATAAGTGAAATGGAATACTATTTGGCCATAAAAAAGAACAAAGGGACTTCCCTGGTGCTTCAGTGGTTAAGAATCCACCTGCCAACACAGGGAGCACAGGTTTGATGCCTGGTCCAGGATGATTCCCCACGCTGCACAGGCCACACCTACTGAGGCCGTGCTCTGCAGCTTGCACGCCACAACCACTGAGCCCTTGAGCTGCAACCACTGAAGCCCCTGTGCCTAGAACCCCTGCTCTGCAACAAGAAGCCACCACAGGAAGAAGCTTGCACACCTCCATGAAGAGTACCCCTCTCTCCCCGAAACTAGAGAAAGCCCCCGGGCAACAATGAAGACTCAATGTAGCAAAAAAAAAAAAGAATGAAATCTTGCCATATGCAACAATATGGATGAAACTTGAGGGTATTATGCTAAGTGAAATAAGTCAGAGAAAGCAAAATATTGCATGATCACACTCATGTGTGGCATTTTATTTATTTATTTTTACATGTGGAATTTTAGAAACAACAGCCCAGGTCAGATACAGAGAATAGATTGATGGCTACCAGAGGTGGGGGATGGGAAGTGGCCAAAATGGATGAAGGGAATCAACAGTACAAATCTCCATTTATAAGATAAATAAGTCATGGGGATGTAATGTACAGCAGGGTGACTATAGTTAATAATACTGTATTTCGTATTTGAAAGTTGCTAAGAGAATAAATCTTAAAAGTCCTCATCACAAGGAAAAAATTTTTGTAATTATGGTGTCAGGTATTGACTTACTGTGGTCATCATGTCACAATACATACAAATATCAAATCATCATATTGCATATTTTCTAAAATCAATATTATATCTCAATAAGAGTAGATAAGCTAGAAAAAATCACTGGGAGGGAATAAAAGCAAAAAAAGAGCTGAATCTTGGTAAGAACACTTTTATGGTATTTTAATTTATTTTAGTACTTTAATCCCCAATTCCTAACTCCATAGCTGCCTAGAACTGCCGACATTCCCAGTAATGGGGGAGAAGAGGGCTGAAATTCTTTCAAGGCTTCATTCCCAAAGAATGACCTGGCTTCCCTTGAAGATCACACTTAAGGCTTTTCTTTATGTGACCTCAGTGATACCAACCCAGAGCTGAAAGCCTCTCATAGGGAGAGTTTTTCAAATATATCCTATGATACCACTGTCACAGATGATGGATAACAGTTGGCCAAACAGATGACTAACTTACAGAAGCCTAAAAGGAAAAACCAAGGAATTAGATGTGCTTAGGAGCTCTGAGAAGAACTGGCATATTCCTGGGAATCTAGAAGGCCATGCAAATGCCCAGGACTGTGGGTATGCTCAGGTAAGACCCTAGACGGTCCTAAGCTCTCACTCTGACAGGTCCTTTTAGCTCTGTACAGCAAGAAGTGAAGACTAAGGTGGAGCTGTAAAATGCCAGGTTGAATGCTGAAAATGTGCCCAAAAATACATTCAGAGCTCTCAGTAAAAGCTGGGAGATGCTGATTTTGTCAACTGCAAATTTTGGTACTTGCTATCCACCTCTATAAGGGTTAGATCAGGTGCTGCTGTATCTGCTAACTTTCAACACTCTCTGAAAGGAGATTAGGATGGAGAGCAGAAAAGAGGCACTCTGTGCTCTGAGAAAAACTGGCAGAACAGGTATAATAGATATCTTCTCACATTGAGCAAAGCACTAAAATCCTTCATGGTGATGGCAGTTCCTAATGACTAGCAGAAATCTTTTGCCAAAAAAAAAAAAAAGTACTTATTTGCATGTGTTCTCCCAAAATCCTATGCATACTGACCCTCCTCCCTACCCCACTGAGAGCAGTCTCTCAGAGCTACCTGAAATGCTGTCTCCCTGGGTATAGCCCTCATTTTGACCCAGATAAAACTTAACTCACAGCTCTCACACTACGCATTTTTTTGTCAACAGTTTCAGGCATTCAAAAATATCTCTATCCAAGGACTTCCCTAGTAGTCCAGTGGCTAAGACTCCAAGCTTCCTATGCAGGGATGCAGGGGACTCAGGTTCAACCCCTGGTCAGGGAACTAAGATCCCACAGGCCATGCAGCATGGTTGAAGGAAAAAAAAGAAAATCTGTCCAGTCATTAGCTGGCCACTAAACTAACCAGGCAGAGAGTACAGTGGCCACAAATATGATACAGACTTTACAGAATAAGTTCAGGAAAGTCACTAAACAAACAAATTATAAGCAGCACCAATACAACCTGGGGATTAGGGAGAATCTGGTTTCCAGAGCTGCCACACCATATTATTTTATTTGAAAAGTTCAGTTCTCAGCAAAAGTTAAGATACATGCAAAGAAACAACAACAAAAAATGAGCTAGACACAGGGGAAAAAGGAAAAGCAATCAATAGAAAGGAAGCCCCAAGGAAGCCCAGATGTCAGACTTACTAGACAGACTTCAAATCAGCTAATTTAAATACGTTCAAAGAGCTAAAGGAAGCCAGGTCTAAAAACCTAAAGAAAAGCATGAAAATGATGAATTATCAAATGTAGAATATCAGCTGATAGAAATGATAAAATGGAACCAAATAGAAATCCTAGAGTTAAAAGGAAATACCAAAGAGATTTCCTCAGGATGAAATGAAAGGACACTAGACAACAATTCAAATTCGCATGAAGAAACTAAGAGCAGTAAAGGTAACCATAAGATAAATATAAAAGACAATATAAATGTCTTTTTTGTTTGTACACCTTTTTTCCCATTTGGCTTAAAGATGACTGCATAATGAAATAACTGAACGCAAAAGAAGGCAATGGTGTAGGAACTGAGAAACGAAAAAAGACATGATATGTAGAAAAAAAATAGCAAAGTGGCAGATGTAAACCCCAGTTATCAGTAATTACATTAACATAAATGGATTAAACCAGTCCATCCTAAAGGAAATAAGTCCTGAATATTCACTGGAAGGACTGATGCTGAAGCTGAAGCTCCAATACTTTGGCCACCTGATACGAAGAACTGACACATTGAAAAAGACCCTGATGCTGAGAAAAAATTGAAGGCAGGAGGAGAAGGGGATGACAGGATGAGGTGGTTGGATGGCATCACTGACTCAATGGACATGAGTTTGAGCAAGCTCTGGGAGGTGGTGATGGACAGGAGGCCTGGTGTGCTGCAGTCCATGGGGTTGCAAAGAGCTGGACACAATGGAGTGATGGAACTGAACTGAAATGTATTAAACTTTCCAATCAGAAAGTTTTTTACTTTTTTCTAAGTGAATATTTTAAATGTGATCCAATTATATGCTTTCTACAAGAGACCCACTTTACATTCAAAACCACAGAAAGCTAGAAAGTAAGAGAATGTCAAAGATATACCATACAAACAGCAACCAAAACAAGACAGAATGGCTATGTGTGCATGCTAAGTTGCTTCAGTCGTGTCTGACTCTTCGCGACCCCATGGACTGTCAGGCTCCTCTGTCCATGGGATCAAATAGCATCAGAAGGAAAAAATACTCAGAAATAAATTTAACCAAAGACGTGTAATCCTTAGGTGGAGCAGTGGTAAAGAATCTGCCTGCCAATGCAGGAGGCGCATGATACATGGGTTCAATCTCTGGGTCGTGAAGATCCCCTGGAGTAGGAAAAAGCAACCTACTCCAGTATTCTTGCCTGGAAGATTCCATGGACAGAGGATGCTAGCCTGTGAGGTTGCAAAGAGTCAGACATGACTGAGCCTGCACAGTGTTATATACACTGATAACTACACAACATTGTTGAAAGAAATTAAAGAATACCTAAATAAATAGAAAGACATCCCATGTTCCTGGATTAGAAAACCTAACATTGTTAAGATAGCAATATTTTCCCCCACCCAACACATGACCTATGGATTCATGTGTTGATACCATCCCTATCAAAATTCCAACTGCTTTTTTAATAGAAATGGACAAAGTAATCCTAAAATTCACGTGGAAATAAATGCAAGGAACTCAGAATAGTTATTGAAAACAACTTGAAGAAGAACGAAACCAGAGGACTCACATTTTCCAATTTCCTAACTTAATACTGAGTTATAGTAATCAAAACAGTAAGGTACTGGCATAAGGATAGACAGATACATCAATGGAATAGGATTGAGAATTCAGAAATAATCCCACACAACCATGGCCAACTGACTTTTTTAATTAATTTATTTTAATTGGAGGCTAATTACTTTACAATATTGTAGTGGTTTTTGCCATACATTGACATGAATCAGCCACGAGTGTACATGTGTCCCCCATCCTGAAGCCCCCTTCCACTTCCCTCCCCATCCCATCCCTCAGGGTTGTCCCAGTGCACCAGCTTTGAGTGCCTTGTTTCATGCATCGAATTTGGGCTGGTCATCTATTTCACATATGATAATACACATGTTTCAATGCTATTCTCTCAAAGCCCACCCTTGCCTTCTCCCAGAGTCAAAAAGCCTGTTCTTTATATCTGTATCTCTTTTGCTGTCTCACAAATAGAGTCATTACTATCTTTCTAAATTCTATATATATGCATTAATAAACTGTATTGGTATTTTTCTTTTTGGCTTACTTCACTCTGTATGATAGACTCCAGTTTCATCTACCTCATTAGAACTGCTTCAAATGTGTTCTTTTTAATAGCTGAGTAATATTCCATTGTGTATATGTACCACAGCTTTCTTATCCATTCATCTACCAATGGACATCTAGGTTGCTTCCATGTCCTGGCTATTGTAAACAGTGTTGTGATGAACATTGGGGTACACGTGTCTCTTTCAGTTCTGGTTTCCTCGGTGTGTATGCCCAGCTGTGGGATTGTTGGGTCATATGACAGCTCTATTTCCAGTTTTTTAAGCAATCTCCACACTGTTTTCCACAGTGGCTGTACTGGTTTGCATTCCCACCAACAGTGTAAGAGGGTTCCCTTTTCTCCACACCCTCTCCAGCATTTATTGTTTGTAGACTTTTTGATAGCAGCCATTCTGACCAGCATGAGATGGTACCTCATTGTGGTTTTGATTTGCATTTCTCTGGTAATGAGTGATGTTGAGCATCTTTTCATGTGTTTGTTAGCCATCTGTATGCCTTCTTTGGAGAAATGTCTGTTTAGTTCTTTGGCCCATTTTTTTAATTGGGTCATTTATTTTTCTGGTATTGAACTACATGAGCTGCTTGTATATTTTTGAGATTAATTCTTTGTCAGTTGCTTCATTTGCTATTCTTTCCTCCCATTCTGAAGGCTGTCTTTTCACCTTGCTTATAGTTTCCTTCATTGTACAAAAGCTTTTAAGTTTAATTAGGTCCCATTTGTTTATTTTTTTTATTTCCATTACTCTAGGAGGTGGCTCATAGAGGATCCAGCTGTGATTTATGTCAGAAAGTTTTTCCTATGTTTTCCTCTAGGAGTTTTATAGTTTATGGTCCTACGTTTAGATCTTTGATCCATTTTGAGTTTATTTTTGTGTATGTTGTTAGAAAGTGTCCTAGTTTCATTCTTTTACAAGTGGTTGACCAGTTTTTCCAGCACCACTTGTTAAAGAGATTGTCTTTTCTCCATTGTATATTCTTGCCTCCTTTATCAAAGATAAGGTATCCATAGGTGCGTGGATTTCTCTCTGGACTTTTTACTTGTTCCACTGACATATATTTCTGTCTTTGTGCCAGTACCATACTGTCTTGATGACTGTAGCTTTGTAGTATAGCCTAAAGTCAGGCAGGTTGATTCCTCCAGTTCCATTCTTCTTTCTGAAGATTGCTTTGGCTATTCGAGGGGTGTTTTTGTATTTCCATACAAATTGTGGAATTATTTGTTCTAGTTCTGTGAAAAATACCATTGGGAGCTTGATAGGGATTGCACCAAATCTATAGATTGCTTTGGGTATATTTCTCCATCTATTTGTGTCCTCTTTGATTTTTTTCAAGAGTGTTTTATAGTTTTCTATATATAGGTCTTTTGTTTCTTTAGGTAGATTTATTCCTAAGTATTTTATTATTTTCACTGCAATGGTGAATGGAATTGTTTCCCTAATTTTTCTTTTTGTTTTCTCATTGTTAGTGTAGAGGAATGCAAAGGATTTCTGTGTGTTGATTTTATATCCTGCAACTTTACTATATTCGTTGATTAGCTCTAGTAATCAATGGTGGTTTCTTTAGGGTTTTCTATGTAGAGGATCATGTCTTCTGCAAACAGAGTTTTACTTCTTCTTTTCCAATCTGGATTCTTTTTATTTCTTTTTCTTCTCTGATTGCTGTAACTAAAATTTCCAGAAATATGTTGAATAGTAGTGGTGAGAGTGGACACCTTTGTCTTGTTCCTGACTTTAGGGGATATGCTTTCAATTTTTCACTATTGAGGATAATGTTTGCTCTGGGTTTATCATATATGGCTTTTATTATGGATCAACTGACTTTTGACAAGCCTGCCATCAATTCAGTGATAAAAGAATAGTCATAGCAAATGATGCTAGAACCACTGAACAGTCACATGAAAAAGAATGATTTTAAACCTCTACTTGAGGTCATATATAAAAAGTGACTCATAAAACACAAAAATAAAAACCGACTCATGTACTGAAAACTGAAATATTAAAGAGTTATCACTAAAAACCTCAGGAAAAAAAAAGCATGTGTGTAAATATTTATAAATTAGGTATGTTTCCTAGAGATGACACCAAAAACTCAAGCAATCAAAAATAAACAAATAGGGAGTTGCTGGTTAATAATCTGCCTTGCAATGTGGGGGACACAGGTTCCAGCCCTGGTAGGGGAATTAAGATCCCACACGCTGCAGAGAAACTAAGCCACGTGCCACACTAGAGAGTCCATGCCCAGCACCAGAAGAGCCCCCAAGCTTCAGCGAAGACTCTAGGCAACTAAACAAGAGGACTTCATCAAAATTTAGAACTTTTGTGTATTTAAGGACACTACCAGGAAAATGAAGACAACCCACAGCAGAAAATACTTGCAAATTATATATCTGATAAATGTCTAGTATCAGAATATGTGAACTCTTACAATCCAGCAATAAAAAGAACCTAATTTTAAAAGAGGCACAGAATTTGACTAGACATTTCTCCAGATAAGATAAACAAGCAGCCAGTAAGCTCCAAAAAGTGTCCAAGATCACAAGTCACTGGGGAAATAAAAGTCAAAACCATAATGTGATATCACTTTACAGCTACTAAAACAGGTAACGATAAGTGGAGAAAATGGAACCCTCAGACATTCTTGATGTGAATGTAAAATTGATGCAGTTACTTGGAAAACAGCTTGGCAATTTCTCAGTTTAACATAAAGTTATTACAGGACCCCAAAATTCCACTCCTAGGTATATTCTCTGGATCGTAGAAAATATATGTAAGAATATTCACAGCAGCATTTATTCATAAGAGCCAAAAGTGGAAACAAAATTTCCACCACAAATAATATAAAGATAAAATGTGGTTTATCCATATAAGGGCACATTATTTGGTCAAAAAAGGAACAAAGTACTGATTCACACAACAATATAAATGAACCTTGAAAACATTATACTTTGGCCACCTCATGCGAAGAGTTGACTCATTGGAAAAGACCCTGATGCTGGGAAGGATTGGGGGCAGGAGGAGAAGGGGACAACAGAGGATGAGATGGTTGGATGGCATCACCGACTCGATGGACATGGGTTTGGGTAGACTCTGGGGGTTGGTGATGGACAGGGAGGCCTGGCGTACTGCAGTTCATGGGGTCACAAAGAGTCGGACACGACTGAGCGACTGAACTGAACTGAACTGAAAACATTATGCTAAATGAAAGAAGCTAGGCAGGAAAAAAAAAAAAAGAGGCCACACAATGTATGGCTCCATGTGTATGAAATGTCCAGAACAGGCAAATCTGTAGAGGCAGAAAGCAGAGTAGTGATTGCCAGGAGCTGGGGGAGGAAAGGATTAGCTGCAAATGGGTTTCTTTTGGGGGTGATGAAAGTATTCAGAATTAGTGGTGATGGTTGCATAAACTGGTAAATATACTATAAACCACTGACCTGCACACTCTGATAGTGAATTTCATGGCATGGGATTCACATCTCAAATGTTAAAGCAGCACGCAAGTAGGGAAGAATGCAACTCTGCTGCTTACTAAGAGACAAGGGCCCCAGAAGCAGCAGGAAGCTGGGAGGCGGGGTTGCTATCTCTTTCTGGGCAGTGAGTGCCATCCCCAGGTCAGCCAGCGATACCACCACAGCCTCCCTGCCAGAGCCAGTCTCACTGGGGGGCTGAAGACAATTCGCCCAGATCCTTTGGCATGGCTGAGATGAATGATAATTTCAACCTTCTTACCCCACAGGACATTTTGAGTGATTTTATTTTCTTACTGTGCATATACACATATATGAGACATCTCATCTTAGTGAGATACAGTCATCTCAGGTGAGCATCTCATTAAGATCATCTTATTAGGTTGAATAAACAGTCATCATCCAAAATTCAGAAGACCTGAATACACAGAACAAGAAGGACTATTCAGGTGCCTCCCTCTGCTCCCCTCCCTTCCTCCCCACCACCCCCACTCCCCGCCCCGGCAGAAATGAAGCCCTAAGGATGGTTTAAGTGTGACTGCCCATAGTAGGTGGGAGCAGAGAGCAGCCATGTGGCTGGAGAGGTAGGTCAGCCGCCAGTCCCTCCCCAAGCAGTATGCCAGCTCACAAGTGCAGAGTGTTCCGTTTTCAGGAATTGTGGGAACTGGTTCACATCACCTTGGTGGCTTGAAGTGAGCCCAAGTAAGAGGCGTTACTGCGCGGAACTGCGCACACCCTATAGCTCAGGCCCCATAGCACTCCCCTGGCCAACCAGAGAGGGGAGTGTCCACTAGAAGAAGAAAAGCGAGGAGGTGAGGGCCATGGGCGGGGCCCAGTCTGCGCTCGGGGCCCAGCTGCACGTCACCTGTCACCTGCTTCACACTTTGCTTAAGCCCCTGAGCCCGCCACAGCCCCAAGTGCTGTCCCGGGGTTCTGGCTGCCACCCTAGCTGCTCCTTGGCAGACTCTTCTGCTGAGGGAGTCACTGGGCATATTCCTGAGGAGGGTGGGGACCATCTGGGAGCACTGGGGGGATGTGGTAGACAGGGGGAGTGGGCTGGTAAGTGTGAGGGCAGGGGTCCGGCAGCCCCACTCTGCGCTCTGCCAAGCACAGGGCCGGGCTGTGACCTGGCGGCCTCTGTGGGTGTCAGTCGTGGGGCGGGTGGGACTTCCCTCCAATAGGCCAAGCCACTGAGCCACAGCTGTGCGCACCCTGCTCCAGGCTCCCTCTGGAGGACAGCCGCTGACAAGTCAGGTCCCTGGGCAGGGAAGGTAACCCGCCCAAGAGTGGAAAACGCTGACATCAAAGGTCCCTTCAGCTGGGACAAAGACACGGGGCTTTTAAGTCCAGAGTTGAGCCTCTTTCCACCGCATGGAGGCTCCCTAAATAACCATGCCCACGTCCCAGGCCTCATTCGCTACCCGCCCTCATGTCCAGTCTCAGGGTTTCCCCCTGGACTTACCAGCGCTCTCCAAATGCTTCATGGCCCAAACTAGCTCTGTGTCCACTCCCACACCTGCCACCACAAACTGGGCACCTGCCCTGGGCCCAGACTCCACCTCCCAGGTCCCCTGAATCCCTCTCCTCTTCTCTTGCCCCATGGCTGCCAAGGAGAGGCTTCATCACTGCTTGCCACCTGCCTGGTCTCCTTCCCTGTCTCTTCCTCAGCAGCCCCTTTTCTAACAGTACTCAGGGGAGTAGTTCCAAAGGGCCGGGCCATGCGTGTCACTCCAGGCACTTCAGCAGCTCCCCCACTGACCTCCCTCTTGTCTCTCCTGCTTGGAGGGCTGGGGCTTTACACCATTGGCAGGGAGAGCCCAGAGGGTTCGGGAGGTGTACAAGGAGAGGGTAATTTCCAAAAATCAGTCTGGTCTGGGCAGCAAGGGATGATGTGGGGAAAACCAGCATCCAGGTATGAGAGTTGCCCTGGTATCTCATGGGGGTAGTGGATGTGTAGAGGGCATGGTGGCATGGAACAGAATGAAAATGAAACTCCACAGCTTCTGGGGCAGGAAAAACCTCATCCACCCCAAAGGCTGAGTCGGATGTCCATTTCTCTGCCAGGCTGGCCCCTATGCCTGCATGTGGAAGGGAGGTCAGCCAGTACTGGCATGGATTCTACATGTGGTAGGCCAGCTTCTAAGCAGGCTGGGAACATGGGCTCACAGACCACTCACAGCTTGTGAAAAACAAAATAGCAGAAGAATACACAAGGAAGGAAGAAAAACACCACAAGGTTCCTGAGGGCATTTCTGAAGAGTGGAACCACAGGCTATTTTCTTTCTTTCTTTCTTTCAATGTTTCTGTTACCTCTTTGTTTCTGGGTTTTTCCTAGTGAGGGAGTGAAAGTATTAGCTGATCAGTCGCGTCCAACTCTTTGCAACCTCAGTGGATTGTAGCTCGCCAGGCTCCTCTGTCCAGGGAATTCTTCAGGCAGGAACACTGGAGTGGGTAGCCATTCCCTTCTCCAGGGGTTCTTCCTGACCCAGGGATAGAACCCAGATCTCCCACATTGCAGGCAGGTTCTTTACTGTCTGAGGCACCAGGGGAGCCCCAAACTCTCTAAGATGAGCAGTTTTACTTTTAACCCAACTCAGTGTTTTCCAAGGCTCACTCCAGTCCCTGTGTCATTTGATGACTAGCATCTTCTGGGCTCAGGGTGCCTACTGGTGCCGGGCAGCAGCTGGAGCAGGCTGGCCCCTGTTCCCACCCTTGCCTGCATTCCCAGCTTCTCCTGCTGGGCTGTCCTCTGGCCAACCCAGATCCCCTCCTCTCCCTGGAAGACCCCCGGGATTCAGGGGGGAAAGAATTCCTGCTGAGGGAACAGAGGTGCATCTGGGCTTCTGCCTCTCCCCACCCCAGCGCATCGGAGCTGAAGCTGACCTCCTGCAGCTTGGCCTTACACAATCTCTGCTGTGCCTGGAAAACCACCTGTCACGCATCCCAGCCCCACACCAACACCCATCTGTCGCTGCTCCTGATTCTGTCCCTGTTCTCTCTCCCTTTTTTTACTTGGGAGCTTAGAGGGTGAGAAGTGAGGCAGCTGGCAGGGGTACCCTGCAAGGGACAGGAAGGCAAGAGCACACTAGGAGAGGTGAGCACTGGGAGTGGGCTTTGTTGGCAGACCTGGGCTGGGGCGGGAAGTCTGGGAAGTGGGCAGTAAACCACATGTGAAGCGCAGGACTCCCCAGATAACAGGATCCATGCTGGCTC
The DNA here is from genome assembly GCA_007570785.1 of Antilocapra americana. Taxonomy (NCBI): domain Eukaryota; kingdom Metazoa; phylum Chordata; class Mammalia; order Artiodactyla; family Antilocapridae; genus Antilocapra; species Antilocapra americana. The sequence goes on along the minus strand of ML661353.1, from coordinate 4,326,893 downwards.
CTGGACTGCCCTAGGACTCCAGGCCACAGCCTTCATACCGATCTGTGTGACCCTGAAGGCTGGGTGACTCTACCCAGCAAAGCCATGGGGTCCCCTCCAGCCTCCAGCCCCAAGTCAAGGGGTCATAAAGAAGAGCATCCTCCTCCCAGGGCTTGGCTGGAAGGGGGCCTGTGGGCCTCAGAGACCAGCCCCTCCCACCCCTGAGTCATGCACTTGTACCCAGCCAGGTTCCAGAAAGGGTTGCGGGGGCCCGCACTGGCCAGACACTGGTGGACATGTGACTGGCCTGGTGAGTCACTTGGCCTATGGGGCGTCAGTCATCTCATCTGTGAAATGGTCACAGGGGATATGAAAGTGGAAACCAGGCCAGGCCTGGGGGAGTTTCTCAGGTTCAGCCCATCCCTGTGCAGCCTGAGTCTGGGGGCAGGTCTGACCGTTTACCATTTCTACCACCCCCATCTTACAGGAAACAGAAGGCTCCAGAGGTGACCTGTCGCCAGGATCACCCAGCTAGGGGACGGGGAAGCCGGTGGGAGCCGACCGCCGGGGTTTTGACGGCAGTTGGTAGTGACCTTGAGCAAGTCCCTGGCCCTCGGAGCGCTAGTTCTCGGGAGCAGGGGGCGGGTGCGGTAGTGGCTCCGTCGTCCGGGACAGCACAGACCCTTCACTGCCGCTGCCCGGGGCTGGCCGGAGGGCTGGGCGCGCGGGAGAGGGGCAGGCGCCCGGGCCGGTCCAGCGCTGCCACCGGGGAGGGGCCAGGGCCTGGAGAGGCCGGGGTGCCCGCAGGGGTCTGGCTGGCCCGGGTCCGGTCCCGCAGCCCTGCCCAGCCTGGCGCCCCAGGCGCCCCTCCCGGGCCCACGGCGCCCACCACCCAGGGGCGCGGGCAGGGCAGTTACCTTCCCGTCATGGTGGCTGCGCACCCCGAAGCCGGGCCACCTCGGGACCCCTGAGCCGCCGCCGCCGCCGCTCGCCGAACGCCCGCCGGCAGGTCCGCGCCCGAGCGAGGAGACGCCCAAAAAAGGCCGGAGCCGCGCCGCCCGCCCCGCCCCGCCCCGCCCCGCCCGCCGGGCCGGAGGGGGCTCGCTCCGGAGGGCAGGGTGGGGTGCGCCCGCCGCGCCGGGGAGTGGGGGTGCGGGGGCGGGGCGGGCGGCGGGACCGGCGCGCTGCGGGGCGGGGAGGGGGCGCCGCGCCCCCCGCGCAGCCTCGCCCCTGGGGACACCCGAACGCGGCCCGCGGAGCGCGCGGGTCACGGCTCCCCGCCGGCCTCGCTTGCCACCTCCCGGATTCCGGGCATAGCTTTCCTTTAAAAGGGAGTGGAGTTGTAATAAACACGAACGAGCCCCCTTGGGGCGCCCCGCCCGGAGCCTCCCCCGCCCCGGCTGTTGGGCCGCGAACGCGTGCGGGGGAGGGAGCTACGGGGGAGAGATGCTGAAGCCACCTCCTCGCTGGCCCCCAGCCCCGAGTGCCCCTGCGGCCCCGGGCAGGAGAAGGGGTCACCTTCACGCTTTAATTCTGCAGACAGACCTATCTGGACACCGACTCCCTCCCGGGGCACTGGGGACTCCCCGTCCACTCAATCCCGCTTCCAGGAAAGTCAAGGTCGAGGGGCGCCCCCTTTGAGTCAGGAGCCTGATTCTGCATACGTCCAAGCCAGTGCCCTGCCCCGGAGATACCCAAGTCATCCAGAGTCTGTAAGTAGCCCCCTAACCTAGCAGAAGTTACTCTATAAAGATGAACCAAACTCCAGAAGTTGAGGAGGAGAACCGAGGAAAACTAGAGAGGAGTCAGTAGTTTTACTGGAGAAATACAAAAATTTAGGGAACATATTCTGAATAAAAATGTTAAATAAATAAAACCTTTACTCCACCTAAAGGCAGAAATTTCTAGCGAAGCAGTGGAGTGTAGCTCATAATTCAAGGCAGCCCAAATACCATGGCTGGGATAAAACTGAGCAGCCTGGTCTGTTAAACCAACGGAACATTGCCTTACTTCTTGGAAACAGACAAAAACTATCTAGAAATGGCCATGCAAAGTAGCAACCCAGAAATAAACAGTGGAATTCAGAGCGATGAATTGATGGTAACATGCAGCACTATACCTGCAGAACAAGCTTAGAAAAGGCACCTGGTCCTAAGTAGCTGATAGCTTGAAACTATTGCGGTTTGCAGTTCTTTTTGCAAATGTGTCTTGGCTGATTCTGATTAACTGCAATTTGATGATTAAGTGGAAAGTATGGATGCTTTTTTGGGTCATCCTCCTGTTGATAGAGAAATGCTTTTCATATTTGCCAACAGAGACACAAATGTGTTGGAGGTTGTGCACCAGAAATGGACTGGATGTTTAATTGAATATTGGGGTTTTGTGGGAACCAAAGGGGATGAAAAGTAGATAGCAGAATACCAAAGGGACCTGCTCCCTACCTGCGGATCTCATGCCTGCCCTCCAGCCTTCCAGCCCCACTTTGTGTGGTCACTAAGCAGGAGGGGATCTACTTGTGGCCAAACCAGAGCTCTCTGCTGCTCACCTGTCACCCAGAGTGCCTCTTCCCTGGGCCAGGGCAAACTCAGCAAGAGCTGGGTGGCGACTGTGCCGTCATTCAGCCCTGCTAGAGAGGTGGAGCCTCAAGGAGCTGTCTGCCAGGCTCCTACCGTGCTGTCAGATTTGCAGAAAAGAGCGAGCAGTTGCCTTTTCAGATTTTCAGATGTTCAATCACTCATCACCCCTTTACTCAAGACTATTTATGGTTTATGAGCACTGGGGGTTCAGCTGTGAACAAGAGGACCTGGGCCAGGTTCTCACTGAGTTTGGCTGGGGTGCGGGACAAACTGCAAACAAATACAGTCAGGAACAGTATTGCAAAGAAAAGGCAGTGTACAGGGCTGCTCTAGAGTGGAGAGGCAAGTGGTGGTGATGACTGAATGAGGAAAAAAGTTAGCAAGCGCAGAGGCCCTGAGGTCAGAAGGAAGGTGATAAGGCGGGGTATCGGAGATGAGGGAGAGGGCGATGCCAGAGCATGACACCAAGGTGGGTGAATCTCCAGACATTACTTGGAGAGAAGCCAAAAGCGAAAGAGACCCGTTGAAGCTCTCTGAGGTAGCCACCATCCTGAATTTTTTCCACCACTGACTAGTTTTCCTGCTGCAGTCAGTTGCTCACTGGAGTCCGACTCTGCGACCCCGTGGACTCAGGCCGCCAAGCTCCTCTAGCAATGGAATTCTCCAGGAAAGAATACTAGAGTTGGTTGCCATTTCCTTCTCCAAGGGATCTTCCCCATCCAGGAATCGAACCCACATCACCAGGGAAGCCCGGGTATCTGAGCATTCGTGGTAAAATCCTTTGAGCTTTGCTGAATGCTTGACTGGGGTGTTTGCGGCGGGTGTGGATGGGATTTGTTAGAGTCCAGATGATTGCCAGCTTTTCTTTCTCTCCTGCTTGTTGGCCACGTGGCAGGACCACTGAGGCAGGTCACATGAGGGGTATGTAACACTGAAGAGCCTTTTGGGCATCCCAGGGAAGGTAGTAGGGGAGTGGGTGCCATGAGCCTGGAACTCAGTGAGGTCCCATCTCTGCAAAGATGTGGACGGTTTTGTGCAGATAGGGTTCAACCCTGGGGCTCACGAGGTCACTGAAGGTGTCTGTGCTGAGTCAGAAGCCCTCTAAGGATGAGAGGTCAGGGGTCCCAGTGAGGGACGAAGCCAGGGCGTGGAGGTAGGGGTGAGGTATCACAGAAGCCGAGAGAGCTCGACTACTCTCTGCTCCCTTGGGCGATTTGCTTCGGGAGCAGGTCAGGGAGGGACCTGGGTTTGGTGTCAGGAGGAAACCCATGGGGTTGAGGGGACAAGCTGGAAGGATAAGGCATGCATGTGTTCTAAGTCGCTTCAGTGGTGTCTGTCTGACTCTTTGCAACCCTATGAACCGTAGCCCTCCAGGCTCCTCTGTCCATGGGATTCCCCAGGCAAGAGTACTAGAGAGGGTTGCCATGCCCTCCTCCAGGAGATCTTCCTGACCCAGGGATTGAGCCCCTACCTCTTACGTCTCCTGCATTGGCAGGCGGGTTCTTTACCACTAGTGCCCCCTGGGTAAGGCAGAACCCCGAAATGCCCTCTCCCAGGGTCCTGTGGTCCTGCAGACGGCACTCCTTGGGATAGGGAACACAGCACCCGATGGGACAATGGAGGTGGCAGAGAATTTTATGACTGCTTGGAGAAATCCTGCTTTAAAGAGAGCAGAGAAGTGGGCAGTTGTCGTGTGAGGGAGGGAGGAGGAAAGGGTGCAGTTCGGAGGCTGGGGTTTGACAGGGAGAGAGCTGCTGACACGCAGAAGTGAGGACTGAATGGCCCACGGCATATGGTGATTCAGAGCAGGACTGATGAGGCTCTCAGATGTCAGAGGTCAAGGCTGGGCCATGAAGTAAGCAGCGGACGGCGTGACAGCTGCCCTAGAAGAGGCTGGGAGGTGCGAGGCCCTCTAGGTGCAGACCTCTGGGTCTCAGGTTCTCTGCGAGCACCCCTTTCCCAGGGGGTTTCCTTGGCTGCCCCACACCGCCCTCTCGCTCCCCTCTCCAGCCCGCTGCCACAGCTGAGCTAACCTCCCCCTGGAGGTCCCTGGGCGAGGGGAGAGGGAGGCGCTCATGGGGGCCAGAGGAGGGGCTGGGCCTCCCTGGACCAGCATGGCCACGTCAGCAGCGGTGAGAACAGGGGCCTCCAGGTGCCTTGAACAAACGGCCTTCCCCCAGAGCCACGTGGAGGTGTGGTGTGGATGGAGAAGGAGGAGGCCTCAGCAGGCAGGACCAGTGTCATGCCTGGTTAATGATGGCCCGTGTGATGGGAGGGCCCCAGGGGCTCCGCCTCCCTGGAACTCTCTGCGTGTTGGGGATGGTCCAGCACTGAGCCTCGTAGAGTAGGGATACATAACTCAAATCAGCCAGCTGCTTCAGGCCTGAAGTTTGTTCCAAAGAGGCCTGTGGGAATCCCTGGGGAAGGGCAGGGAAGCACCTGGCCTGCTCCAGCAGGAGCCTCTCCCCAGGCAGAGAAACAAACAGTGGGTGGCACACCCACCTCTCACACCGCCTCTGTGCACCCACACACGCCAGGGCATCTGTCACAACAAATGCGTTTTTCTATTTTAAATACTTCTTCTTGGCTGTGCCACACGGCATATGGGATCTTAGTTTCCCTGCCAGAGATCGAACCCACGCCTTCTGCCGTGGAAGTATGCAGTTCTGACCATAGGGAATTCCTAAGTTTTTCTATTTTAAAATGTGAGCATGCCCTCAGAACATAGCATCTGACCGGCACAAAATGTACTTACTTCTTGGACCATGCAGAACTCAGTGAAATAAGCTGGTGGTATCATAACCCACTAATTCTTTTAACATTTGTAGAAAAAGTTGTTATTTAATCCCTAAGTCATGTCCGACTCTTTTGTGACCCCCATGGACTATAGCCCACCAGGCTCCTCTGTCCATGGAATTTTCCAGGCAAGAATGCGGGAGTGGGTTGCTATTTCCTTCTCCAGGGGATCTTCCCAACCCAGAGGATTTTTCTGACCCAGGGATCAAACCCACATCTCTTACGTCTCTTGCAATGGCAGAGCAGACTCTTTACCACTGAGACCCAGAGATGCTTTTCAGTGTAAAGAGAACACAGGACCCTTATTCAGAGTCTGGTTTACTCAGTGGTGGAGCTGAGCCAAGGAGCTTTGCCGGTCATGGCTCTGCTTCCTTTCCAAAGGCTGCCTGCCTTGAACTTTGAAGAGAGAAGTGTATTTCACTCTTACCTTAGCTCTGGGACAGACTTCACTCAACCCCCAGGTTTGGACCAAGAGTGGCCGAGTTTGGACCAAGAATGCCTCTAGCTGGCATTCAGCAATGCCACATTTCTGCATCTCAAAGCATCCTGGCCTCAGTTACCCAACAAGAAACCACCTGTGCAGTGACCACAGAGTTCTTCACCAGCTTCCCCTGCTTCCAAAAGCACCTTTCTTCCACACGCTAAGGTTCCCATTGCTTCCCCTTTCTCATGAGGACAACCAACCATTAACCTTCCCATTGGAGCATCTCCATCCTGTGTCTAGAACAAAGATCAGGTGCTCCCCACCCTCACCCCTAACTTGTCCAGACTTGCAGGAGGCCAAGCATCCAGCCAGGATGAGCTAGGCATCCCCGCCGCAGCTGGCCCTTTACCCCAACAGTGGCATGACCACTTAGAAGCCATAGAGAGAATGGCAGGGAGAACCAGGGCTGGGCCCCATGCACGTCTCGAGAGCAACAAGCACCACTCAGAGGGCACTGTGAAATGTCTCTACCTCAGAGGGCTGAGTTGCCCCTCGGCCTCCTCCTGCTGCTCCCTGCCCGAGTGGAGTACTGCCAGTCACTTCAGCAGCTGCCACGTGGAGAAGCCTGGGCAGCGGCTGGGAGTGTCCAGCCACCAGCAGGTACCCAGGCATTTTGGCCCATCTCGCCCTGGACAGGAGGCTAGGCTAGAACTGGAGGCGGAGCCAGAGGCACTTTGAGGGTCGAGAGAGGATGGAGGAAGCCAAGGAAGGAAGGGCTGGCCTCCCTGGGGAGGTGCCTGCTGGGCGGCCCATTGAAAGTCTATTCCCCTGCAGGCCGGGATCCAGGGCTGCAGGACAAGCGGAGCAACAGCTGCCCTCTGAAATCAGAGGAGCCGGCCAAGGTAGACCAGCCAGGGTGGCCTCCACTTGCAGCCACTAAGCTGAGCGTTGGCTAAACTGGGTTCGTGACCCCTGAGAAGCCTGATGCTTAGAGCATGTTCACACCCTTAAGCTGCCCCCTGTGAGGACATGAGAAGAGAGAATCTGCAATCACTTGGAGTAACCTAAGAAACGTTACCAAGACACGTCCCTGTCAGTTACTGTTGTCTCCAAAGAAGGGAATTTTTAGGATTATTTCTACTGCATCAAATTAATTATAATTTTCTGCTATAAAAATTTCATGTATTGGGAACCACTCAGAGGCAGAAAGAAGAAAACTTACCTTGAGCTGCATCACCCAAGATAAGAATGACACTTTGGTTCCAGTCTTATTTGGATAGAGTTATTTTGATAGACTCCTGCCTTGTTCACTGCTCTATCCCTTGAACCAAAGACAGGGTTCTACTCAGAGAAGCTGCCCAGTAAATACATTAGATTAACACTATTTTGAATATTCTTGGTAAGTTTTGTACATATACAATAAGCTGCCGAATTGTAAATTGCGTATCACACTCCTGTTGCTGGAAGCATCTCAGATACCATTTTACTCAACACATAAATTCCTGAACTGAATTTGTATAAATAAAAAAGTGTGCTTACAGCTTAAGTGAATCTATAATTTGAAGAAGTCTTGATGGAAAGTATTTTTTTAAACTGGAGTCTGTTTGAAAATGCAGTTGATGCTCAAATTCATCTTACATATGCTGAATTTTCATGGTGGTTCACTGGTCTGAGATTTGCCGCAGGACAAGCAGGGCTGGGGGCGCCCCTCCCCCCAGTAAGGTGCAGTAACTTTGACCAGCACTGATGCTGCTTCACTGACAGTGCCATGTGGAGAAGCTATAATTCCACCTGCACATCTGTCACTTAGGTCTGAGTCCATTAATGAGGGGTAGCATGAGGGCAAAGCAGAAGTCAACTGTACATCTTTTTCCCTAGGGCCACCCGAAAGATGTCCATATGAAGACACTTGGAGCCCAAGGATTCTGCAGGGCAAGAAGGGTGCAGACCCCTGGGGGGAAAGGGCTGGGCCTGCATCTATGGTTACTCTGAAGCTTAGAGATGTTGTAACAGGTGGACAAATCCATGCTGTTAAGAGCAGTGTGGCATAGTGACTTGAAGAGTATAGACCATGGAATCAGGCTATATGGGTTCAAATACTGTCTGGCACTAACTAGCCATATGATGGACAACTGCTTCCCTGCCCTGGGCCTCAGTCTCCTCATCTATAAACAGGGTTAGTAACAATAATCCTAACAGATGTCATGGGGATTAAATAAACTCATATGTGTAAGTGATTCTCCAAAGTATTGAGGATACCAAAGATGCTTAGGTAGCCTGGATATACCAAGGCATAGCAAGGATGCTTTTATTTCTGTGGGTCATAACTATCAATATTTACCATATCAAAAATGAAAATGAAAATTTGTGATTAGTTATCAATTCATTTAAAATCAATACAAACATTATTACATATTAACAATATATGTTTATAAAAACTATGTTTTCCAAGAAAAAGAATAATTACTAAGACTTCTACACTCAACCAAGATGACGTAGCAGGAACCAGACAAAGCATGTCGAACAAGAGACAAAATAAATTAAACAACTGTTTTCCAGAAACTGAACACCAGGTAGCATCGGATGGTGACCCACAAGAGACAGGAGAACAGACCAGTGGACGGTGGTTGCCCAGCTTATTGCCTGGAGAGTGCTCCCAAACCCACGCCAGGAGAGGAGGAGCCCACGCAGAGCTGAGAGGACTCCCGTAGAGATGGAGTGGAGAGCCCAGGGAGACCGAGGCAGCTGCACCTCAGGCAGCTGGACCCTGGGGAGGAGAAGGCTGCACAGAGAACTCCGAAGGTCAGAGGGTCCCCCTCGAGTATTCAGCTGAGTGCTGACGAGCACATGCAGGTGAGGAACGACTCCTTGTGGGGAGAGAAACACCCCAAAGAGTGAGCAGGAACAGTGCCTGGCACCTTCATGGGGCCAAGAGCAACGCCTGTGCCCAGCAGCCAGGTTGAGGAATCCCAGGATGGAGCAGTGTAAACTACCCAAACTGAACACGGAGAGTTACACTGAAACAATGCAGAGCCCCCCAGGAGCCTGTAACTCTATCACAGAATGGTAAAATGCTGACACTAGCAGACCATGATACGTTATATATATACAACTTCTTAGAGCAAGTACTAAGACATCTATACAAAGAGGCACACCAGAAAACACTATAGATGAAGCAACACGGAATTCTAAAAAAATGTTCAAGGGTTACATAGAAGGCAGGATTAAAAGGAATGATACATACACAGTTTGGACGTATCTAAAGAGCATTTTTCTAAGTGGGAAGGAAAGTCAGTCTTGAAAGATGACAAACTATGTGATTCATATAACAACTTTGAAATTTAAAATTGCAAATAAAAGCTATGACAGACCTAGCCAGCATATTAAAAAGCAGAGACATTCCTTTGCCAACAAAGGTCTATTTGATCAAAGCTATGGTTTTTCCAGTAGTCATGTATGGATGTGAGGGTTGGACCATAAGGAAAGCTGAGCACCAAACAATTGATGCTTTTGAACTGTGGTGTTGGAGAAGACTCTTGAGAGTCCATTGGACTGCAAGGAGATCAAAAAAGTCAATCATGAAGGATATCAACCCTGAATATTCATTGGAAGGACTGATGCTGAAGCTGAAGCTCCAATACTTTGGCCACCGGATGCAAAGAGTCAGTTCGTTGGAAAAGACTCTGATGCTGGCAAAGATTGAAGGCAGGAGGAGAAGGGGAAGACAGAGGATGAGATGGCTGGATGGCATCACCGACTTAATGGACATGGGTTTGGGTGGACTCCGGGAGTTTGTGATGGACAGGGAGGCCTGGCGTGCTGCGATTCATGGGGTCGCAAAGTTGGACACGACTGAGTGACTGAACTGAACTGAACTGAAGTTGACTGTAAAGGAGTTTTCTGATCAATTAGCATGAGTTGTGTCTCCATTTATCTAGATTTTATTTAATTTCATTTAACAATGTTATAGCTTTCAGTGAACAAGTCTTGCACTTCTTTAGTTTATTTATTTATTTCATTCTTTTGGATGTGATTGCAAATGCAATTGCCTTAATTTGCTTTTCAGATATTTCATTATTAGTGTATAGAAATACAATTAAAATTTGTATACTGATCTTGTATCCTATAATCCTGTTGAATTTGTGTTTTAATCCTCAAAATTTCATAGCAGATTTCTAAAGTTTTTCCACATACTAGATGTCACCTGCAAATAGAGAAAGTTTTATTTCTTCCCTTCCAGTCTTGATGCTTTTTATTTTTCTTGCCTATTTTCTCTGGCTGGAACCTCCAGTACACTGCTGAATAGAATATTTGTTCTTGCTGTTAGCCTGAAAGTATAGTCTTTCTCCATGAAATACATTAGCTCTTATAAGCTAATATAAACCTCCTTTATCATGTTGAGCAATTTCTATGCCATCTTTAGTTGTTTATGTTTTATCATGGAGGGGTGGTTGGATTTTGTCAAATGCTTTTCCTGTATCTATTGAAAGGATTATGTCATTTTTGTTCTTTATTCTATTAATGTGGTGCATTACACTGATGTCCATATTTTATTCCAAGCTTACATTCCTGGGATAAATTCTACTGAATTATGGTGTGTAATCCACTGTACATGTTCCTGGATTTGGTTTGCTAATAATCAGTTGAGAATTTGTTTATATGCTCAGTCGTATCCAACTCCTTGTGACCCCATGGACTTTCTCCAGACCAGAATACTGGAGTGGGTGGCCTTTCTCTTCTCCAGGGGATCTTCCCAACTCAGGGATCGAACCCGGGTCTGCTACACTGCAGGCGGATTCTTTACTGCGATATCAGGGACGCCCTCATATATTCATGAGATGTTGGTCTATAGTACTCCTTGTGCTGTCTTTCTCTGGGGTTGCTACCAAGTACCTGATCTCTGAGTAGGAGTAGGGAAGCATTCCCTCTTCTTTTATTTTTGGAAGAGCTTGCAAAGGATTTGGTGCTAGGTCTTCTTTAAACATTTGGTAGAATTCCGCTGTGAAACTTCTGGTCCTGGGTTTTCCTTTGTGTGGGTTTGTTTGTTTGTTTTTGTTTTTTGTCTTATAACAGCTTTTTTGAGATAAAATTCACATGCCGTAAAGTTCACCCACTTAAACTGTACAGTTCAACAATTTGTACTATATTATTCAGAGCTGTACAGCCATCACCACCACCAATCTTTTTTAATTAATTTCTTTTAACTGTTACTTTTGGGCTCCACTGTGTAGCATGTGGGATGTTAGTTCCCCAGCCAGGAATGGAGATCATGCCCCCTGCATTGGGAGCACGGAGCTTTAACCACTGGACCAACAAGGAAGTCCCCACAACCAATTTTAGAACATTTTATCAGCCCAAAAAGAAATCCCAAAGATAGGAGGAAATAGCTTGTAAAGACACTTGGGATGGTGACATCTGAATGAAGAGAATTTGTTGATTAATCACAGATCCCAGCTCCTCTTTGTCGTTCTCTGATGCAAACAGGGACTGTCTAAAACCAGCCTGTGCGTAATGAGAACCTACTACACAGCACAGGGGACCCAGCCCAGTGCACTGTGGTGCCCTAAATGGGAAGGGAACCAAAAAGAGAGGGGACACATGTACACATGTGGCTGACTCACTGTGCTGTCCAGCGGGAAAGAACACAACAGTGTAAAGCAATTATATTCCGGTAAATTAATAATAATAAATAAAATCAGCCTAAGCATACTTCTTAGAAAAACAGAAATTGCACACACTTCAGCAGTCACCCCCTCATTTCCTCTGCCACCCCCACCCCTGGCAAACACTAGTCAGACTTCTGACTCTATGGACTACCTATTCTCAATACTTCGCACAATGCACGGTCTCTGGGACTGTCTTCTTTCACTGAGCACGATGTTTTCAGTGCTCACCTATGTTCAGCAGATGTCAGGACTTCATTTCTTTTTGCTATATCAACTGAATGGATAGACCATCTTTTATTTATCTGTTTTTATTTATTTGTCTATTCGTTATTTAATAAGTTGTTGCCACTTTTTGACTGTTGTGAATAGTGCTGCTATGAGCATTCAGGTACAAGTTTTTGCTTGAACATATGTTTTCAGTTCTTTGGGGCATATATTTAAGAGTGGAATTGCTGGGTCATAGGGCGACTTCATGGATCACAGCCTTGTCATGGCAAAGGGCCTTGTGTAACTCAGTGAAGCTATGAGCCATGCAGTGAGGGTTACCCAAGATGGACAGGTCACAATGGAGAGTTCTGACAAAATGTGGTCCACTGGAAGAGGGAAGGGCAAACCACTCCAGTATCTTGTTGTAAGAATCCCATGAACAGTATGAAAAGGCAAAAAGATATGGCACCAGAAGATGAGCCCCTCAAGTAAGAAGGTGTCCAGTATACTACTGGGGAAGAATAGAGGGCAATTACAAAGAGTTCCAGAAAGAATGAAGCAGATGGCCAAATTGGAAACGATGCCCAGTTGTGGATGTGTCTGATGATGAAGGCAAACTCTGATGCTGGAAAGAAAAATATTGCATAAGATCCTGGAATGTTAGGCCCGTGAGTCAAGGTAAATGGGCCATGGTCAAGCAGGAGATGGCAGGAGTGAACACTGATGCCTTAGGAACCAGTGAGCTAAAATGGACAGGAATGGGAGAATTTAACTCAGATGATCATTATATCTACTACTGTGGGCAAGAATCCCTTAGAAGAAATGGAGTAGCCCTGATAGTCAACAAAAGTCTGAAATGCAGTACTTGGATGCAGTCTCAAAAAATGACAGAATGATCTTGGTTCATTTCCAAGGCAAACCACTTAACATCACAGTAATACAAGCGCATGCCCCAGCCACTGATGCTGAAGAAGCTGAAGTTCACCAGTTCTATGAGAACCTATAAAACCTTCTAGAACTAACACCAAAAAAAGATGTCCTTTTCATCATAGGGGACTGGAATGCAAAAGTAGGAAGTCAAGAGATACCTGGAGTAACAGGCAAATTTGGCTTCGGAGTACAAAATGAAGCAGGGCAAAGGCTAACAGAGTTGTGTCTTAGCAAACACCCTTTTCCAACAACACAAGCGCGAACTCTACACCTGACATCACCAAATGGTCAGTACTGAAATCGGATTAATTATGTTCTTTGCAGCTGAAGATGGAGAAGCTCCACACAGTCAGCAAAAAGGAAACCTGGCTTAGATCATCAGCTCCTTATTGAAAATTTCAGACTTAAATTGAAGAAATTAGGGGAAACCACTAGGCCATTCAGATATGATTTAATCAAATTATACAGGGGAGGTGATAAATAGATTCAAGGGATTAGACCTGGTAGACAGGGTGCCTGGAGAACTACGGACAGAGGTTCATGACATTGTTCAGGAGGCGGTGAACAAAACCATCCTGAAGCAAAAGAAATGCAAGGCAAGTGGTTGTCTGGGGAGCCCTTTCAAATATCTGAGGAAAGAAGAGAAGCAAAAAGCAAGGGGAAAAGGGAAAGATATGCCGGACTGAATGCAGAGTTCCAGAGAACAGCAAGAAGAGATAAGAGAGCCTTCTTAAATGAAAAATCCAAATAAGTAAAGGAAAGCAATAAAACTGAAAAGACTAGAGATCTCCAAGAAAATTGGAGAAATCAAGGGAACATTTGATGCAAGAATGGGCATAATAAAGGACAGAAATGGTAAGAATCTAATAGAGGCATAAGAGATTAAGAAGAGGTGGCAAGAATACACAGAAGAACTGTACAAAACAGATCTCAATGATCAGGATACCCAAGATGGTAAGGTTATTCACCTAGAACCAGACATCCTGGAGAGTGAAGTCAAGTGGGCCTTAGGAAACGTTACTACAAACAAAGCTAGTGGGCGTGATGGAATTCCAGCTGAGCTACTTAAAATCCTAAAAGATGATGCTATTAAATGAAACTCTGCACTCAATATGCCAGCAAATTTGGAAAACTCAGCAGTGGCCACAATGACTGGAAAAGGTCAGTTTTCATTCCAATCCCAAAGAGGGCAGTGCTAAAGAACGTTAAAACTACCATACAATTGCACTCATTTCGCATGCTAGTAAGATTATGCTCAAAATCCTTCAAGCTCAGTTTCAGCAGTACATGAACCAAAAACTTCCAGATGTACAAACTGGGTATAGAAAAGGCAGAGGAACCAGAGAGCAAATTGCCAAAATTCCTTGGATTATGGAGAAAGCAAAGGAGTTCCAGAAAAACATCTGCTTCATTGACTACACTAAAGCCTTTGATTGTGTAGATCACAATAAACTGTAGAAAATTCTTAAAGAGATAGGAGTACCAGACCACCTTATCTGTCTCTTGAGAAACCTGTATGCAGGTCAAGAAGCAACAGTTAGAACCAGATACGAAACAACAGACTGGTTCCCAAATTGGGAAAGGAGTAAGACAAGGCTATATATTGTCACCCTACTTATTTAACTTACATGCAGAGTACATCATGGGAAATGTCAGACTGAATGAATCACAAGCTGGAATCAAGATTGCTGGCAGAAATATCAACCACCTCAGATATGCAGATGATACCACTCTAATGCCAGAAGGTGAAGAGGAACTAAAGAGCCTCCTGATGTCGGTGAAAGAAGAGAGTGAAAAAGCTAGCTTAAAACTCAACATTCAAAAAACTAAGATCATGGCATCCCGTCTCATCACTTCATGGCAAAAAGGGGGGAAAAAGTGGAAACAGTGACAGACTTTATTTTCTTGGGCTCCAAAATCACTGCAGATGGTGACCGCAGCCATGAAATTAAAAGATACTTGCTCCTTGGAAGGAAAGCTATGACAAACCTAGAAAGTGTATTCAAAAGCAGAGATGTTACTTTGCCAACAAAGGTCCATCTAGTCAAAGCTATGGTTTTTCCAGTGGTCACATACAGACAGATGTGAGAGTTGGGCCATAAAGAAGGTTGAGTGCCAAAGAACTGGTGCTTTTGAATTGTAGTGTTGGACTCTTGAGAGTTCCTTGGACTGCAAAGAGATCCTAAAGAAAATCCTATAGAAATCAACCCTGAATATTCATTGGAAAGACTGATGCTGAAGCTGGAGCTTTAGTACTTTTGCCACTTGATGCAAAGAGCCAACTCATTGGAAAAGACCCTGATTCTGGGAAAGACTGAAGGCAAAAGGAGAAGAGGAGGGCAGAGGATGAGATGGTTAGATAGCATCACTGACTCAATGGACATGAATTTGAGCAAACTCCCAGAGATAGTGGAAGACAAAGGAACATAATGTGCTACAGCTCATAGGGTCACAAAGAGTCAGACATGACTGAGTGACTGATAACAACAATCTGTAGGAAGTGGCATCTCCTCTTTTGTCTTTTTTTAATATTTACTTATTATTTGGTTGCGTAGGGTCTTAGCTGTGGCATGTGAGTTTTTCATCACAGCAAGTGGGTTCAGATGTTGCTGTGTCTTGGCTTAGTTGCTCCTTGGCATATGACATCAGTTTCCTGACCAGGATCAAACTCATGTCCCCTGCATTGCGAAGCAGATTCTCAATGACTGGACCACCAAGGAAGTCTCTCACTGTGATTTTAATTTGTATTTTCCTGATGATGAGCATCTTTTCATGAAATTATTGGCCATTCATACACCTTCTTTGGAGAGATATCTATCCAAATACTTCATTCATTCTAAGACTGGACTATTTGTTTAAGTGTTCTTCATATAGTCTAGACACAAGTCCCTTATCATTTTTTTCTCTTGCTACTTGTGCACTTTGGGTGTTATATCCAAGAACAATTGTCCAATCCAAGCTCAAGAAGATTTACACCTATGTTTTAAAGTTTTCTTCTAAGAAAACTTTAAAGTTTTAGTCCTTACATTTAAGTCCTTTATCCATCTTGAGTTAAATTTTATATGCAGTATGAGAGGAATCCAACTACATTCTTTTGCTGTCAGACATCTGGTGGTTCCAGGACCATTTGTTGAAAAAACCCTTATTTCCCCCATCGAATTATCTTGCCACTTTTGCTGAAAATCACCTGACCACAAATGTATGAGTTTATTTCAGGGTTCTTAGTTCTATTCCGTTGATGTGTCTGTCTTTATGCCAGTAACATACTCTTAATTACTGTAGCTTCTCAGTAAGTTCTGAAATTTGGAAATGTGAATCCTCCAATCTTGTTCTCCTTTTTCTAGGTTATTTTCATTATTCTGGGTCTCAGATTGCCATATAAATTTTAGAATCAGCTTTGTCGATTTTGGTAAATTAATCAGCTCTTTATTTTGACTGGAATTGCATTGAATCTATAGATCAATTTGGGCGATATTGCCATTTTAACAATATTAGGTCTTCTAATCCATGAATGCAGATGTCTTTCCATTTATTTAGATATTATTTCAATGAGGTTTTGTAGTTTTCCAAAGTATTTTTGTGCTATTTTAAATGTAATTGTTGGGTAACAATTTACAGATTGTTTCTTGCTGGTTTATAGAAACACAGTTGATTTTGGATAGGAAGGCCATATTTAGCATTTGAAAAACAGAAGCTAAACCAAATTTGAATTTCAGACAACCAACCAACCAACAATTCTTTTAGTATAAGTGTGCCCCAAATATTGCATGGAATGTACTTATTATATATACTAATTATTGCTTATCTGACATTCAAATCCAGCATCCAGAGCATCCCATATTTCATCTGTAGGCAACCCTGCATCTGGCAAAATGAACCAGGACATTTGAATCTGGACAGGGCACTGAGGCCCAGCTGAAGATGCGGAAGTTATGAGAGACTATGAGAGTGAAAAATGAAACTCCCAGCGCCTCCCCCGTCTCTGCCCCCAGAACCCTGGTTGGCGGGTCTGCACCTTATCCACATCATGTCCACTAAAAGATTCCAGAGGAAAAACATGCACAGGGAATCTGCCATCAGAATGGCTTCAGACTTCTCAACAGCACTGGTGACAAGTTTGAAATTTTGAGGACAAAAGGATTCCCAAACCAAATTTCTGTACACAGTCAGACTGCACACCAGGGTGAGCGCAGACTGAAGATACTTCGGCCACACAGGGTCCCAGGGGCACTGCCTTAGAACGCTCTGGAGGAAGTGAAGCACCCACCAAACCAGGGAACCAACCAGGAAAGAGGAAGACGAGTGTTTGAGAAAGGAGACAGGAGGGCCCTCCCCGGTGAGGAGCAGCCCCAGGAGGGCAGACAGGGGGCAGGCCTGGAGGGTGCCCTGTCCACAGGAGCAAGAGGGAAATCTAAAGCAACAGGAAGCAGAAATACTTCAGAGATGATCTGATTTTATCGTCCTATGTGGAGAGGTCTGATAGAACTTGTCAAAGAACATGGGGATAACTTAGCACTTACAAAATCAAACAAGTGAAAATATATGAAATGTTACTATGAAAGGAAAAAGAATCTTAGAATAGAGGTGGCATCATAACACACTGTTTTGCTTAGCTGTGAGTAGTATGTAGACCTGAATAATTACCAAAACTGTTATACAGACACACTGGGATTGTGATGGGATCGCGGAGGGGATGTGTGGGGAAGTGTAAGAAAGAACCTGATCTGCAATGACAGGAACTTAGAAAGTGTCTAATGTTAAAAATCAAGAGTTATGAGTATGTTATATGGAGATAAACGCCAGAAGAAAAAGTTAAATGAGTTGACAATGGTTGTCTTTGAGAGGTCCAGTGTGGTGCAAGGGCATGGGATTGCCTTTCATTTTAAAACGTGGTGTTTTCAAATCTGTACGTGTATAACTGCCTTCAAAATAAAGTCACTACCTTACACATTAATCAAAAACTAACTCAAGATGGATCACAGACTTAAATGTAAGTGCTAAAACTACACAAGTTCTAGAATCAAACATCAGAAAAAACTGGGGGGACCTTGCATTAGACAAAGGTTTCTTAGATGTGACACCAAAAGCACAATCCATTAAAAAAAGAAACTTGACAAACTGGACTTCATCAAAATGAAGAACTTACGTCTTCAAAAGACACTGTTGGGAAGTACCTGGCAGCACAGTCAGTGATTAAGACTCTGAGTTTCCAAAGCAGGAGATGAGGCTTCAGTTCCTGGTTGGAGAAAATTCCGCATACTGTGTAGTGCCGCCTTTAAAAAAAGACACTGTTTAGAGACTAAAAAGGCCAGCCAAAGACTAGGAGAAAATAACTATAATATTACAGACCTGATAAAGGATCTTTAGCTGGAACTTATAAAGAACTCTCAAAACTCAGCAATAAGAAAATCCAAACAACTCCCTTTTCTAAAGATTTTTTTAAAATAATGTTATTTATTTATTTATTTGTACCAGGTCTTTGTCACCATGCCGGCTTTTCTCCAGTTGCGGCCAACTGGGGCTACTCTCTGGCTGCTGTATACTGGTTTCTCCGCATGGAGGCTTCTCTTGTTGAGAAGCACAGGCTCCAGGGCACAGGGCTTCAGTTGTTGTAGGGCCTAGGCTCAGTAGTTGCGGCTTCTGGGATCTAGAGCACAGGCTGAATTGTTGTGGGCTTAGTTGCTCCTTGGCATGTGGGAGCTTCCAGATCAGGGATCAAACCCCTGTCTCCTGCATTGGCAGGCAGACTCCTTACCACTGAGCCACCAGGGGAGCCCCCCTATTTTTAAACAGGCAAATATTGTAAAAGACATATTGGGTGGCACATATGCACATGAAAAGAGTCTCAATATTGTTAGTCATTAGGAAAAGGTAATTTAAAATCACAATAAAATACATTAGAATAACCAAAAAAGTTTTTTGTTTTTAGGCTGCACTGCAAGGCTTGTGTGATCCCAGTTCCCTATCCAGGAATCAAACTTGGAACCACCATAGTGAAAGCGCTGAGTCCTAACCACTGGACAACCAGGGAATTCTCAAGAATAACTATAATTTTTATAAGAAATTGACATGACCAACTGCTGATGAAGATGCAGAGCAGCATCACTGGTGGGGTCATGAAAGGAAAACAATTTTGCAGTGAAGCCTATGACCCAGCAATCTCGCTCCCGGAAATTTACCCAAGAAAAGCGAAAACTTAGTTTCCTTCAACTTGCACACAAACATTTTAAGTGGTTTTTCTTATAATTACCCTGAAACACTCGAAATGCCCTTCACTTGGAGAATGCATTACTGTACAACGAAGCACTACTCTGCCCTGAATAGCTTTGAACTACAGAGATTCCTACAGCATGGATGAATCTCAAAGGCATTGCCCTCAGTGGAAAGAGCCAGTGACAAAGCCTACACACTACATGATTCCATTTATATGACTTAATAGATAAGATAAAACTGTGGGGAACAGAAAACATATGCGTGGCTGACAGGAGCTGAGAGTGGGGGAGGGGCCGGCCACAAAGGGAAGTAGGGGTGATGAGACTCTTCCGTGTCTGGATTGTGGTGGTGGCCGCAGGACTGTACAGATCTGTCCAAATGTGCAGAACTGGGGGCGGTCTCGAAACTGGGAGCCACCCGGGAAGTCTGTCTTGGTCTTGGATGTGATGACCCATGAGCACATCTCTCATGCTATATACTTTACTTAGGGTAAGCTGTACCTGCCTTAGCCTCCTGTGCAGCTCTCCGTGACAATGGATTGACTTCTGGCCTGCAAGATACACCTGGAAGTTGCCTGTGCAATTTCTAGAGAGGGTCTTGAAAGGAAGGAATGAGTCTTCCCCTTCCTTCATCCTACTGGCTGGAATGTAGATATGTTCTACATTCTGCTGGCACTTGAGCAGCGTTATTGGACGATGAGGAGTCACACGTGGTAGAGCAACAACATAGAAAGAGCCTGGGTTTCTGAGACCGTGGAGCCTGGTGGCAGCCCTGGAATAACTACTTCGAGACTCCTTGAAAGTGAGAGAAATGAAGCACCTGAGCGGTTGTAATTTAGGGTTTTCTGTAACAAGCATCCAAACCTAATCATAAACCTGGAGCACAGGTGAGCAACAGACAGGAGAGTTGCGAAGTCTATGGAGGGTGGACTGGACAGGGCCATCTAGGAGGAAGGAAGGGCAGTCACTGAGTGACGCATTTGTTCTGGCAGAGGACACTGCACCCAAACAGGGCACTGATGATGGGGCACAGGCCAGAAGACACTGAGGGGTCGGTACTGAACATGCACACAATAACCACAACAGAGCAACGAGAGGGGTGCAAATTTCTGAGCCTTTCCCCCTTTGTGCTTAGCCTAGCTTCACTTGCTCACAGAAGGCCATGGGCAGAGGCCTTGCATCCCGCACTTCAGAGCAGAGCTCCTAGGAAGACGTGGCCCATAAACACCTCGGCTCTAGCTGCCACGTGCAGAGATGCCAGACACACCAGATGTAGCCAGCCTTTAAATTACTAAGTCAGGAGATTGCTTAGCAGGCCAGTGGTTAGGGCTCCAAGCTTTCACCGCCACGGCCAGGTTCAATCCCTGGTTGTGGATTGAATCCCGCAAGTCGTGTGTCACAGCCAAACAAACAAACAAAAACACTTCAAAAATTACTAATTCAGTCTCTTTATTTGATATGTATCTATCTAGATTTTCTATATTTCCTTGAGTCAGTTTTAGTAGTTCGTGTTTCTATACATTTGTTTGTTTCATCTGGATTATCTAATTTATGGGCATAGAACTGTTCATAATACTCTCTTATAATCCTTTTATTTCTGTAAACTTGATAGTGTTTCTTTTCTTTCATTTCAGATTTTACTTATGTGTGTGTGTTGGAGGGCGGTTGGTTTTTGTTTTGTTTTTTGGTCAGTTTGGGTAGAGGTTTACCAGTTTTGTTGATCTCTTCAGAGAACCAACTTTTATGTAACTGACTTTTTTCCCATTCTCTATTTATTTCCACTCTCCTATTTTGTTTCCTTCCTTCTGCTTGCATTGGGTTTAGTTTGCTCATGTTTCTAATTTCATAAGGTGAAAAATTAGGTTATTGATTTGAGATTTTTCTTCTAATATATAATTTGACAGGTATAAATTTCCCTCTCAGAAAACTAAGATCATGGCATCTAGTCCCATCACTTCTTGGCAAATAGATGGAGAAGCAATGGAAACAGTGATAGACTTTATTTTGGGGGGGCTCCAAAATCAGTGCAGATGGTGACTGCAGCCATGAAATTACGACACGCTTGTTCCTTGGAAGAAAAGCTATGACCAACCTAGATAGCATATTAAAAAGCAGAGACATTACTTTGCCAACAAAGGTCCGTCTAGTCAAAGATATGGTTTTTCCAGTGGTCATGTATGGATGTGAGAGTTGGACTATAAAGAAAGCTGAGCACCAAAGAATTGATGCTTTTGAACTGTGGTGTTGGAGAAGACTCTTGAGAGTCCCTTGGACTGCAAGGAGATCCAACCAGCCCATCCTAAAGGAGATCAGTCCTGAGTGTTCATTGAAAGGACTGATGCTAAAGCTGAAACTCCAGTACTTTAGCCACCTGATGTAAAGAGCTGACTCATTTGAAAAGACCTTAATGCTGGGAAGGATTGGGGGCAGGAGGAAAAGGGGATGACAGAGGATGAGATGGTTGGATGGCATCACTGACTCCATGGACATGAGTTTGAGTGAACTCCGGGAGTTGGTGATGGACAGGGAGGCCTGGTGTGCCTCCCTGTGTCCATGGGGTCACAAACAATCAGACACAACTGAGCAACTGAATTGACTGAAATTTCCCTCTGAGCACTATTTTTTCTTCATCCTACAAGTTTTTGCTTATTTCTCTTCATTTTCATTCATCTCAACATATTTCCTAGTTTCTTTTGTGATTTATTCTTTGACCCTTTTGTTTTTTAGGACTATGTTTACTTCCACATATTTGTAAATTTCCCAGATTTTCTTCTGTTATTGAGTTCTCACTTCATTCCATGTGGTTAGAGAACTTATTTTGTATTATATCAGTCACCTTACATGTTTTGAGATTTGTTTTATTGGCCTAGCATATGATCTATCCTGGAGAACGTTACATGTGCCCATGCAAAGAAGGTATATTTTACTGCTGTTGGGTTGAGTGGTCTATAGATGTCTCCTTCCCTTCTCCGTTATTATTGTTATACATATTGTTGTTCTGTCACTCAGTCATGTCCAACTCTTTGTGACCCCATGGACTGCAGCAGACCAGGCTTCCCTGTCCTTCCCCATCTCCATGAGTTTGCTCAAACTCATGTCCATTGAGTCGGTGATGCCATCCAGCCACCTCATCCTCTGTCCCCTTCTCTTCCTGCCTTTAATCTTTCCCAGCATCAGGGTCTCTTCCAGTGAGTCAGCTCTTCTCATCAGGTGGCCAAAGTACTGGAGTTTTAGCTTCAGCATCAGTCCTTCCAATGAATATTCAGGGTTGATTTTCTTTAGGATTGATTAGTTTGAGCTCCATGCTATCTAAGGGACTCTCAAGAGTCATCTCCAACACCACAGTTCAAAAACATCAATTCTTCACCATTCAGCCTCCTTTATGGTCCAACTCTCACATCCATATATGACTACTGGAAAATCCATAGCTTTGACTAAATGGACCTTTGTTGGCAAAGTAATGTCTCTGCTTTTTAATATGCTGTCTAGGTTTGTCATAGCTTTTCTTCCAAGGAACAAGCCTTTTAATTTCATGGCTGTAGTCACCATCTGCAGTGATTTTGGAGGCCAAGAAAATAAAGTCTGTCACTGTTTCCATTGCTTCCCCATCTATTTGCCATGAAGTGATGGGACTGGACGCCATGATCTTTGTTCATATATATATATATATACACACACACACACACACACACACACATATGTATATGGAGACTATACATATTACCTCCATATATATTATAAACCCAACAATACATTCTTATAGGCCTACTTTACATAATCTTCTGTCTTGAAGAACCTATGAGATGCAAATGGAGCAATTATATATTTATAGAGTTTGTTACACTAAATTTCTTTTTTACCATGTCTGATTCTTCTGGTGGATGTGTTATTACTACCTTACCCCAAAACAGCTTTGCTCCCACCTCCCTCCTTTGTACTGCTATTATCAGATAACATTTTGATTAAATGTTGACACATGTTTCTGCAAGTGAAAATCCTAACAATACAGTTACATGCACACATCCTAGATAATTATTTTTTAAACAGGAGAATAAAGGAGGGAAAATGTGCAATTACATTGTCTTTTGTAATTATGCATCTTTACCAACACTTTTTTTTCATATAGATTTGAATTACTCTCTTGTGTCATTTGCTTTTAGTTTGAAGAACTTATTTTAGCATTGTAAGTCAGGCTTGCTAGCAATGTGTCTTCTCAGCTTCCCTTTATTTTGAAATGTCTTTACTTTTGAAAAATAATTTTGCTGAATATAGAACTCTTGGTTGACAGGTTTTTACTTTAAGTACTGCTGGCCTCCATCGTTTCTGATGAGATGTCAGCTAGTAATCTTATATGTAATGGTTTTCCTCTTACTGCTTTTTAAGATTTTCTCTATCTTTGACTTTCAGTGTTGTAAGTATGATATATTTCAGTATGAATCTCTTTATATTTATCCTAGTTGAAGCTCATCATACTTCTTGGACATATAGATTAATTTCTACCAATAAATTTGGGAAAGTTTCAGCCAAGACTCCTCATAGCTTTATGCCCCCTTTTCTCCATTACGCATATGTTGGTGCACTAAATAGTGTTTCACATTTTTTTGTGGCTCTGATTATTTTTCTTCTTTTTCTTCCTCTTGTCTTTCAAATTACATAATCTCTATTGAATCTGTCTTCAAGTTCACTGGTTCTTTCTTGTGCCAAATCAAATTTGTAGAAATCCCCAAAGAATTTTTTTCATTCTGATTATTGTACCAGAATTTTCATCTCCAGAATTTTTTAAAAATAACTTCTCTTTCTTGATATTCTCTATTTATGAAGCAGTGTCATCAAGTGTTTTTGTTTTTTGTCACAAGGCATGGTTTGCAGGATCTTAGTTCCCCAGCCAGGGACTGAACCTGGTCCATGGCAGTGAAAGCGCTGAGTACTAACCACTGAACTGCTAGGGAATTCCCAAGTTTTCTTTTAATTTTTTTTTAAGATTTATTTAATTCTGGCTGTGCTGGCTCTCTGTTGCAGTGAGCAACAGTTACTCTTCATTGCAGTGCAAGGGCTTCTTATCGCAATGACTTCTCTTGTCCCCAAGCATGGGCTTAGTTGTCCCGTGGAATGTGGGGTCTTCCCAGACTCACATCCCCTGATTGGCAGGCATATTCCTAACCACTAGACCACCAGGGAAGACCTTTTTAAATTTCTTTGAATGTGATTTCCTTTAGTTCTTTGAGAATATTTATAATGGCTGCTTCTTGTGTGTGTCATGCATTATTGTTTTTTGTGTGTCAAGTTGATTTTGTTGAAAACTGGATGTTTTAGATATCATGCCACCCTGGATACTATTCTCTTTATCCCTCAGGAATTGATGTTGTTGTTTGCTTGGTCATTTATTTGTTCAGTGACTTGCTAAACTAACTCTGTAATGTCTATTTCCCCTGCAGTGTAAAACTTCTGAAGTCCCTACTCAGATTTTGTTTTGCTTTTATATTTTAATCTGGCTTCCCAGGGGTCACCTCGAGTCAGCATAAGCCACTTATTGGTCAAAGGTTGTACATAAGCCCCCTTGAACAGTTAATATTTTTACACTTTACTATTGGATGTATGTATGGTTTGGATGCTGCTACTACAGTCTGAGGATCTTTTTCTTGGCCTACGTTCAGCCAGAGACCAGTAGCTTGGATTTTCCCTCTCTTACACCATGAAGAATGCTCAGCTTTGGCCATGCAGTCTTCCAAACTCCTTTATGTTTAATCTTGACTTCCCAGGCATTGCCTCTGCATTAGAGTAATTTATTGCAACAACAACTACCGTTGTTTCAGAACTTCTGCTTAAGGCCCTCATGCCAGTGAGGCTTCCACATTTTGCTTAGTTTTTGTGCAGACTGGAAAGTGTTTCCAAGTCTGCTCACATCCTGCTGTGATTGCTCCTAAGTGATTTCCCTCTAAGTCTAATGTTTGTATAACAGAATTCCTGACACCCATGGTTGACTATAATCCCAGAAGTATTTTTCTTGGCTGTCTCTTTCCTTGGTTTTCCCTATCAAATATCTAGCTGCTCTGCCATTTTGCTTATTGCTATTGTATCATGGAGCTTCGAGTCTCCACTTAATTGTTTTCAACCAAAATCGCCCTTGTTTTCAGCAGCACTCTTCACATGGAATCTTCCACCCTCTGCTCTGAATAAAATCAGTCCCCTCAGACACAGCAGGGAGTTCTTAGGGCTTACAGACTGACTCTCCCCTGGACAGAATCTCTGCACCATTACACAGGATCTAGGCTTAGGGACAGCAACCCACTTATCTTAGAATCAACACATCTTCTGTAAAAGTGGCCTCCTGGTCTTCTTGGGTTGCCTCTCTTGGTATGGAATCTCTCCCCTGTAAGCAATTTTGGGTGTGCGTTGGGAGTGGGGAATGAGGTTCCAAGATTCTCAACCTACTCATCTAGAGTAGATCTTCTGGACCACAGGTAGAGTCTGGGGGGAATCCCTCTGCTTCCTGGTTGCACCAAGTATGGTGCCTGAAGTAGAGTTTCTATAAGATGGAGTTGGCAGGGGAGGGAGTGTGTTTTAGCTCAGTTGCCAAAGAAATCTTGGTGAGATTTAGATTTTCTTGAATGAATGTTTCTATTTGCTGTATGCCCTTAGGACAATTTCCAGAAACTTCTGTTTAATAATTTTTTCAGTTAAATGGTTGTTGGGGAGGGTCCACCTGCCTTCACTCCAACATTCTGGAAATAGATTCACTTCTGTGATTTTTTAATTGACTTTTCATCCAGCAATATTGAATGCATAGGCTTTATTGGTCTCTCAGTATGTACTTCTCTAACTTAACCTGAGCGTATGCTCTAGCAGCTTTTAGTACCTAGTTTTAAAAGCTAGGAGAAATAAGATGTGTCTTTCAAATATTTAAATCGTTCAGTTCATTTAAGTTCTAATAAATTGTTGGTCTAAAAATGATAATGCAACTTAACTGGCACTACTGGAAAATGTTCTACTGCATGAGTGAGTGAAAAGTCGTTCAGTTGTGTCCGACTCTGGAATCCTTCAGGCCAGAATACTGGAGTGGATAGCCATTCCCTTTTCCAAGGGATCTTCCCAATCCAGGGATCAAACCCAGGTCTCCCACATTGCAGGCGGATTCTTTACCAGCTGAGCCACCAGGAAAGCCTGATCTACTGCCTAAGATGTAAAAAATTAAAACTTTAACACTGTGGAAGACAAAATGTACTGGATAATTAAAGAGACGATTCTATTCAGCCTTCTGCACTAGGGAAAAGGCTTCATTAATGAGGAACATCTCAAAGAAGTAGAAGGGGGTCTGGGACTTTACAGAGGCAGATAAACAACAGAGTCATGAGAAAGGGTGGAAGGGGTCCAGTCTGCAAGCACAGGGTGGTCCTTCACAGTTAGCTGTCTCCCAGAACACTAGAGGGGCAGAAATCTCTCAATCACCGCTGCTCTCCAGGAGCACAGATTTCAAATAAAATTCAATATGACTATTCCCTCAAATGTCGGCTGTTGAACTCAGAAGCAATCATAAACCTCCTGTGTAGGTGAAGAGGGGCCCAAGTGATTGTATCTCAGGCATTTGTTGGTATCATTTTGTAAAACCAGTTGAACCATCTGTTGGAAGCTGGTGGCAAAGGTCAGTTGTTTTGGGGTCCTAGAGATCAAACATCTTAAAAGAGGGAAGCGTAAATGCAAAAGGGGAATATTAATACAGAAACCGTACTAAAGAGCTGCAAATTGAACCTCAAAGTATCTAGTACAGTGGATTCTAAGAAATCAGTGGAAGAAAATCTTTCATCTCTGCAGCAGCCCAGTTTACTGAGTTTCTTAAAGCCCCCTTACTAGATGTCAATGTTCTTGGTGATGGTGTTGACAATCTTGGTCGCCTCCATGTAGGACATGTGTGACACAAGCCTGGGAAATCCAGCTCATGAAGGGTCTCGGCTGTGGTGAGTCCTTCCGGATTTGTAACAAGTCGTCAGGCTTCAGTGCACAGGATGTCTCCAGAATCTGGGGAGATGGTCAGGTGATCCAGAGATCCAAGAGAGATCTGGATGTTCAGGTTTTAGCCTTGGTGATGTTAAGTCGGGTAGAAAAGAGGAAAACTGGAAACATTCATTTGGAAGGTTGTGGCCAGATACTCAGGCAAACTAAAAACACTGAAAATGTAGTAAGGTTTGCCAGTTTGGGAAAGGAAGCGGGATCCGGTTCAGTGTTCAAGTAGGTGCCAAAACTGATTCTTCTACAGTGTTGAGGAGGTCAATTAAATCTCTACCAGGTGAGACAAGGTTTGCACCTCATCAGTTACCTGCAACTTACAACGGAGGTGCAAAGTGGCTCAAAGACAATGAACAGGGCTAGAATCTGAATACCTAGAAGAATGCAGTGTGTATAGTTTTCTAGTGAAACACAATTCTTTTCCATTCAGTCTCCAATCTCAAAGACAGACTAATTTTGCCCATGAAATAAGTCTTGTCTCATTAGATCTGGCCTGGTGTTTTCACAGGTGCAGCAAGACTGGTCACTTACCATAAGCCTTCCCAAGTTTACTGGAAGTTTTCATACAGAATCTCAGGTTACACTTTCCAGGCCTTCTCTGGTTGTGATGAGCAGAGGCTTATGATGCACGGGCTTCTCAATGAGGAGGCTTCTCTTGCTATGGAGCACAGGCTATAGGTACACGGGCTTCAGTAGATGCAGCACATGAGCTTAGTAGCTGCTTGCAGGCTCCAGAGCACGGACTCAGTACTTGTGGTGCATGGGTTTTAGTTGCTCTGCACCGTGTAAAATCGTCAAGGACCAGAGGTTGAACTTGTGTCCCCTGCACTGGCAGGTGGATTCTTATCCACTGTACCACGAGGATTGCACTTTTAAAAGCCTCTTGAGGCTAGAAAACCAAGGGAAGAATTTGCCACCTCACCTGCAGTACCTCTAGGCTTAGGTGGATTCCTCTCTTCTCAAGGCTCCCAAGATATCTTAAGCTTTCTGAGCCTTCCAGAAAGTGACCTTCCTTACTCACTTGTAAAGCTAGGGAACCTGTAAGCCAGGAACCAGACTGGTGTTTCAAAGGTTTTATAAGTATTGGTTCCATAAAGTCAACCTTAGCTTCTTAAAAGTGTCTGGTCATATCTGATTAAATAACCATCATTCTCAAACATGGTATTTCAAGCAACACTTTGGTTCTATAACCAATATTTCCAGCTATATTACATGAAGAAGACAGAACCTTATTGAATTTATAATAACTCACATTGCTATTAAAATAAGAAAACTCAGTAAGAGTTTCTGAATTCTTGTGGGGTCAGGTAGAAAGAATAAGATTATCATTTTATAAATTGCATGTTTCTGTTTATTAAATAATAGTCTACTATATTGTTGTGAGTTTTAGATAACTTAGAAGAACAGAGGAAGTAGTTCCTTATACACCAGATAATTTTCAAAAGTTAAAGACTGGATGAGAGTTCAGTGCAACCGACAAGGAAATCTGGTAATTTCTGCAGCATCTAAAATAAGATAATTAAGTGAACCTCCCCAATTTAGATAAAATAATTATACACATTATTAATCCTATTTCCAAAGAAGAATAAACAAAAACAAATGATTTGTGATTTTCCAGGTATCCTTGGAGAAAGTCAAAGACAATTTTAGGTGTAAAAGATATCTTGAAAGAATGTCATTCTCAAATATATCATTCTCGGTGAGATCTTGGAATTTTGTAATTTTTATTTCATTATACATTTAGGATTCAATATTGAGAACATGAAAATCAAAGTTGTCATATTTGAACACTTATGATAGGAATCAAATCATGGGTGCCTGAGAAATGATGTTTGGCCATTCATTTCAAAGTGACAATAAGACAAAAACAAATAAATATAGATAGCAAGATGATTGCAAAGAATCTTGCTCATTCTCAGTTGCAAAGTCATGTCTCGACACTTTGTGACCCCATGGACGGCACAGTCTGCCAGATTCCTCTGTCCATGGGATCTTCCAGACAAGAATAGTGGAGAGGGCTGCCATATCCCCATCCAGGGGATCCTTCTGACCCAGGGACAGAATCTGCATGTCTTGTGTCTCCTGCCTTGGCAGGTGAATTCTTCACCACTGAGCCACCTGGGAAGCCCTGCCAAGAATCTTAACTCATTCTTAAATGAGAAACTTTGGCTTCTAATTAATAACAGACATGATATATCAATACAAACTAAATAAAGCTATTCTGGTAAGATACAGAATTTCTGGTGTTTCAGTTCAGTTCAGTCGCTCAGTCGTATCTGACTCTTTGCGACCCCATGAACCGCAGCACGCCAAGCCTCCCTGTCCATCACCAACTCCCTGAGTCCACCCAAACCCATGTCCATCGAGTTGGTGATGCCATCCAGCCATCTCATCCTCTGTCGTCCCCTTCTCCTTCTGCCCCCAATCCTTCCCAGCATCAGGGTCTTTTCCATTGAGTCAGCTCTTCGCATGAGGTGGCCAAAGTATTGGAGTTTCAGCTTCAACATCAGTCCTTCCAATGAACACCCAGGACTGATCTCCTTTAGGATGGACTGGATGGATCTCCTTGCAGTGCAAGGGACTCTCAAGAGTCTTCTCCAACACCACAGTTCAAAAGCATCAATTCTTCAGTGCTCAGCTTTCTTCACTGTCCAACTCTCACATCCATACATGACTACCGGAAAAACCATATACTCTAGACCAATCTCAAGATGTCCTAGCCCATTCAGGCTGCTATAACAAAATACCACAGACGACAGCACTTACAAACAACAGGAATGTATTTCTCACAGTTCTAGAGTCTGGAAATCCAAGATTAAAGTGCTGGTGTGGTGGGATGAGGACCTTTTTCCGGGCGGCAGACTTCTCCTTATACATGTGCATAAAGGAAGGGGGTAGCGAGATCCCTTGAGCCTCATTTTTCAAACAAATGTTTATTTATTTGACCCCACTGGGTCTTAGTTGCAGCACATAGGATCTTTAGTTGCAGCATACAGGATTCAGTGCTATGACCAGTCATCTTACCCAGGTCCCCTGCACTGGCAGTGTAGAGTCTTAGCCCCTGAACCAAGAGGGAAGTTCCTGGAATCCCTTTTATAAGAGTACTAATACTTTTCATGAGTTAACCTCCTCCCAGAAGCCCTACCTGCGAACACCATCATCTCTAGAAGACATGGTTTCACATATGTATTTTAGGGGGTGGATTTTCAAACCACAACACTGGGTATTCACATGGTCAAAACTAATTACATAATATCACTAAGATATCATTAATGTACAGCATGTTCCCTGTTGCTTTGGTCAAATGAATCATGAGTAGGCATTTAAAGGTTTTTCAATTTCCAAAACAGGAAATGTCAGTAGTTTCAAGCACAGACAAAGATTTTGGGGTCCTCAATAAGCTTGAAGCGTGGAGAAAGGAGATGGGGACTATAAAAAAAAAACAACCAAATATTTCTTTATGATAAAACTACTGTTTTCCTCAAAAAATAGATATATGTACCCAGTTGACTTTCTCGAACGTGGTCTAAACTACACATTAATGAAAACTTTAAGCAAAGCAACTAACTTCAGTTCAGATACAATAAGGGGCACAAGTGTGCACTGTCAGAGGCTCACTGACTGTCGCAGTCTAGTGGAGCCTGTGAGGACACACACCTTACACAGTGAGAGAGGAGCAGGTTGGAGCACTCACTACACATACAGAGACACAGCTCGGCACAGCCTCACACCTTACACAGTGAGAGAGA